>OY720188.1:16373909-16908909 GCA_963082885.1 Parascotia fuliginaria | reverse complement strand
TAACCTAACCTAACCTAACCTAACCTAACCTAACCTAACCTAACCTAACCTAACCTAACCTAACCTAACCTAACCTAACCTAACCTAACCTAACCTAACCTAACCTAACCTAACCTAACCTAACCCGAAGAGCTGGAAAGCTTTTTGCGAAAGGCAAAATAAAGAGACTGTTTGGGAGGGCATCTACCGCATCATCAAGAACACGACCAAAAGGGTGGAGGACGTACCGCTCCAGAGGGTCGGGCAACAACTGAGCCTAGAAGATTCGGCACAACTGCTGGTGGAGGTCTTTTACCCCGAGGATACCGAGGCGGGAGAGAACTCCGATCACCTTCGGATCAGGCACTTGGCTGAGCTGGCGAATACCTCGTCGCATAATGATTATGAAGATACGGTATTCACAACCGAGGAGCTACGTACGGCAACCAACAGCTTCAACCCGAAAAAGGCCCCTGGGGCAGAAGGCTTCACAGCTGACATCTGTTCTAGAGTTATCCTCGGGGACATGGACCTACACTTAGCCATCTTCAACAAATGCTGGCTACTCTCACACTTCCCGGAAGCATGGAAGGCCGCCACAGTTGTTGTCCTTAGAAAACCCGGTAGAGCGGACTACTCCAACCCAAAATCTTACAGGCCTATCGGACTTTTGCCGATAATGGGTAAAATACTGGAGAAGATGCTGGTAAAAAGACTAATGTGGCACTTAGTGATGTGGCACTTAGTGCCGCGAATCAGCCCTCGGCAGTATGGCTTCATGCCACAAAGGGGAACCGAGGACGCCCTCTATGACCTAGTGGCGCACGTGAGAGGTGAGCTCGCTAAGGGCAAGCTAATCACAATGGTGTCGCTGGACATAGAGGGTGCCTTCGACAACGCATGGTGGCCTAAGATCAAAGTCAGACTGTCCGAAGAGGAATGCCCAGAACCACTCCGCAGGATTATGTATAGTTACCTCAGTGATAGGTCAATAAATCTTAGATATGCGGGCTATCAAAAGAACAAACGCACCAACAAGGGCTGCGTCCAGGGATCTATAGGTGGCCCAATTCTCTGGAATCTCATTCTGGACCCGCTGCTGCGAAGCCTTGAGGGCCTGGGGGTGCATTGTCAAGCTTTTGCTGATGACGTAGTCCTTGTGTTCTCGGCGGACGTGGCAGTGGATGTCCAGAGACGGGGTAATGCCGCTCTCGAGCATGTCCAGGCGTGGGGTGCCGCAAACAAGCTAAACTTTGCTCCGATGAAGACCAAAGCAATGATCATCACAAGGAAGCTCAAGTACGACACCCCGCGTCTGGTCATGGGCGGGATAGACATTGCCCTGTCCAGGGAGATCAAGATATTGGGTTTAACCATAGACGCTGCCCTGACGTTTAACGCCCACGTTGCTAATGTGAGTGAAAAAGCCACTAACATCTGGAAACAGCTCACCAAAGCAGCCAAGACCAGCTGGGGACTACATCCAGAAATAACTAAAATCATCTACAACGCCACCGTGGTCCCAATAATAACCTATGCAGCAAGCGCCTGGGCAGACCAAACAAACAAGAAAATGACACAGAAGAGGCTGAATATGATACAGCGACCCTTCGCCCAAAGGTTATGCAGGGCGTACAAAACAGTCTCGCTCCATGCGTCCCTTGTGCTTGCCGGAATACTACCGCTTGATATTCGTATCAGAGAAAATGCTTCTCTATACGGATTCAGGCGGGGGGTCAGGCGGGCGCAGGAGGACATGGAGATCGAGACCCAGGCACCCTTTGCTGAGAGGCCCCATCCAGCAACGCATACAAAGCGGGGATTCATCGGCATACACACCACCGAAGACCTCGTGGGAAACGTAAGCGGTGCAGTACAAATCTACACTGACGGGAGTAAGATCGAGGGCAAAGTTGGAGCCTCATTATCCATATGGCATAATGGGGTGGAAACTAGTGCCCGCAAGTTCAAACTCTCGTCTCACTGCACCGTCTACCAAGCCGAATTGTTCGCCATATGCGAGGCGTCGTGGGTAGCTCGCAAAGGAAAGGACGCCACTTACGCCATACTAAGCGACTCTAGATCGGCTCTGGAAACAATTTCCAATAACGACTCCCTTCATCCCATAGCTTTGGAAATAAGAGCCAACTTTGATGAATGCGAAAGACAAAACAAAGCTGCGTCCTTATTCTGGGTTAAAGCACATGTAGGTATCGAAGGAAACGAGAGAGCCGACCAACTGGCAAAGGAGGCTGCCAAGAACAGTAAGACGAAGCCTAAATATGACAAATGCCCAATCTCATATATTAAGAGGCAAATAAGACAGGACGCGGTCAAAGAGTGGAATGATAGGTACCAAAGCTCCGAGGTAGCTAAAATTACAAAAATGTTCTTCCCTAACGTCATTGAAGCCCATCCCACTATAAAACACCTACCAATAGACGTAACACTCACACAGGTGTTAACGGGGCACGGTGGGTTCTCAGCATACTTAAATCGCTTTAAGTGTAAGGAGAGCCCATCGTGCGTCTGTGATATGAGCACCCACGAAACACTGCCCCACATCATTTTCAACTGTCCGACTAACGCATTAGACAGATATAATATAGAGCAGGAAATAGATACTGAGGTAAGAGAGGAAAATATTCCAACATTAATTAGGGACAAAAAGTGTCAAAAGATTTTTATTAATTACTGCATAAATGTAGCCAATAAGGCAATACTAAGAAATAAAACGTAAAATCTACTAGTTTAAGAATAAATGTATATATTTAAGAATGATAGCATAAGTTAATTCTATATTATTATCATATTATTATATTCTCACTAATGTAAGAATTTCTGTATATATTTTAAAAGAATTGTAATTAAAAATAATTATTATATACTATAAATATAAGACTATTAAAAGACAAAATTGTTATGTTAAGATATTTTTACAAAATGTACAGTTAGGCAATAAATTAAATATGACTACAAATCATTTAAAACAAACAAGGTCCCTGATAATGTTAGGGGAGATTCGCGGGCCGGGTCAAAGCACCCGGACAAAAAAAAAAAAAAAAAAAAAAAAAACCTAACCTAACCTAACCTAACCTAACCTAACCTAACCTAACCTAACCTAACCTAACCTAACCTAACCTAACCTAACCTAACCTAACCTAACCTAACCTAACCTAACCTAACCTAACCTAACCTAACCTAACCTAACCTAACCTAACCTAACCTAACCTAACCTAACCTAACCTAACCTAACCTAACCTAACCTAACCTAACCTAACCTAACCTAACCTAACCTAACCTAACCTAACCTAACCTAACCTAACCTAACCTAACCTAACCTAACCTAACCTAACCTAACCTAACCTAACCTAACCTAACCTAACCTAACCTAACCTAACCTAACCTAACCTAACCTAACCTAACCTAACCTAACCTAACCTAACCTAACCTAACCTAACCTAACCTAACCTAACCTAACCTAACCTAACCTAACCTAACCTAACCTAACCTAACCTAACCTAACCTAACCTAACCTAACCTAACCTAACCTAACCTAACCTAACCTAACCTAACCTAACCTAACCTAACCTAACCTAACCTAACCTAACCTAACCTAACCTAACCTAACCTAACCTAACCTAACCTAACCTAACCTAACCTAACCTAACCTAACCTAACCTAACCTAACCTAACCTAACCTAACCTAACCTAACCTAACCTAACCTAACCTAACCTAACCTAACCTAACCTAACCTAACCTAACCTAACCTAACCTAACCTAACCTAACCTAACCTAACCTAACCTAACCTAACCTAACCTAACCTAACCTAACCTAACCTAACCTAACCTAACCTAACCTAACCTAACCTAACCTAACCTAACCTAACCTAACCTAACCTAACCTAACCTAACCTAACCTAACCTAACCTAACCTAACCTAACCTAACCTAACCTAACCTAACCTAACCTAACCTAACCTAACCTAACCTAACCTAACCTAACCTAACCTAACCTAACCTAACCTAACCTAACCTAACCTAACCTAACCTAACCTAACCTAACCTAACCTAACCTAACCTAACCTAACCTAACCTAACCTAACCAGTCGCACTTAAACCGCGCATGTGAGCGTCACGATTTGACCGAGCTCCACACTAAAAATTCATAACTTTGGCAGTTTTCGCAGTAGAGACCTAAAAGTTGCACCAAAACGTGCGTCTCGCGAAGTACCATATTGTGGTATAAATAGTTTAGTGATTTAAATACGCGTGTGCCTGAAAATTGTGAAAAACCTTTAAAGTGCTGTGAAAGTGACACAAAAAGTGCAATATCTCCAAAACTAAAGCGGTGACCTACATATTTTTTGTATCCGACGTGAGCGCCTTAACGGCCCCCACCTTTTGACACCATTCCCGGATTTTTCCCGTGGGAACCGGGAAAGTTATAAGCAAAAAAACAAGTACCACGTGGCCACGAGGTCACCGATAGCGAGCAGTGCGGCTGAATTGGAGGAAGCAGGTGCCTGGAGACACCAGCACAGAAGCAGGAGCCGTTTTCAGAAACAAAAATAGTTAAGTCTAGACATAGTTATAGCATTTTTAAAATTTGATAATTTTCAAAAAATCATATCTCCTTAAGTAAAGCGACAACCCTATTATTTTAAATTAGTTTTATATTGGCCAAGACGGGAACTACCTGCATATAAATTTTCAAAATTTTTTGACAGCGTTTTATCGAGATATAATTTTTTGAAATTTAAGGGTTGTAAAATTTCTTACAACCCTTAGACTTATTAGGTTACTTTTTGAATAGAAATAAGGTATATTGTGTAAGGACTAAATCCAAAGTGAATTTGGAAAATTTTGTGTACAATTTTAAATTTTAGCGTCCTGGGAGTGAAATTTTGAGGGTTTTTGGGGTTTTAAAAATTGGGGGTGCAACATACACCCTGCCCTGTAGCCATATCACCTTGGTCATACGAAACCCCACAAAACGAGCCCAAACTCGGCCGGATTCCGACCAGGGAAACCAAAACTACTAAATTGTCCGCCATCTTGGACGCCATTTTGTAAAAAACTAAATAGTGATAACTCCCAAACCAAGGGTCGCAGAAACTCCGGGTTTCCACTGAAGACGTTGGCTTACTGCTTACAACCCACCCTACTGACTTTCAGGAGTTTTCAGTGGCTGAAAATTTTTCAGCCTGAAACTGTTCTCGCCGACTAGACCGCGTCGGGAACGTCTAGATAAGCCCAAGCACGGATAAATTCGGTTCAGTGGCTGCGGAGTAATCGTGGTTTAACCACGCCGGGCGGCCATCTTGGATTGTAACCGGCGTTTTTGGGCCTCGATTGCTCCGGGACCCCTGGGGCTAGGTACCCCGAGTTTGGGTTTGCTGAAACGGGCTCGGCGGGCTCTATTCGGCGAGACAATAAAATCGTCTCTACATAGAGAAAATTTTTTAAAAAAGTAGAGTCCTACTTGTTATATACCTGTAACCAACAGGTGCTCTACAAGGTTAGGTAAAAGACAGTATTGACCCCTAAAAAGACCGATTAAGGTTGTTAAGTAGTAGAATTAAGATTTATATTTATATATTATACTGTATTTTGATTGTATTTTGACTACTGGACGGGTTGCGTTTTCGCAATAGATTTCTGTGACAAGATACGACTGTAGAGCACAGCTGTCGGCCTCTCGGCTGCGTACGAGGATTATACTCCTGAAAAAGTCTTAGTTGACACGGTATATATTATATACAAAAATTTGTGTTTAGCTATTTATTTATTTGTTTGTTTGTTTGTTTCGTCCGCATATACACGTTTACAATTTTAAAATTTTATTTAGACAAGGGTATCTTTACAATACCCAAATTGACGTTGGACTAACCCATACATATACAAGCCAGCACGATGATGGGTATAAGAACTCCAATTAAAAAGCCTTCAAACCGGCCTAGCAGCAGCCCACAAAACGCGACAGACGAGGCAGGATCCTCGACGCAAAGCGTCCGAAAAAGCGTCGGAGAATGGGAGGCTGGTAAGCCTGAGAAGACGAAGGCAGCTACGCCAATAAAAGAGGTAGTTAAAGCAGCGCCTAAAACATCCCCAATTACCGCAAGACGCCCCTCAGTCGAAATCATTAACTTGAGTCCGCCCACGACAAGAAGCAGGGTCGCAGAGGCCCGGATCTGCTCAAATAAAATAAAGGCGTATATGACAAACTCAAAGACCACGAAGAGGGAAGTAAAAGATGAGGTAAAGGCGCAGGCGGACCGGCTCTACCAACTTATCAAAGAGTCGGAGCAAGAGAAAGGCAGAGCCCCACCTCCCTCGAAACCGGTAGCCGCCACAAGCGGAACGCAGGCAAGATCCTTGCCAGAGGTGCCTGCAATCACCACCACTTTAGAGGTAGAGACAGAGTCCCTGAAAAGAGCTCTACAGGAACACAGCCGCCAACTAAGAGAAAACAGTGAAAAGATCGACAGTCTGAAAGAGGCGCTACACACAAGCAAGCAAAACCTGGAGATATCTTATGCTAGTGTAGCGGCCAGTCGGCCTGCCGAGAAAGACGCTGCAAAACCAACAGCTCTCCACTCAATAGTGGTCACATCGATCAAAGAAACAGACACAGGAGAGGAGATAATTGACCACATTAGAAAGGCGGCAAAGGCAAAGGAGGGGTGGATAACGGTAGACAGAATCCACAAGGCCAAGGATAGGAAAGTGGTCCTAGGGTGCAAAACAGAACAGGCAAGAGAGAAACTGAAGGAAAGACTGGCAGGTGCTGGGGAACTAAAGGTGGAGGATGTACAAAATAAAGACCCGCTTGTTGTACTAAAAGACGTCCTAAAATACAACACCGACGAGGACATCCTCCTAGCCCTACGAAACCAAAACAAAGATGTGTTCGTGGGGCTAAAAAAGGAAGAGGACCGAGTCACGGTACAATACAAAAAGAAAACAAGAAACCCCCACGCACACCATGTTGTCATGAGGGTCTCCCCGAAAATATGGGGCAGGCTGCAAGACCGAAAAGCTGTCCACATAGATCTGCAGCGCATAAGAGTACAAGATCAGACGCCACTGGTCCAGTGTTCCCTTTGCCTGGGCTTTGGGCATGGACGTCGGCTCTGTACTGAAAAGGTTGAGAAATGCAGTCACTGTGGAGGCCCTCATATGAGAACGCAATGCGCGGACTGGCTGGCTGGAGTCGAACCTTCGTGCTGCAATTGCGAACGCGCAAAACTGCAGAACGTGGAGCACAACGCGTTCAGCGAAGAATGCCCAATACGCAGGAAGTGGGAGGCTCTAGCCAGAGCAAGAGTCGCGTATTGCTAAAGGCAACACGGGCGACAGGGCAGGCACCCCAACCAGAGGATACGCAGTAGCCCAAGCCAACCTACAAAGAAAGGAACTGGCGACCACCGAACTCTTTTTAGAGGCCAGTGAGCGAGCAATCGCATGGGCAATGATCCAGGAGCCATATGTGGGGGGGGCAAGGAGTATGAAGAGCTACCGAGGCGTGCGAATCTATCAGTGCGAGGTTGAAGGAAGTGGGAGGGTCAAAGCGGCAATAGCCGTCTTTGACGATGACCTGGACGTCATACCCTACCCGAAACTCACCACAAACAACATCGTTGTGGTGGGGATCCGGACCAAAGCCTGGGAAATCGCAGTAGTCTCTTTCTACTTTGAGCCAGATCAACTCATAGGGCCATACCTGGATCATCTGTCCAAAATAATGTTGGAACTGGGCGCCGGAAGACTGCTGATAGGCGGAGACACAAACGCCAAGAGTACCTGGTGGGGAAGCACCATAGAAGATCTCAGGGGAGAAGAAATGTCCGGGACCCTGGAAGATCTAGAGCTTCAGGTACTAAACGCTGGGGACACGCCTACCTTCGACACCATTAGAGGTGGTGTCGCGTTCAAGAGCCACGTGGACGTCACGGCTTGCTCGCTCGACTTACTCGACCTGGTGGATGGATGGCATGTAGACACAAAGGCAACAAGTTCGGACCACAACACTATTATATTTAAAGTGAGCCTTCAAAAAGAAAAAGGGACAAAGATTACTAGAACCACCAGAAAGTACAATACCAAAAAGGCCAAATGGGAAATCTTTAACACCAAATTAACTTACTATAAAACAGAAAATAACATCAATCTAAATAACATAAATCAAATAGCGTCCAAACAGGACCTTGAAGAAGCTGTGTTAAATTATAAAAACGCTATAGAAAAGGCTTGCGAGGACGCTATTCCAAAGGTTAAAAATAACACCAAAATTTCTATACCGTGGTGGTCCCAAGAGCTTGCGGTAAAGAAGAAAGAGGTTGCCAGGAAGAAAAACCGCATCCGCAATGCCGCACCGGTCCGGAGAGCGATAGTCGTCGATAAGTACCTGAAAGCCAAAGAGGACTATGAGTGCCAAGCCAAGAAAGCCCAAATAGCCAGCTGGAAGGAGTTCTGTCAAAAACAAGACAGAGAAGGCATGTGGGAAGGAATCTACAGAGTTCTTAGGAGAACTACCAGGAGACAGGAAGACCTGACCCTAACCCGCGACGGTGCATTCCTAAACCCGAAGGAATCAGCTGCCTTACTAGCCGACACCTTCTATCCTAAGGATACAAAAGACGAAGACAACGCAGACCACAGTCTCGTAAGAGAAGCTGCCAGTAGGGTAAATGAGTGGAAGCATGATGAATATCATGACCCACCATTTACACCGCTGGAACTGAGGACAGCTGTGGACAGGTTCAACCCGAAGAAAGCACCTGGAGAGGACGGATTTACGGCGGACATCTGCTGTCGGGCTATCTACCAGGACCCGGACGCTTTCCTTGCCCTGTATAACAAATGCCTTGAATTGGCACATTTCCCGGACACATGGAAAGAGGCAACGGTGGTAGTCCTCAGAAAACCGGGCAAGGAAAACTACTTGAACCCCAAGTCATACAGACCGATAGGTCTACTGCCGGTCTTGGGGAAGGTCCTGGAGAGGATGATAGTAGCGCGGATAAAATGGCAGCTCGTGCCGCGGCTTAGTACTCGTCAGTTTGGTTTTATGCCCCAAAGGAGCACCGAGGACGCACTCTATACTCTGATAAACCACGTGCAGGACAAGTTGAGGCTGAAGAAGCTAATTGTCCTGGTGTCATTAGATATAGAGGGCGCCTTCGATAGCGCTTGGTGGCCAGCGATCAGGATCAGGCTGGCTGAGGAAAAGTGCCCGGTGAACACCAGGAGGCTACTAGACAGCTATCTCGACAGCAGAAAAGTCAAGGTAAGGTACGCAGGGGAAGAGTGCACAAGAATAACTAACAAAGGTTGTGTCCAAGGGTCAATCGGTGGGCCCATATTGTGGAATTTGTTGCTTGATCCGCTGCTTCATGAGCTGGAAAGCACTGGGAACTTCGTCCAAGCGTTCGCCGACGATATAGTGCTGGTCGTAGACGGAGACACCGCAATAGAAGTGTCAAGGGTAGCGAATGCAGCTCTCGCTCATGTTCAGAATTGGGGTGTCAAGAATAAACTGAAGTTTGCACCACAGAAAACCTGTGCGATGCTAGTTACAAATAAGTTGAAACATGACACACCAATTCTCAACATGAACGGGATAAGCATAACCATGGTGCGAAGCATTAAGTTACTGGGACTCACAATCGACGACAAGCTGACATTTAACGAGCACGTTAAAAACACGTGCAAGAAGGTCGCTGAAATATATAAGCAACTCGCACGAGCGGCAAAAGTCAGCTGGGGATTAAATAGGGAAGTCGTGGAGACAATATATACTGCCACTATCGAGCCCATTGTCACGTACGCGGCCGGAGCCTGGGCTCCCGCTACGAAAAAGTTGGGAATACGGAAGAAGCTGAGTTCGATCCAACGAGTTTTCGCCCAGAAGCTCTGCAAGTCCTACCGTACGGTCTCGCTCAACTCTGCGCTGGTACTATCCGGAATACTTCCCCTAGACCTCCGCGTACAAGAGGCAGCCGCCATGTATGAAGCGAGGAGGGGGTCAGCCCGGTGCGTGCCGGAAGACAGGGAGATCGAGCGTATGGTGGGATTTGCAAAAGCCCCTCACCCCGCCAAGCAAATAGCCTTGGAGTTCATGAGCTTGACGAACCAACAACTTGTGGACAGCCACAACGTACAGGCAGTGCGTATATTCACTGATGGCAGCAAGATTGAGGGGAAGGTTGGAGCCGCATTATCGTTGTGGGATAATGATGGCGAAATCAAGAACCTCAAACTTAGCTTAGCCGCGTACTGCACAGTATACCAAGCAGAACTACTGGCTATTTGTAGGGCGACGGACGAAATGCTCAAACGTAAAGAGGCAAGCTTTGGTTTGTACAGCGACTCAATGTCAGCATTGCAGACGCTGGCAAACCACAGCTCGCTTCATCCCCTGGCGGTGCGAGCGAGAGCCAACTTGGCCTCAACCTTGGCCCAGGGCAAAAATGTATCTTTGTTTTGGATCAAGGCGCACGCGGGACTGCCAGGGAACGAGCGCGCGGATGAACTTGCAAAGGAGGCAGCACTGACGTCACGGAGGAAGCCGGACTATGACCGTTGTCCGATTTCATTCATCAGACGGCAGGTCCGTTTGGGGTCGCTCGATGAATGGAATCGGAGATATGTGTCTGGTGAGACGGCCTCCGTGACGAAAGTGTTTCTTCCGGATGCTACAGCGGCTTTCCGTATTATAAAACAGGTGAGGCCGACAGGCGTGCTCACACAAGTTCTAACAGGGCATGGTGGGTTCTCCGAATACTTAAACCGCTTTAAGTGTAAGGAGAGCCCATCATGCATCTGCGACCCCGGAGTGGCGGAAACGGTACTGCACGTCCTCCTGGAATGCCCGGTATACTCTGCGGAAAGACTTAAATTTGAAAACGAGTGGGACGTAACCCTTCAAAAAGAAATATTATGGGAACTGATGTCACACAAAAATAGGAAAACATTCATTAGATATTGCGAAAACGTAGCCCTAAAAGTAATCAACAAGAACAGATGAAACAACTATGTTTCAAATTATATTAGTATATAATTATGTAAACATAGAAAATAAGATACATAAGATTAAACATGTTAAAGTAGCAGTAAGATCTAAGATTGTAACAATTAAAATAGATACTATGTTATTAGGTTAAGCCTAAAACAAGTTGTAAATATATAGTATTAAGAAGAAAATGTAAATAGCAAAATAGCAAAAATGTGTAGTGTAAACATTATTTTCCCTAAATAATAATAAATGTAATAAAACAAAATAGAACAATAAGAATAGCTCATAAGTGGGAAATCCCACCCACGTGAAAGAAAGGTGACGGATAATAGAAAGATATAGTATGAAGCATGAAATTACGAGAGGCACGAAAGCGAGAACTGGTATGAAAGGTCATAGTCTCAAAATAGGCGCCAATAATGTTGGCGGAATTAGTCCAAAAAAAAAAAAAAAAAAAAAAAAAAAAAAAAAAAAAAAAAAAAAAAAAAAAAAAAAAAAAAAAAAAAAAACCTAACCTAACCTAACCTAACCTAACCTAACCTAACCTAACCTAACCTAACCTAACCTAACCTAACCTAACCTAACCTAACCTAACCTAACCTAACCTAACCTAACCTAACCTTTTTTTTTTTTTTTTTTTTCGTGGGAAACTCATTACGAGTACGCACCCGCCTGGGCGAGGCGGGGGTTATGTCGGACTCTCCGGCCACAATGAGACAGCGACCGGCATACCGACTAAAACCCACGGTGTTCCTCCAGACGGCCAGAGTGCCGGGGTCACGGGAGACGCTCGCGCATTCATCCGCGACCCCGACGGGCCACGGCCCGCTCAACGTGAGCGGGCCCCGTCTGATTTGGGGGGCCTAGCCCCCCTTCCTCCATCGAGAGGCGTTCGTGGAACACGTACGCCGCCTTCTCGGGCCTGTGCTGTTCGAGCGGCGATTGCCCAATCGCCGCCCGCAGGCATCCTCCTACGGTGGCTGGAGATCCCGGAGCGCCCCACGGCGACGTCCGGGGCGGACGCGACGGGCGGGGAGCATGGTGTTCAGCTCCCTCTCCCGCTCAGCCGCCTCCCTGGCGAGCATCACCTCCTCGCAAAAGGAGGCGACTCCTTCCCAAGCCCTCTCGCTGCGGACCATGGACAGAACCACGGCCGGCAGCGAGAGTTGGGCCGTCGCGAGCGCCGCAACTAGGTCGCGGCGCTGGTCCGCCCACGCTGGACACTCCACGAGCGTGTGGAGCGCCGTGTCGCGCGGGCAGACCCCGCAATGGTGGCAGACGGACGTCTGCTCCCGGCCTATGAGACACAGGTACGTGCCGAAGCACCCGTGACCGGTGAGTACCTGTGTCAGCCGGAACGTGAGGACGCCGTGCCTCCTCTCCAGCCACTCCTCTAGGACGGGACTTACCGCCACCACCGTGGCGTGCCCTGCACTTGGTCGCGCAAGTCGCGCCTTCCACTCCGCCACTAGGACCGTGCGGAGCTGGGACCGCTGCGCCTCGATCTCTCGAGGCAGAGGTCGCAGATCCCGCCCCGCCGCCTCCTCGCGCCATCGGAATAATGACGCGAGGACTTCGGCTTCCAGGTCCCAGGGCGGGGATCCGGCCAATAGGGTCGCAGCCTCGAATGAGATCGTGCGGTAGCCGCGCACCATGCGCACGGCCATGGCCCTTTGCGGCCTCCGTAGGACGGCAACGTTCCGGGCCGCCAGGTTGGCAGCCCATACGGGCGCTCCGTACAGGGCCATGGACCGCACGATCCCTCCGTACAATTTCCGGCAGGTTGAGTTGGGCCCCCCGAGGTTGGGGAGCAGCCTCGCCAGGGCGGCGGCGGCGCCCAATAACTTGGGCGCCAGCCGGCGGAAATGTTCGACAAAATTCCACCGGCTGTCGAGGACGACGCCGAGATATCTCAGCGTCGACTCGACGCCGATCCGTACGCCCCCAACAATGATGTGGGAGCCCTGAGGTGGCCCCTTTCGGGGACCGTGAAAACAAACGGCCTCCGATTTGGCCAGGGCCACCTCGAGACCCAACCGCCGGATGCGACCCACGACTTGCGCGACCCCAGCCGTAGCTGCGATGGCAGCGCGCCTGTAATCCTTCCCCCGAGCCGTGACAAGGGTGTCGTCGGCATAACACGTCACGACGACACCAGGGAGAAGGACGCCTCGTATGACCCAGTCATAGCCGATGTTCCACAGGAGCGGACCAAGAACTGATCCCTGTGGAACACCGCAGGTCATCTCTCGCCGACCGAGAGCATTGCGACCCGGGTAAACTACCGCTCTATCACTCAGATAGGCCCCGACAATTCGGCGGAGGTAGGTCGGCACTCGATGGTAGACGAGTGCCTCCCTGACGCAGCTCCAGGGCAAGGTGTTGAACGCGTTGGCGATGTCGAGCGACACCGCCAACACCACCTCGCCCCGGGACAACGCGTCCTCCGCCAGACTCCTCACGCGCATGATGGCATGCACGGTGGAGCGCCCGCGGCGAAAACCAAACTGGTTTTCCGCCAGATCCGGCCCGACTTCGCTGAGGTGCTCGACGAGGCGGCTCGCGATGACACGCTCGAAGAGCTTCGCCACCTCGTCGAGTAGTACGATGGGCCGGTAGGCGGACGGAGAGTCCGCCGGGCGCCCCTCCTTCTTGAGGAGGACCAGCTTGCCGGTTTTCCACAGCAGCGGAAATCGGCCCTCCTCAAGGCACGCACTGAGGAGCCCTAACAGTCGGGGCTCGAGCTCCCGAAGGGCCAGGACCCACGCACGGCCTGGAATGCCGTCCGGTCCTGGCGCGGTGTTTTTGGCTTGAAGCCTCTTCACCGCAGCTCGAAGCTCTACCCGGGTCACTTCGGGTACGTCGTCGTCGTCCGCGTTGGGAGCCATGGGAGGCAGAACCATCAACGGAGGAGGGTGCTCCGCCCTCTGAGGGAACAGAGCAGCCACCACCTCCTCCAGCAGCTGTGGCTGGAGACTCTGGGACAGTGGAGGCGCCCACGGGCGAAGTTTGCCCCGTACCAAAAGGTATGGACGCCCCCACGGATCACGGTCCAGAGTCTCCAAGAACTGCTCGCGGGCCTGATCTTTGGCCCGCGAGATGGCCACCTGCAGCCGTTTTTTGGCTGCTCTGTACTAACCTAACCTAACCTAACCTAACCTAACCTAACCTAACCTAACCTAACCTAACCTAACCTAACCTAACCTAACCTAACCTAACCTAACCTAACCTAACCTAACCTAACCTAACCTAACCTAACCTAACCTAACCTAACCTAACCTAACCTAACCTAACCTAACCTAACCTAACCTAACCTAACCTAACCTAACCTAACCTAACCTAACCTAACCTAACCTAACCTAACCTAACCTAACCTAACCTAACCTAACCTAACCTAACCTAACCTAACCTAACCTAACCTAACCTAACCTAACCTAACCTAACCTAACCTAACCTAACCTAACCTAACCTAACCTAACCTAACCTAACCTAACCTAACCTAACCTAACCTAACCTAACCTAACCTAACCTAACCTAACCTAACCTAACCTAACCTAACCTAACCTAACCTAACCTAACCTAACCTAACCTAACCTAACCTAACCTAACCTAACCTAACCTAACCTAACCTAACCTAACCTAACCTAACCTAACCTAACCTAACCTAACCTAACCTAACCTAACCTAACCTAACCTAACCTAACCTAACCTAACCTAACCTAACCTAACCTAACCTAACCTAACCTAACCTAACCTAACCTAACCTAACCTAACCTAACCTAACCTAACCTAACCTAACCTAACCTAACCTAACCTAACCTAACCTAACCTAACCTAACCTAACCTAACCTAACCTAACCTAACCTAACCTAACCTAACCTAACCCACTTGCTATTTTTTGAAATTTTCTTTTGGTTTTATGTTGTTTGTTGACTAATTAGCAGGTAGTTTTTATCCCTTGGTTATACTCCAACGGGAACACGTGTCAAATTACACATTTTTCAGGAAGTTAGTACATTTTGACGAAATTTTTGCAGTTTTTAATTTTTCTATAGCACTAGACCTATTCCAAATTCCTGTGTATCATTTGTTTTGGCTTGAGGACGGTGAGACCTATCTAGGGATACCTCTGGATCGTTTCTGCACCCTCTGAAACACACAAAAATAGTTAAAACAGTGGTATTACCGCATACTTTTCAGTAAATTTTTGAACAAAGTCGCTAATAACTTTTGACCGTGAACCCTGGTGGTGTCCGGGATAGTTTCGTCTTGTAGCTGGTGATCAGCCGCGTCTTTTGACACCCCTCGCGTCCAGATCGGGCGAAGGGAACTTGAAAAATTTTGACGTTTTTCACGTTTTAGTAGACTCGTGTTCTATACACATATACATATATACATACAAAAGTCTACCTTAGGGAGCTGATGTTAGAAATTTTACTTGCTATTTTTTGAAATTTTCTTTTGGTTTTATGTTGTTTGTTGACTAATTAGCAGGTAGTTTTTATCCCTTGGTTATACTCCAACGGGAACACGTGTCAAATTACACATTTTTCAGGAAGTTAGTACATTTTGACGAAATTTTTGCAGTTTTTAATTTTTCTATAGCACTAGACCTATTCCAAATTCCTGTGTATCATTTGTTTTGGCTTGAGGACGGTGAGACCTATCTAGGGATACCTCTGGATCGTTTCTGCACCCTCTGAAACACACAAAAATAGTTAAAACAGTGGTATTACCGCATACTTTTCAGTAAATTTTTGAACAAAGTCGCTAATAACTTTTGACCGTGAACCCTGGTGGTGTCCGGGATAGTTTCGTCTTGTAGCTGGTGATCAGCCGCGTCTTTTGACACCCCTCGCGTCCAGATCGGGCGAAGGGAACTTGAAAAATTTTGACGTTTTTCACGTTTTAGTAGACTCGTGTTCTATACACATATACATATATACATACAAAAGTCTACCTTAGGGAGCTGATGTTAGAAATTTTACTTGCTATTTTTTGAAATTTTCTTTTGGTTTTATGTTGTTTGTTGACTAATTAGCTAAAAACTTAAACTATTGACTAGTTTCGACTGTTGTTTCTACAAATTTATTAATTAATTCTATATTGACAGTTTTATAATTTTATTAAAATTTATATTGACTATTTTATATTTTAAAAAATTATTATTTTGACAATTTTAATTATTAATTTTATTTATTTATTTGTATAACTTGTGGTTTATTGACCACAAGTTATTAGGTTAATTGTGTCGTCTTTGCTATTGCATTTTAACTGTATTATTTTAAATTTAAATTATTTTAATTATTAATCTATTATTATATATATATAACTTATACAAACTTTTTAAATTTGATTGATTGTCTTAAAAAGTTAGGCTCACCATGTTCGGCTTCCGTACGCCCACAAAGGAATCCAGCACGTCGCAGACGGCGGCTCCTGTGGCGACCGGTTCCGGGGTAGCGCAGGTCAGGCGTAGCATAGGGGAGATCGAGTCGAAGCTGAGGTCTTCGACGTCGCCTCCCCTAAAAACCGCTGCGCCGAAAAACAAGGCTGCCCCGGCTCCGGTCGTCAAGGAGCCAAAACCAAAATACACCAGCCGTCTTGCGGAGGCCAAGGCGTTGTTGATGCGAGCCAAGGCTCAAATCAACAACAGCCGAAACCTCCGCACGGACATCAAAAACGACGTGCTGGAGGCCGTCGAGCGGCTATACAAACTTGTAAAGGAGCAGGCGGCCGAGCATGGTGAGAAGGTAGAGTCTGTGGCCAAAGATCCTGTGGTCGAGCATATACAGGCAGAGGGGCCCAATGAAACAGCACTTATTAGAAAAATAGAAGAACACGGCAGACTGTTAGAGGAAAATAGGAAGGAAGTGGCAGGCCTTCGGGAGGAACTGCGCAAGGCACCGGTGTCTTACGCGAGTGCAGTGGCCGGACCCCCAAAGCCCCAAGCTTGGGGAGCGTCGGCCATGCACTCGATTATAATAAAATCGACAGACGTAATGGACACCGGTGACCAGGTTATACAAAAGATCAGATGTGCCGCAGATGCCATCAAAGAGGGTGCGCAGGTAGATAGGATAAGAAAGGTAAAGGATCAACGAGTGATACTGGGTTGTGCATCGGCAGAGGAGCTGGAGCGTATCAAGACCAAGCTCCAGGCGAACGGCAAAGACCTGAGCGTCGAGAGCATTGCAGGCAGGGACCCGCTGATTGTCCTTAAGGACGTAATGTCCTATAACACCGACGAGGAGGTGCTGAAGGCGCTTAGGGCGCAGAACAAGCACCTCCTCAAGGACATCAGCGGGGACGATGACCGGATGGAGGTCCGATATCGGAAGAGGACCAGGAACCCGTTGGTGGCCCACATCGTGGTGAAGGTGTCGCCTCGATTGTGGGGCTGCCTGACGGGAGCCGGGGCCGTCCATATAGACCTCCAGCGGGTCAGAGTTGAGGATCAGTCCCCCCTGGTGCAGTGCTCTCGGTGCTTAGGTTACGGGCACACAAGGCGGCTGTGTCAGGACGCTGAGGACGTGTGCAGCCATTGTGGGGGGCCGCACCGCAAAGACGCGTGCAAGGAGAAGCTTGCGGAGCGGCCCTCCTGCTGCAACTGCACGAAGGCTGGGTGTCCTGACACAGCACACAACGCCTTCGACGCGCAGTGCCCAGTCAGACGCAAATGGGACACCTTAGCAAGGTCAGCAGTGGCCTACTGCTAAGGTGCCCCATTGGAGCGAGGCTGCCGGTGCACAGCCCAGATGCACAAAACTGCCGTGTGTTGTCCATTTGTGCATACTGTACGGACCGCACTCTACATTCACCAGCACCGCACCACGGCGCAGTCCAGGACCTGCACGGCTCTGTCTCTTGGACTACATTATAACCAATGCAAGCCAGAGAAGAGTTCCGTTAGCAGTCTCCCTCCGTTTCGAGGGAGAAGTTGGCAAAGCGCCGTGGTCGGCCCACAGTGTCGGTCTGTGCAGTGTGCACATTGGAGGGGTAATTGTTGTGTCGCTTCGTTTTTTGGTCTTTTTGACACATTGTCTTCTTTGTTGTGTTTTTTCTATTGTCTTGTGTGGGTATTTGTTTACTTCTTGCGTCTGTATATATAAAGTTTTGGTTGAGATCTGCACTACAGTGCAGCGGCGGCTTCCAAACTTGCAAACTAAGATTGCACTGTTGCAAACACGCCCTGCACTGTGGTGCAGACCCATAGTAAAATAATATATGTTTTAAAAAATAATTATTAAATTAAAATTATAAGTATATGTAAATAAAAATTTTTGTAAATTCAAATGTAAAAAATAAATAGAATTAGGTTAAAAATTTGTAAATATAATTTGTAATTTGGTAAACAGCAAAAGTATAGAAAAATAGAAATTCCCCAACCCTGAACCCACCAAAAAACTAATAAATAAGTAATTAATTAAAAACAGAAAACAAGAGCTCTGACTCCGTTAGAGGATCCCTTGGCCGGCCGCACTTTAAAGTGCGGTCATTAAAAAAAAAAAAAAAAAAAAAAAAAAAAAAAAAACCTAACCTAACCTAACCTAACCTTTTTTTTTTTTTTATTTTTTTTTTTATACGTGGGAAATGCATTACGCATACGCACCCGCCCGGGCAAGGCGGGGGTTATGTCGGACTCTCCGACCGCACTCAAAGCGCGGCCAGCATACCGACTAAAACCCACGGTGTTCCTCCAGACGGCCAGAGTGTCGGGGTCACGGGAGTCGCTTGCGCATTCATCCGCGACCCCGACGGGCCATGGCCCGCTCACCGCGAGCGGGCCCCGTCCGATTTAGGGGCCTAGCCCCCCCTCCTTCGAGAGGCGCGTGCGGAACACGCGCACTGCAGTCTCGGGCCCGTGCTGTTCGGGCGGCGACTGCCCGATCGCCGCCCGCAGGCCAACTCGGCCGCAGAGGATAGGGAGAACGGCGCATCGCAATACCGACACTCCTCTTCCCCTGCGGCCCCACCGCGTCCGCAATCTGGCGGTTGCGGCCCCGCCGAGGCCGCGGAAGGTAGGGAGAGCGGCGCACCGTTATACCGGCACTCCTCTCCCGCCGCGGCCCCGCCACTCCTCAGCCGCAGTGTCGCCGAAGCAACACTGCAGCCCACCAGAGCCGCTCCATCGTGGGCTTAACGGCAAAGCCCAGAGGAGCGGCGCCTCCTTGGGGTTCCTCTTGGTTCACCGTGGTCCTTGGTAACCACGGCTACTAAGCCCCCCCGCCGCGACAAGGCGAGAACCCCGTTGGGGGGGAACCTAACCTAACCTAACCTAACCTAACCTAACCTAACCTAACCTAACCTAACCTAACCTAACCTAACCTAACCTAACCTAACCTAACCTTTTTTTTTTTTTTTTTTTTTTTTTTTTTTTTTTGGTATCGGGTTGGAAAATCCTCATGGAGACCCTCCGCCCTAGGGGAAGGGCGAAGGGTACTGTCAGACTCTTACTGACTAAAAACCAACCCGTGTTCCTCATGTACCCGTGTGTCGGAGGGCGGGTATCGCCGAAGCATTCGTCGCTACCCCCCGACGGGTATTGGCCCGCCAGTAGGTCAGGCGGGCCCCGTCACCCACTGCAGCCGTCACCCCGGCCGCAGGACTCCACTATGAGGCGCGCGCGGAACACAACGCCGCCGCCTCGAGGCCTGCTGCTGTTCGGACGACAAGACGCCCCAAGTCTGCCGTCCGCAGGCCACGCCCTACGGTGGCCGGAAGTCGGCCACCCTACGACGCCCAGGGCGTCTGCTGCGGGAGGGGAGAGAGGAGGCAGCCTCTCTCTCCCTTTCCGCCTCCTCCTTTGCGAGCATCACGGCCTCGCAAAAGGTGGCGACGGCACTCCACCCTGACTCGCTCCCAACCATGGTAGACACAACAGCCGGAAGCGAGAGGTTTCCCGCAGCACCTACGGCCGCGACCAAGTCACGGCGCTGCTCGGCCCAAGCTGGGCATTCCGCCAACGTATGCAGCGCCGTATCGTCGCGGCAATCACCACAATGGTGGCACTGGGACGTCGGCTCCCGGCCTATGCGACACAGGTACTTCCCGAAACACCCATGCCCGGTAAGCACCTGCGTCAGCCGGAAGCTGAGGGCGCCGTGGCTCCTATTGAGCCACTCCTTCAGAACTGGACTTACTGCCGCTACCGCGGCATGCCCCGCCGTGGGTTGCGCTAAGCGCGTCCGCCAGTCCGCCACTAAGACCTGGCGGAGCTCTGCCCTGCGTGCCTCAACCTGTCGAGGCACCAGGCGCCCGCCCCGCTCGACTGCCTCCGCGCGCCACCAATAGAGCGACGCGAGGAGCTTTGCGTCGAGATCCCAGGGCAGGGATCCGGCTAGGAGGCTCGCTGCCTCAAAGGAGATCGTACGGTATCCCCTTATGATCCTGACGGCCATCACGCGCTGCGGCCTTCGCAGCGCGGCGATGTTGCGGGCCGTCAGGGCGTCCGCCCACACGGGTGCGGCGTATAGAGCCATTGACCGTACGACCCCCATGTAGAGCCTCCGGCAGGAGGAGTTGGGTCCCCCCAGATTGGGCAGCAAGCGCGAGAGCGCAGAAGCGGCGCCCAACAGCCGGGGGGCGAGCCGTGTAAAGTGCGGCTCGAAGCTCCACCGACTGTCGAGGACGAGTCCAAGGTACTTCATCGTCGACTCAACAGCGATGGAGACCCCTCCTACTATGATGCTGGACCCCGGAGGCGGCTTCATCCTCGGCCCATGAAAACACAGGGCCTCAGACTTGTGCAATGCCACCTCTAAGCCCAGCCGCCGGATCCGACCCACGACGTGCGCGACACCAGCTGTCGCGCGAATGGCCGCCTGCCGGTACGACTTCCCACGCGCTGTAACTAGCGTATCGTCGGCGTAACAAACGACGCCGACGCCGTGGAGAAGCGCACCGCGCAGAGCCCAGTCGTACCCTACGTTCCACAGGAGCGGCCCCAACACCGAACCCTGCGGAACGCCACACGACGTCTCTCGCCGACCCCATCCGTCTCGACCCGGGTACACGACCGATCTTTCCGACAAATAGGCCCCGACAATGCGTTGGAGGTAGCGCGGCACCCCGTGGTACCGGAGTGCCTCTCGGATGGTACTCCAGGGCAAGGTGTTGAAAGCGTTGGCGATGTCGAGCGACACCGCCAAGACCACCTCACCCCGGGCGACTGCCTCCTCCGCAAGGACCCTCACGCGCATGATCGCATCTACCGTGGAGCGCCCCTGGCGGAAACCAAATTGGTTTTCCGCCAAATCCGGGCCCACCCTGGTCATGTGCTGGACGAGGCGACTGGCGATGATTCGCTCAAAGATCTTACACACCTCGTCCAGCAACACGATTGGCCTGTACGCAGATGGCGAGTCTGCGGGGCGCCCCTCCTTCTTGAGCAGGACCAGCTTTCCGGTCTTCCACCGGCTTGGAAACTGGCCCCGCTCCAAACATGCGCTTAAGAGCCCCGCTAGTCGGGGCCCGAGAGCCCTCATGGCCAGGACCCATGCACGGCCTGGAATGCCGTCGGGCCCTGGGGCGGTGTTCCTGATGCGAGCCACCGCCACTCTCAACTCTACCCGGGTCACTTCGGGCACGTCGTCGTCAAAGTCTTCTTCCGCGTCGGGCACATTGCGAGGCGGAACCATAGCCGGTGGTGCGTGCTCCGGTCTGAACGGAAACAATGCACACACCACCTCCTCCAGCAGCTGTGGCTGGAGACTCCGGGATAATGGCGGAGCCCATTGGCGCAATTTGCCCCGTACCATAAGGTAGGGGCGTCCCCACGGGTCTCGGTCCAGAGTCTCCAGCAGCTCTTCGTTGGCCTGGGCCTTTGCCCGGACAATGGCCAGCTGGAGGGCGCTCTTCGCCTCTCTATAGCGGTTGTATAGTTCCGCCTCTTCCTGTTCGGCCGCCGCTGTAAAGGGGCGGCGGCGTCTTCTTCGGCACCTTGCGTACCGGCGTCGCATCCGCACACAAGCGATGCGCAACTGCGCAATCAACTGCGACCACCAGTACACTTGGCGCCTGGATGGTAACGGCCGGACTCGGGGCATGCCAGCGTCGCAGATGTGCGACATGCTCTCACGGAACCACTGCGCCTCCTCGTCGATGTTGGTTGGCCTGCCTGGAGAGTCCAGCCAGGCCTTGACGATAGAGGCCTCCAGGAGAGCCTCCCTGTCCAGCCGCTTCAGCGCCCAACGCGGGCCGTCTTCAACGCCCGCCGGGGCCGCTTGGACCGGCCCAACCGAGGTCTGGGCGGAGACGCTAAATCGAATGTATCGATGATCGGACAGCGTCTCCACCTCCTCCAGAACGTGCCAGTCCTGGACAGTACGCGCGAGGGTGGGGCTGGCGAACGACAGGTCCACTATAGACCCACCCAACTGCCGCACGCACGTCTGCACGGAACCCCGGTTCAGGAGAAGTAAGCCCTGCTCGATCGCCCACTCCTCCACTAACTCGCCCCGCGCATCCGTAGCCGGGGAACCCCAAGCCGTAGATTTGGCATTGAAGTCCCCCAGAACGACCACGGGACGAGGACGACTACGACTGACGAACGTGCCCAACTCCAAAATGATGTCCTCCATGTCGGCAAGAGAAAGGCTGGGGGCGAAATACACCCCCACGACCATGACATTTCCCCAATTTGCCGCGACATAGCCCCGCCCTCGGGTGACTGTCTCGAAGGGAAGGGTGTCGGCGGCAGACCTCATAATTAGTGCCACCGAGCGGTTCACGTCGCACACCCAGTCATCCCTGGGTGGCACAAAATACGGCTCGGCGACAACTGCCACATCGATCGACCACTGCGCCATGCTCTGGAGCAAGAGATCTTGAGCCCTGGCACAGTGGTTTATGTTGGCTTGGAGGAGAAGGCGTAGGGCCATTATTGTGTGTCCATAGCCGTTATCTCCACCCCAGCCCTCGGCGGATGTTCTGCCGCAACCGGCGGGTGAACCGGCTGCGAGGAGCTGGTTGCCTTCTTTGTCATATCCGAGACACTAGCCGGTGGATGAGCCGGCTGTGTCCTAGCATTGTACTTTTTTGGCCTGGGGCAGGTCTTTGACCCGGTCTGATGGTCGGCAGGCCTGCCAGATGCCGCACAGATGACGCAGTGCGGCGCGGCAGTGCAAGTGCCAGCTTTGTGACCGAGCTGACCGCAGCGGAAGCACATTTGGCTACGGTCTACCCCAGCGGTGCACCGTGCTCCCGCATGTCCTCCTTCTAAACAGCGGTAGCACCGATAGGGCTTGGGCGCTAGGAGCGCGACCTGCGCCGAGACCCATCCGACTAGTAGCCGCTTGTCTTTAATCTTATTGGCCGCCGTTACGGGACAGCTGACAAGAATTGTCCCGAGACCGGCGACACCCCGGCGTATCGTGCCCGCCTTGACTTGATCCGGCGGGCATCCTCCGGCCTTGGAGATGGCAGCGGCGACCTCTTCCTGCGTGACGGAGTCGTCCAAGCCCGAAATGCGCAGATCTGCGCACTTGGTTGGCCTGGACACTCTTACGTCATCCGGGCCTAGAGACGCTCTGAGTCTATCGGCGAGGGCGTCTGCTTTGGGACCACTAGTGGTTCCCGATATTTCTAGTAGGCGGCCGCCGGTAGCAGTTGTTTTGCACCGGAGACCCGTTATGCCGAGATCACTCAGAGAAATCTCGGCTTTCGCCTTTGCCAGGATCCCGGCATATGTGAGGCCTCGCTCCTCCGCCCCTGGCTGCAGGGTGAGAACCACCGCTGTAGAGCGGGGGGTACTGAGCCTCGCCGTCTGGCGCTTGAACCTAACCTAACCTTTTTTTTTTTTTTTTTCGTGGGAAACTCATTACGAGTACGCACCCGCCTGGGCGAGGCGGGGGTTATGTCGGACTCTCCGGCCACAATGAGACAGCGACCGGCATACCGACTAAAAACCACGGTGTTCCTCCAGACGGCCAGAGTGCCGGGGCCACGGGAGACGCTCGCGCATTCATCCGCGACCCCGACGGGCCACGGCCCGCTCAACGTGAGCGGGCCCCGTCTGATTTGGGGGGGGGCCTAGCCCCCCTTCCTCCATCGAGAGGCGTTCGTGGAACACGTACGCCGCCTTCTCGGGCCTGTGCTGTTCGAGCGGCGATTGCCCATACGCCGCCCGCAGGCATCCTCCTACGGTGGCTGGAGATCCCGGAGCGCCCCACGGCGACGTCCGGTGCGTGCGCGACGGGCGGGGAGCAAGGTGGTCAGCTCCCTCTCCCGCTCGGCCGCCTCCTTTGCGAGCATCACCTCCTCGCAGAAGGAGGCGATACCTTCCCAAGCCCTCTCGCTTCGGACCATAGACTGAACCACAGCCGGCAGCGAGAGTCGGGCCGTCGCGAGCGCCGCAACTAGGTCGCGGCGCTGGTCCGCCCACGCTGGACACTCCACGAGAGTGTGGAGCGCCGTGTCGCGTGGGCAGGCCCCACAATGGACGCAATCGGACGTCGGTTCTCGGCCAATGCGACACAGGTACGTGCCGAAGCACCCGTGACCGGTGAGTACCTGCGTCAGCCGGAACGTTAGGGCGCCATGGCGCCTCTCCAGCCACTCCTCGAGGACGGGACTTACCGCCACCACCGTGGCGTGCCCTGCATTGGGTCGCGCAAGTCGCGCCTTCCACTCCGCCACTAGGACTGTGCGGAGCTGGAACCGCTGTGCCTCGATTTCTCGAGGCAGAGGTCGCAGGTCCCGCTCCGCCGCCTCCTCGCGCCATCGAAATAGTGACGCGAGGACTTCGGCTTCGAGGTCCCAGGGCGGGGATCCGGCCAATAGGGTCGCAGCCTCAAATGAGATCGTGCGGTAGCCGCGCACCATGCGCACGGCCATGGCCCGTTGCGGCCTCCGCAGCACGCAGACGTTGCGGGCGTCTAGATTGCCCGCCCATACGGGTGCTCCGTATAGGGCCATGGACCGCACGATCCCTCCATACAGTCTCCGGCAGGTCGAGTTGGGCCCCCCAAGGTTGGGGAGCAGCCTCGCCAAGGCGGCGGCGGCGCCCAATAACTTGGGCGCCAGCCGGCGGAAATGCTCGACGAAGTTCCACCGGCTGTCGAGGACGACGCCGAGATATCGCAGCGTCGACTCGACGCCGATCCGTACGCCCCCAACAATAATATGGGAGCCCTGAGGTGGCCCATTTCGGGGACCGTGAAAACAAACGGCCTCCGATTTGGCCAGGGCCACCTCGAGACCCAACCGCCGGATGCGACCCACGACTTGCGCGACACCTGCTGTCGCTGTAATGGCAGCGCGCCTGTAGTCCTGCCCCCGGGCTGTGACCAGAGTGTCGTCGGCATAACAAGTCACGACGACGCCCGGGAGAAGACCGCCTCGTATGACCCAGTCATATCCGATGTTCCACAGGAGCGGACCAAGAACTGATCCCTGTGGAACACCGCAGGTCATCTCTCGCCGACCGAGAGCATTGCGACCCGGGTAGATAACCGCTCTATCACTCAGATAGGCCCCGACAATGCGGCGGAGGTAGGTCGGCACTCGATGATAGACGAGTGCCTCCCTGACGCAGCTCCAGGGCAAGGAGTTGAACGCGTTGGCGATGTCGAGCGACACCGCCAACACCACCTCGCCCCGGGACAACGCGTCCTCCGCCAGACTCCTCACGCGCATAATAGCATGCACGGTGGAGCGCCCACGGCGAAAACCAAACTGGTTTTCCGCCAGATCCGGCCCGACTTCGCTGAGGTGCTCGACGAGGCGGCTTGCAATGACACGCTCGAAGAGCTTCGCCACCTCGTCGAGAAGCACGATGGGCCGGTAGGCGGACGGAGAGTCCGCCGGGCGCCCCTCCTTCTTGAGGAGGACCAGCTTGCCGGTTTTCCACAGCAGCGGAAATCGGCCCTCCTCAAGGCACGCACTGAGGAGCCCTATCAGTCGGGGCTCGAGCTCCCGAAGGGCCAGGACCCACGCACGGCCTGGAATGCCGTCCGGTCCTGGCGCGGTGTTTTTGGCTTGAAGCCTCTTCACCGCAGCTCGAACCTCTACCCGGGTCACTTCGGGTACGTCGTCGTCGTCCGCGTTGGGAGCCATGGGAGGCAGAACCATCAGCGGAGGAGGGTGCTCCGCCCTCTGAGGGAACAGAGCAGCCACCACTTCCTCCAGCAGTTGTGGCTGGAGACTCTGGGACAGTGGAGGCGCCCACGGGCGAAGTTTGCCTCGTACCAAAAGGTATGGACGCCCCCACGGATCACGGTCCAGAGTCTCCAAGAACTGCTCGCGGGCCTGATCTTTGGCCCGCGAGATGGCTGCCTGCAGCCGTTTTTTGGCCGCTCTGTACGCCTCGTACAGCTCTGCCTCCCCGGCCTCGGCATCGGGAGGGCGGCGACGCCTCCTGCGGAGTCTGGTGTACTGGCGGCGCGCCGCGACACAGTCGCGACGCAGTTGTGCGATCGCCTGCGACCACCAGTACACCTGAACCTAACCTAACCTTTTTTTTTTTTTTTTTCGTGGGAAACTCATTACGAGTACGCACCCGCCTGGGCGAGGCGGGGGTTATGTCGGACTCTCCGGCCACAATGAGACAGCGACCGGCATACCGACTAAAAACCACGGTGTTCCTCCAGACGGCCAGAGTGCCGGGGTCACGGGAGACGCTCGCGCATTCATCCGCGACCCCGACAGGCCACGGCCCGCTCAACGTGAGCGGGCCCCGTCTGATTTGGGGGGCCTAGCCCCCCTTCCTCCATCGAGAGGCGTTCGTGGAACACGTACGCCGCCTTCTCGGGCCTGTGCTGTTCGAGCGGCGATTGCCCATACACCGCCCGCAGGCATCCTCCTACGGTGGCCGGAGATCCCGGAGCGCCCCACGGCGACGTCCGGTGCGTGCGCGACGGGCGGGGAGCAAGGTGGTCAGCTCCCTCTCCCGCTCGGCCGCCTCCTTTGCGAGCATCACCTCCTCGCAGAAGGAGGCGATACCTTCCCAAGCCCTCTCGCTGCGGACCATAGACTGAACCACAGCCGGCAGCGAGAGTCGGGCCGTCGCGAGCGCCGCAACTAGGTCGCGGCGCTGGTCCGCCCACGCTGGACACTCCACGAGAGTGTGGAGCGCCGTGTCGCGTAGGCAGGCCCCACAATGGACGCAATCGGACGTCGGTTCCCGGCCAATGCGACACAGGTACGTGCCGAAGCACCCGTGACCGGTGAGTACCTGCGTCAGCCGGAACGTAAGGGCGCCATGGCGCCTCTCCAGCCACTCCTCGAGGACGGGACTTACCGCCACCACCGTGGCGTGCCCTGCATTGGGTCGCGCAAGTCGCGCCCTCCACTCCGCCACCAGGACCATGCGGAGCTGGGACCGCTGCGCCTCGATTTCTCGAGGCAGAGGTCGCAGGTCCTGCTCCGCCGCCTCCTCGCGCCATCGAAATAGTGACGCGAGGACTTCGGCTTCGAGGTCCCAGGGCGGGGATCCGGCCAAAAGGGTCGCAGCCTCAAATGAGATCGTGCGGTAGCCGCGCACCATGCGCACGGCTATGGCCCGTTGCGGCCTCCGCAGCACGCAGACGTTGCGGGCGTCAAGATTGCCCGCCCATACGGGTGCTCCGTATAGGGCCATGGACCGCACGATCCCTCCATACAGTCTCCGGCAGGTCGAGTTGGGCCCCCCAAGGTTGGGGAGCAGCCTCGCCAAGGCGGCGGCGGCGCCCAATAACTTGGGCGCCAGCCGGCGGAAATGCTCGACGAAGTTCCACCGGCTGTCGAGGACGACGCCGAGATATCGCAGCGTCGACTCGACGCCGATCCGTACGCCCCCAACAATAATATGGGAGCCCTGAGGTGGCCCATTTCGGGGACCGTGAAAACAAACGGCCTCCGATTTGGCCAGGGCCACCTCGAGACCCAACCGCCGGATGCGACCCACGACTTGCGCGACACCTGCTGTCGCTGTAATAGCAGCGCGCCTGTAGTCCTGCCCCCGGGCTGCGACCAGAGTGTCGTCGGCATAACAGGTCACGACGACGCCCGGGAGAAGACCGCCTCGTATGACCCAGTCATAACCGATATTCCACAGGAGGGGACCAAGAACTGATCCCTGTGGAACACCGCAGGTCATCTCTCGCCGACCGAGGCCATTGCGACCCGGGTAGATAACCGCTCTATCACTCAGATAGGCCCCGACAATGCGGCGGAGGTAGGTCGGCACCCGATGGTACACGAGTGCCTCCCTGACGCAGCTCCAGGGCAAGGAGTTGAACGCGTTGGCGATGTCGAGTGACACCGCCAACACTACCTCGCCCCGGGATAACGCGTCCTCCGCCAGACTCCTCACGCGCATGATAGCGTGTACGGTGGAGCGCCCACGGCGAAAACCGAACTGGTTGTCCGCCAAATCCGGCCCCACTGCACTGAGATGCTCGACGAGGCGGCTCGCAATGACACGCTCGAAGAGCTTCGCCACCTCGTCGAGAAGCACGATGGGCCGGTAGGCGGACGGAGAGTCCGCCGGGCGCCCCTCCTTCTTGAGGAGGACCAGCTTGCCGGTTTTCCACAGCAGCGGAAATCGGCCCTCCTCAAGGCACGCACTGAGGAGCCCTATCAGTCGGGGCTCGAGCTCCCGAAGGGCCAGGACCCACGCACGGCCTGGAATGCCGTCCGGTCCTGGCGCGGTGTTTTTGGCTTGAAGCCTCTTCACCGCAGCTCGAACCTCTACCCGGGTCACTTCGGGTACGTCGTCGTCGTCCGCGTTGGGAGCCATGGGAGGCAGAACCATCAGCGGAGGAGGGTGCTCCGCCCTCTGAGGGAACAGAGCAGCCACCACTTCCTCCAGCAGTTGTGGCTGGAGACTCTGGGACAGCGGAGGCGCCCACGGGCGAAGTTTGCCTCGTACCAAAAGGTATGGACGCCCCCACGGATCACGGTCCAGAGTCTCCAAGAACTGCTCGCGGGCCTGATCTTTGGCCCGCGAGATGGCTGCCTGCAGCCGTTTTTTGGCCGCTCTGTACGCCTCGTACAGCTCTGCCTCCCCGGCCTCGGCATCGGGAGGGCGGCGACGCCTCCTGCGGAGTCTGGTGTACTGGCGGCGCGCCGCGACACAGTCGCGACGCAGTTGTGCGATCGCCTGCGACCACCAGTACACCTGAACCTAACCTAACCTTTTTTTTTTTTTTTCGTGGGAAACTCATTACGAGTACGCACCCGCCTGGGCGAGGCGGGGGTTATGTCGGACTCTCCGGCCACAATGAGACAGCGACCGGCATACCGACTAAAACCCACGGTGTTCCTCCAGACGGCCAGAGTGCCGGGGTCACGGGAGACGCTCGCGCATTCATCCGCGACCCCGACGGGCCACGGCCCGCTCAACGTGAGCGGGCCCCGTCTGATTTGGGGGGCCTAGCCCCCCTTCCTCCATCGAGAGGCGTTCGTGGAACACGTACGCCGCCTTCTCGGGCCTGTGCTGTTCGAGCGGCGATTGCCCAATCGCCGCCCGCAGGCATCCTCCTACGGTGGCTGGAGATCCCGGAGCGCCCCACGGCGACGTCCGGGGCGGACGCGACGGGCGGGGAGCATGGTGTTCAGCTCCCTCTCCCGCTCAGCCGCCTCCTTGGCGAGCATCACCTCCTCGCAAAAGGAGGCGACTCCTTCCCAAGCCCTCTCGCTGCGGACCATGGACAGAACCACGGCCGGCAGCGAGAGTTGGGCCGTCGCGAGCGCCGCAACCAAGTCGCGGCGCTGGTCCGCCCACGCTGGACACTCCACGAGCGTGTGGAGCGCCGTGTCGCGCGGGCAGACCCCGCAATGGTGGCAGACGGACGTCTGCTCCCGGCCTATGAGACACAGGTACGTGCCGAAGCACCCGTGACCGGTGAGTACCTGTGTCAGCCGGAACGTGAGGACGCCGTGCCTCCTCTCCAGCCACTCCTCGAGGACGGGACTTACCGCCACCACCGTGGCGTGCCCTGCAGTTGGTCGCGCAAGTCGCGCCTTCCACTCCGCCACTAGGACTGTGCGGAGCTGGGACCGCTGCGCCTCGATTTCTCGAGGCAGAGGTCGCAGGTCCCGCTCCGCCGCCTCCTCGCGCCATCGGAATAACGACGCGAGGACTTCGGCTTCCAGGTCCCAGGGCGGGGATCCGGCCAATAGGGTCGCTGCTTCGAACGAGATCGTGCGGTAGCCGCGCACCATGCGCACGGCCATGGCCCGTTGCGGCCTCCGTAGTACGGCAACGTTCCGGGCTGCCAGGTTGGCAGCCCATACGGGCGCTCCGTACAGGGCCATGGACCGCACGATCCCTCCATAAAGTCTCCGGCAGGTCGGGTTGGGCCCCCCGAGGTTGGGGAGCAGCCTCGCCAAGGCGGCGGCGGCGCCCAATAACTTGGGCGCCAGCCGGCGGAAATGCTCGACGAAGTTCCACCGGCTGTCGAGGACGACGCCGAGATATCTCAGCGTCGACTCGACGCCGATCCGTACGCCCCCAACAATAATATGGGAGCCCTGAGGTGGCCCTTTTCGGGGACCGTGGAAACAAACGGCCTCCGATTTGGCCAGGGCCACCTCGAGACCCAACCGCCGGATGCGACCCACGACTTGCGCGACACCAGCCGTAGCTGCGATGGCAGCGCGCCTGTAGTCCTTCCCCCGAGCCGTGACGAGGGTGTCGTCGGCATAGCACGTCACGACGACACCAGGGAGAAGGACGCCTCGTATGACCCAGTCATAGCCGATGTTCCACAGGAGCGGACCGAGAACCGATCCCTGTGGAACACCGCAGGTCATCTCTCGCCGACCGAGAGCATTGCGACCCGGGTAAACTACCGCTCTATCACTAAGATAGGCAACCTAACCTAACCTTTTTTTTTTTTTTTTTCGTGGGAAACTCATTACGAGTACGCACCCGCCTGGGCGAGGCGGGGGTTATGTCGGACTCTCCGGCCACAATGAGACAGCGGCCGGCATACCGACTAAAACCCACGGTGTTCCTCCAGACGGCCAGAGTGCCGGGGTCACGGGAGACGCTCGCGCATTCATCCGCGACCCCGACGGGCCACGGCCCGCTCAACGTGAGCGGGCCCCGTCTGATTTGGGGGGCCTAGCCCCCCTTCCTCCATCGAGAGGCGTTCGTGGAACACGTACGCCGCCTTCTCGGGCCTGTGCTGTTCGAGCGGCGATTGCCCAATCGCCGCCCGCAGGCATCCTCCTACGGTGGCTGGAGATCCCGGAGCGCCCCACGGCGACGTCCGGGGCGGACGCGACGGGCGGGGAGCAAGGTGGTCAGCTCCCTCTCCCGCTCAGCCGCCTCTTTGGCGAGCATCACCTCCTCGCAAAAGGAGGCGACTCCTTCCCAAGCCCTCTCGCTGAGGACCATGGCCAGAACCACGGCCGGCAGCGAGAGTTGGCCCGTCGCGAGCGCCGCAACAAGGTCGCGGCGCTGGTCCGCCCACGCTGGACACTCCACGAGCGTGTGGAGCGCCGTGTCGCGCGGGCAGACCCCGCAATGGTGGCAGACGGACGTCTGCTCCCGGCCTATGAGACACAGGTACGTGCCGAAGCACCCGTGACCGGTGAGTACCTGTGTCAGCCGGAACGTGAGGACGCCGTGCCTCCTCTCCAGCCACTCCTCGAGGACGGGACTTACCGCCACCACCGTGGCGTGCCCTGCAGTTGGTCGCGCAAGTCGCGCCTTCCACTCCGCCACTAGGACTGTGCGGAGCTGGGACCGCTGCGCCTCGATCTCTCGAGGCAGAGGTCGCAGGTCCCGCTCCGCCGCCTCCTCGCGCCATCGGAATAATGACGCGAGGACTTCGGCTTCCAGGTCCCAGGGCGGGGATCCGGCCAATAGGGTCGCAGCCTCGAATGAGATCGTGCGGTAGCCGCGCACCATGCGCACGGCCATGGCCCGTTGCGGCCTCCGTAAGACGGAAACGTTCCGGGCCGCCAAGTTGGCAGCCCATACGGGCGCTCCGTACAGGGCCATGGACCGCACGATCCCTCCGTACAATTTCCGGCAGGTTGGGCTGGGCCCCCCGAGGTTGGGGAGCAGCCTTGCCAAGGCAGCGGCGGCGCCCAATAATTTGGGCGCCAGCCGGCGGAAATGCTCGACAAAGTTCCACCGGCTGTCGAGGACGACGCCGAGATACTTCAGCGTCGACTCGACGCCGATCCGGACGCCCCCAACAATGATGTGGGAGCCCTGAGGTGGCCCCTTTCGGGGACCGTGAAAACAAACGGCCTCCGATTTGGCCAGGGCCACCTCGAGACCCAACCGCCGGATGCGACCCACGACTTGCGCGACCCCAGCCGTAGCTGAGATGGCAGCGCGCCTATAGTCCTTCCCCCGAGCCGTGACAAGGGTGTCGTCGGCATAACAAGTCACGACGACACCAGGGAGAAGGACGCCTCGTATGACCCAGTCATAACCGATGTTCCACAGGAGCGGACCAAGGACCGATCCCTGTGGAACACCGCAGGTCATCTCTCGCCGACCGAGAGCATTGCGACCCGGGTAAACTACCGCTCTATCACTCAGATAGGCCCCGACAATGCGGCGGAGGTAGGTCGGCACTCGATGGTACACGAGTGCCTCCCTGACGCAGCTCCAGGGCAAGGAGTTGAACGCGTTGGCGATGTCGAGCGACACCGCCAACACCACCTCGCCCCGGGACAACGCGTCCTCCGCCAGGCTCCTCACGCGCATGATGGCATGCACGGTGGAGCGCCCGCGGCGGAAACCGAACTGGTTGTCCGCCAAATCCGGCCCCACTTCACTGAGATGCTCGACGAGGCGGCTAGCGATGACACGCTCGAAGAGCTTCGCCACCTCGTCGAGAAGCACGATGGGCCGGTAGGCGGACGGAGAGTCCGCCGGGCGCCCCTCCTTCTTGAGGAGGACCAGCTTGCCGGTTTTCCACAGCAGCGGAAATCGGCCCTCCTCAAGGCACGCACTGAGGAGCCCTAACAGTCGGGGCTCGAGCTCCCGAAGGGCCAGGACCCACGCACGGCCTGGAATGCCGTCCGGTCCTGGCGCGGTGCTTTTGGCTTGAAGCCTCTTCACCGCAGCTCGAAGCTCTACCCGGGTCACTTCGGGTACGTCGTCGTCGTCCGCGTTGGGAGCCATGGGAGGCAGAACCATCAGCGGAGGAGGGTGCTCCGCCCTCTGAGGGAACAGAGCAGCCACCACCTCCTCCAGCAGCTGTGGCTGGAGACTCTGGGACAGTGGAGGCGCCCACGGGCGAAGTTTGCCCCGTACCAAAAGGTATGGACGCCCCCAGGGATCACGGTCCAGAGTCTCCAAGAACTGCTCGCGGGCCTGATCTTTAGCCCGCGAGATGGCCACTTGCAGCCGTTTTTTGGCTGCTCTGTACGCCTCGTACAGCTCTGCCTCCCTGGCCTCGGCATCGGGAGGGCGGCGACGCCTCCTGCGGAGTCTGGTGTACTGGCGGCGCGCCGCGACACAGTCGCGACGCAGTTGTGCGATCGCCTGCGACCACCAGTACACCTGACGCTTGGCGGGTCTACGTCGGACCCGCGGCATCGCCGCGTCGCAAATTTGCGACATCGCTTCCTGGAACCACTCGGCCTCCATCTCGATGTTCTCAGGCCTGTCCGGTGCTCTCACCCAGGCCTGAACGATGGAAGCCTCCAGAAGCGCCTCCCGATCCAGTTGTTTTAAGGACCAACGCGGACTGTTCTCTCCCGGGGCCGCTCTGACCGGCGCGCCATGGTTTTCGGCGGAGACGTCAAATCGGATATACAAATGATCCGACAGAGTCTCCACCTCCTCGATGACGCGCCAGCCTACGACACGGCGGGCTAGTGCGGGGCTGGCGAAGGCGAGATCGACAATCGACCCGCCCCGCTGACGCACGCACGTGTTAACGGCTCCCCGGTTGAGAACGAGTAGGCCGTGTGCCACGGCCCACTCCTCGAGCACCTCACCCCTGACGTCCGTGGCCGGGGAACCCCAAGCCGTGGATTTGGCGTTGAAGTCCCCGAGGACGAGAACGGGGTGAGGGTGGCTTCGAGCGACGACGGTACCCACTAGGGCTAAGAAAGCCTCAAAGTCGGCGAGAGGGCGGTTGGGGGAGAAATACACCCCAACCACCACGAGTCTATCTAGGCGCGCTGCCACAAAGCCCTGGCCCCTCGAACAGCACACGAGGGGCACTGTGGGCGAAGACATGATGGCCACCGAGCCACCCTGGTCCGACACCCAGTCGTCCCGGGGCGGGACGTAATATGGCTCGGCGACCACTGCCACACTAATGTTCCACTGCGCCATGGTCTGCAGGAGGAGGTCCTGAGCCCTGGCGCAGTGGTTGAGGTTTCCCTGGAGGAAGCGGAGTGGGGCCATCACTGGCAGTCCATCTCCGCTCCCTCCTCGGGACTATCTGGTTTTTTGCCGCCAGCCGGTTTGCTGGCTGGCGGTTTGGCCACGGCTTTTGGCCCTTTTTGGCCCCTCTTTTTGGCCGGCCTGTTGCAGGCTCTGCCGACCCGGTGTTCCGCTGGCCTGCTTGCTGCCGCACACACCACGCAGTGCGGCGCGGCCTCGCAGGTGCCGGCCTTATGACCGGTCTGACCGCAGCGGAAGCAGCAACCACTGCGGTCTTCCCCCTTGCAGCTAGCACCTACGTGGCCAATCTGCAGGCATCGGAAGCACCGCGTCGGCCTGGCCTCCAACAGCCTGACCTGGGCGGAGACCCAGCCCACCAGCAGGCGTTTGGCGTCGGCCAGCTTCTTGGCCGCCGCCACGGGACAACTCACTAGGGCCGTGCCCAGCCCGCTGCGGTCCGGCTTTACTTCGCCGGACTTGACGAGCTCCGGAGCACAGCCCCCAGCCCTTGCGACGGCGGCGACCAATTCGCCAGCCGCTACAGAGTCGTCCAGGCCCGAAACGCGAAGATCTGCGCATTTGACGGGCCTGGAGACGCGAACGTCCTCCGCCGGGAACAATGTCCTTAGCTTCTCGGCGAGAACGTCCGCCTTATCGCCGCTGGTGGTGCCGGGTATCTCCAGCAGACGGGCTCCAGTGCGGGTGGACTTGCACCGGAGACCCGCCGCTATACCCAGTTCGGCAGGGTCAATTCGGGCCTTAGCTGTGGCCAATATTTGAGCGTACGTCGCCCCCCTCTCGACAGCCGCCGGCTGCAGTGTGAGTACTACTGCAGCCGAGCGGGGGGCGCGCAGCGCCGCCTGCTTCTTGGCAGCCTTCCGCGCTGCCTTCTTTTTCTTCTTCCGCTGCTTTCTTTTGGCTCCCGCCGTCTCCCATTCGCCCGCTTTGGTCTTGGGAGCGGGAGTCGCAGCCTGCGCTGGCGCCGGTCCTCCTGATTTCTTCTTCGCAGGGCCCGGTCGAATGGCAGCAGGCAGAACTGCTGCCGCCCGCACAGTTGACGCCGAAGGTGGTGCCGCCTTTGAGGCCGTAGGTCGTGTCGACGGGCCCGCTACCACCGCCGCATAAGTGCCGCGATCCGCCGCGAGAGGGGGACGCAACACTTTACCCTCCAGCACGGAGAAGCGAGCGCTCAACTGTTTTATGAGCTGGAGTAAATCCGGCTCGCCTCTCCGTGCCGCCGTGCCGTCCGACGCCGGTTGCTCACGGCGGATCGCTGCGAGGTCAGCCCTCAGCGCCTGGTGTTCCTCTCTTAGCAGCCGCATCTGGGCCGCCATGCGGGCGTTCTCGGCCCGCAACCGCCTGACCTCTTCGTTAGAGGTCCTGTTGAACAGGACCTCGGCCACCTCGGCAATGGACGCCGCCGCGTCCTTTAACCCCTTTTGGCTGGTGCCTTTCAGGTGCTTAGATAACTTGGCGATGGTGCGGATAGCACCTACCGCGACCTCCATGCGCTCCTTCAAGGCACCAGCCGTGAGCTCCTCCACGTCGGAGGCATCCGTTAGCACCTCCGACAGCCGGGACGCCCTATCGGCCGAGACCCGCTGGGTAACCTCAGCGATACAGCGGTCCGAATCGGCTTCCTCAGCCTCGCGGGCCGCCGCACGCCTGGCCTCCGCCGCCTCCTTGCGGGCCTGGCCAACACCGACATACTTGCCGTGCTTAAGGGCGCCCTGGCCCCGTCCGCGCTTTGCGGCTCTGGTGCGCGAGCCGACTGGCGCCTCCTCCGAACCCGAGGCCGAATCCGACCCCGGGTTGTTTTCGTCGGTATGGGAGCGCTTCCTCCAGAACTCCCTGGATGAAGCGCCACCCTCCGCGACGATCATCGGCTCGCTGCCCGAAGACAGCGCGCCTAACTCCTCCATACTACACGACTGTGTACTGCCCGGGCGCGCAGGACTGGGCGTGCGCATCTCCTCCGGGTCTTTGGTGGTGCTGTCACGTGCTGAGACAGCGGGACGATTGGTTGCCCCCCCCAGAATACGATGGGGGCTGACCGGCGGGACTCCGCCGGTGTGGGATTCCCCGTCTGCGGTGCAGACGGGACCCACCTGGGTAATAGTTTTGCCTTTCGTCTTGTTCATAGTTTTAGTTACTTTTATTAACGAGGGTGGGTTCCCTCGAGGGTTTTTGAGTACCCGAAGGAACTCAGTGCGGAACTCACCCTGAGTTCCCTCGGTGACGCCTTGGGACCGAGTTCCCCTCGGCCATGCAGCCCCTGGCCGGCGCCAAGCTTGAGCTTCGGGTTATTTTTTATAGTGGTTTTCTTCCACGCGGTCCGAAGACCCCCATCCCTGTCCGTTCAGGATTACGGGTCGGGCCGAACGGTTGTCTGCATCAGAACAAATCCGTCGCCCCTGACACGATGCCCGGCAGCAAGGATGCATGCCAGACCCGCCTGAAGGTAATTTTTTATAGAGGTTTTCTTCCTCGCAGCCTCCACCCCGAAGGGTGGCGGCCCTCGCCCCCAACACCGCTGGGTCGGGATTACGAGATGAAGTGCCTGGCAGCAAAAGCATGCCAGGCCCTTCCTAGGGTAATTTTTTATAGAGGTTTTCTTCCTCGCAGCCCCCACCCCGGAGGGAGGCGACCCTCGCTCCCGACTCCCGCGAGAGACTCGGGTTTACGAGTTGGCAGAGCAGTGCCGGAGAATCCGACACTGCCCCACCCTGGACTCTCCACAATGCTCTCTGCTTAACAGAGAGACATGTGGAAAGCGGGGGTAATTTTTTATAGAGGTTTTCTTCCTCGCAGCCTATACCCCTAGAGGCTTCGGCCCTCGCTCCCGGCTCTCGCGAGAGAGCCAGGTCTACGAGTTGGAGGTCTCCGAGGAGACCCCTCTGTAGGACTATTCGCCATCTGCCAATGATTTCCAGGCCTGAAATCAAACCTGGGAATGATTGACAGACGCCCAGGGCACACCGGCCTGGACACATGCACTTCCCACCGGACGTATCCAGATGGGAACCACGGCATCCAGGCACACGGGGAGGTTGTCCATATTAGTGCCCCAACCTAACCTAACCTTTTTTTTTTTTTTTTTTTTTTTATTTTTTTTTTTTTATACGTGGGAAATGCATTACGCATACGCACCCGCCCGGGCAAGGCGGGGGTTATGTCGGACTCTCCGACCGCACTCAAAGCGCGGCCAGCATACCGACTAAAACCCACGGTGTTCCTCCAGACGGCCAGAGTGTCGGGGTCACGGGAGTCGCTTGCGCATTCATCCGCGACCCCGACGGGCCATGGCCCGCTCACCGCGAGCGGGCCCCGTCCGATTTAGGGGCCTAGCCCCCCCTCCTTCGAGAGGCGCGTGCGGAACACGCGTACTGCCGTCTCGGGCCCGTGCTGTTCGGGCAGCGACTGCCCGATCGCCGCCCGCAGGCCAACTCGGCCGCAGAGGATAGGGAGAACGGCGCATCGCAATACCGACACTCCTCTTCCCCTGCGGCCCCACCGCCTCCGCAATCTGGCGGTTGCGGCCCCGCCGAGGCCGCGGAAGGTAGGGATAGCGGCGCACCGTTATACCGGCACTCCTCTCCCGCCGCGGCCCCGCCACTCCTCAGCCGCAGTGTCGCCGAAGCAACACTGCAGCCCGACCCAGTTGCGGTGCCGCCCAACAGCACCGCAACCCACCAGAGCCGCTCCATCGTGGGCTTACTGGCAAAGCCCAGAGGAGCGGCGCCTCCTTGGGGTTCCTCTTGGTTCACCGTGGTCCTTGGTAACCACGGCTACTAAGCCCCCCCGCCGCGACAAGGCGAGAACCCCGTTGGGGGGGAACCTAACCTAACCTAACCTTTTTTTTTTTTTTTTTTTTTTTTTTTATACGTGGGAAATGCATTACGCATACGCACCCGCCCGGGCAAGGCGGGGGTTATGTCGGACTCTCCGACCGCACTCAAAGCGCGGCCAGCATACCGACTAAAACCCACGGTGTTCCTCCAGACGGCCAGAGTGTCGGGGTCACGGGAGTCGCTTGCGCATTCATCCGCGACCCCGACGGGCCATGGCCCGCTCACCGCGAGCAGGCCCCGTCCGATTTAGGGGCCTAGCCCCCCCTCCTTCGAGAGGCGCGTGCGGAACACGCGCACTGCCGTCTCGGGCCCGTGCTGTTCGGGCGGCGACTGCCCGATCGCCGCCCGCAGGCCAACTCGGCCGCAGAGGATAGGGAGAACGGCGCATCGCAATACCGACACTCCTCTTCCCCTGCGGCCCCACCGCGTCCGCAATCTGGCGGTTGCGGCCCCGCCGAGGCCGCGGAAGGTAGGGAGAGCGGCGCACCGTTATACCGGCACTCCTCTCCCGCCGCGGCCCCGCCACTCCTCAGCCGCAGTGTCGCCGAAGCAACACTGCAGCCCACCAGAGCCGCTCCATCGTGGGCTTAACGGCAAAGCCCAGAGGAGCGGCGCCTCCTTGGGGTTCCTCTTGGTTCACCGTGGTCCTTGGTAACCACGGCTACTAAGCCCCCCCGCCGCGACAAGGCGAGAACCCCGTTGGGGGGGAACCTAACCTAACCTAACCTTTTTTTTTTTTTTTTTTTCGTGGGAAACTCATTACGAGTACGCACCCGCCTGGGCGAGGCGGGGGTTATGTCGGACTCTCCGGCCACAATGAGACAGCGACCGGCATACCGACTAAAACCCACGGTGTTCCTCCAGACGGCCAGAGTGCCGGGGTCACGGGAGACGCTCGCGCATTCATCCGCGACCCCGACAGGCCACGGCCCGCTCAACGTGAGCGGGCCCCGTCTGATTTGGGGGGCCTGGCCCCCCTTCCTCCATCGAGAGGCGTTCGTGGAACACGTACGCCGCCTTCTCGGGCCTGTGCTGTTCGAGCGGCGATTGCCCAATCGCCGCTCGCAGGCATCCTCCTACGGTGGCTGGAGATCCCGGAGCGCCCCACGGCGACGTCCGGGGCGGACGCGACGGGCGGGGAGCAAGGTGGTCAGCTCCCTCTCCCGCTCGGCCGCCTCCTTGGCGAGCATTACCTGCTCGCAAAAGGAGGCGACCCCCTCCCAAGCCCTCTCGCTGCGGACCATGGACAGAACCACGGCCGGCAGCGAGAGTTGGGCCGTCGCGAGCGCCGCAACTAGGTCGCGGCGCTGGTCCGCCCACGCTGGACACTCCACGAGCGTGTGGAGCGCCGTGTCGCGCGGGCAGACCCCGCAATGGTGGCAGACGGACGTCTGCTCCCGGCCTATGAGACACAGGTACGTGCCGAAGCACCCGTGACCGGTGAGTACCTGTGTCAGCCGGAACGTGAGGACGCCGTGCCTCCTCTCCAGCCACTCCTCGAGGACGGGACTTACCGCCACCACCGTGGCGTGCCCTGCACTTGGTCGCGCAAGTCGCGCCTTCCACTCCGCCACTAGGACTGTGCGAAGCTGGGACCGCTGCGCCTCGATCTCTCGAGGCAGAGGTCGCAGGTCCCGCTCCGCCGCCTCCTCGCGCCATCGGAATAACGACGCGAGGACTCCGGCTTCCAGGTCCCAGGGCGGGGATCCGGCCAAAAGGGTCGCAGCCTCAAAGGAGATCGTGCGGTAGCCGCGCACCATGCGCACGGCCATGGCCCTTTGCGGCCTCCGTAGTACGGCAACGTTCCGGGCTGCCAGGTTGGCAGCCCATACGGGCGCTCCGTACAGGGCCATGGACCGCACGATCCCTCCGTACAATTTCCGGCAGGTTGGGCTGGGCCCCCCGAGGTTGGGGAGCAGCCTTGCCAAGGCAGCGGCGGCGCCCAATAATTTGGGCGCCAGCCGGCGGAAATGCTCAACAAAGTTCCACCGGCTGTCGAGGACGACGCCGAGATACTTCAGCGTCGACTCGACGCCGATCCGGACGCCCCCAACAATGATGTGGGAGCCCTGAGGTGGCCCCTTTCGGGGACCGTGAAAACAAACGGCCTCCGATTTGGCCAGGGCCACCTCGAGACCCAACCGCCGGATGCGACCCACGACTTGCGCGACCCCAGCCGTAGCTGAGATGGCAGCGCGCCTATAGTCCTTCCCCCGAGCCGTGACAAGGGTGTCGTCGGCATAACACGTCACGACGACACCAGGGAGAAGGACGCCTCGTATGACCCAGTCATAGCCGATGTTCCACAGGAGCGGACCGAGAACCGATCCCTGTGGAACACCGCAGGTCATCTCTCGCCGACCGAGAGCATTGCGACCCGGGTAAACTACCGCTCTATCACTAAGATAGGCCCCGACAATTCGGCGGAGGTAGGTCGGCACTCGATGGTAAACGAGTGCCTCCCTAACGCAGCTCCAGGGCAAGGAGTTGAACGCGTTGGCGATGTCGAGCGACACCGCCAACAGCACCTCGCCCCGGGATAACGCGTCCTCCGCCAGACTCCTCACGCGCATGATGGCATGCACGGTGGAGCGCCCACGGCGGAAACCAAACTGGTTGTCCGCCAAATCCGGCCCTACTTCCCTGAGATGCTCGACGAGGCGGCTAGCGACGATACGCTCGAAGAGCTTTGCCACCTCGTCGAGAAGCACTATGGGCCGGTAGGCGGACGGAGAGTCCGCCGGGCGCCCCTCCTTCTTGAGGAGGACCAGCCTGCCGGTTTTCCACAGCAGCGGAAATCGGCCCTCCTCAAGGCACGCACTGAGGAGCCCTAACAGTCGGGGCTCGAGCTCCCGAAGGGCCAGGACCCACGCACGGCCTGGAATGCCGTCCGGTCCTGGCGCGGTGTTTTTGGCTTGAAGCCTCTTCACCGCAGCTCGAAGCTCTACCCGGGTCACTTCGGGTACGTCGTCGTCGTCCGCGTTGGGAGCCATGGGAGGCAGAACCATAAACGGAGGAGGGTGCTCCGCCCTCTGAGGGAACAGAGCAGCCACCACCTCTTCCAGCAGTTGTGGCTGGAGACTCTGGGACAGTGGAGGCGCCCACGGGCGAAGTTTGCCCCGTACCAAAAGGTATGGACGCCCCCAGGGATCACGGTCCAGAGTCTCCAAAAACTGCTCGCGGGCCTGATCTTTGGCCTGCGAGATGGCCACCTGCAGCCGTTTTTTGGCTGCTCTGTACGCCTCGTACAGCTCCGCCTCCCTGGCCTCGGCATCGGGAGGGCGGCGACGCCTCCTGCGGAGTCTGGTGTACTGGCGGCGCGCCGCGACACAGTCGCGACGCAGTTGTGCGATCGCCTGCGACCACCAGTACACCTGACGCTTGGCGGGTCTGCGTCGGACCCGCGGCATCGCCGCGTCACAAATTTGCGACATCGCTTCCTGGAACCACTCGGCCTCCATCTCGATGTTCTCAGGCCTGTCCGGTGCTCTCACCCAGGCCTGAACGATGGAAGCCTCCAGGAGCGCCTCCCGATCCAGTTGTCTCAAAGACCAACGCGGACTGTTCTCTCCCGGGGCCGCTCTGGCCGGCGCGCCACGGTTTTCGGCGGAGACGTCGAATCGGATGTACAAGTGATCCGACAGAGTCTCCACCTCCTCGATGACGCGCCAGTCCACGACACGGCGGGCTAGTGCGGGGCTGGCGAAGGCGAGATCGACAATCGACCCGCCCCGCTGACGCACGCACGTGTTTACGGCTCCCCGGTTGAGAACGAGTAGGCCGTGTGCCACGGCCCACTCCTCGAGCACCTCACCCCTGACGTCCGTGGCCGGGGAACCCCAAGCCGTGGATTTGGCGTTGAAGTCCCCGAGGACGAGAACGGGGTGAGGGTGGCTTCGAGCGACGACAGTACCCACTACGGCTAGAAAAACCTCAAAGTCGGCGAGAGGGCGGTTGGGAGAGAAATACACCCCAACCACCACGAGACTATCTAGGCGCGCTGCCACAAAGCCCTGGCCCCTCGAACAGCAAACGAGGGGCACTGTGGGCGACGACATGATGGCCACCGAGCCACCCCCGTCCGACACCCAGTCATCCCGGGGCGGGACGTAATATGGCTCGGCGACCACTGCCACATGGATGTTCCACTGCGCCATGGTCTGCAGGAGGAGGTCCTGAGCCCTGGCGCAGTGGTTAAGGTTTCCCTGGAGGAAGCGGAGTGGAGCCATCACTGGCAGTCCATCTCCGCTCCCTCCTCGGGACGATCAGGTTTTTTGCCGCCAGCCGGTTTACTGGCTGGCGGCTTGGCCACGGCTTTTGGCCCTTTTTGGCCCTTCTTTCTGGCCGGCCTGTTGCAGGCCCTGCCGACCCGGTGATCCGCCGGCCTGCTTGCCGCCGCACACACCACGCAGTGTGGCGCGGCCTCGCAGGTGCCGGCCTTGTGCCCGGGTTGACCGCAGCGGAAACAACAACCACTGCGGTCTTCCGCCTTGCAGCCAGCACCTACGTGGCCAATCTGCAGGCACCGGAAGCACCGGGTCGGCCTGGCCTCCAACAGCCTGACTTGGGCGGAGACCCATCCCACCAGCAGGCGTTTGGCGTCGGCCAGTTTCTTGGCCGCCGCCACGGGACAACTCACTAGGGCTGTGCCCAGCCCGCTGCGGTCCGGCTTTACTTCGCCGGACTTCACGAGCCCTGGGGCACAGCCCCCAGCCCTTGCGACGGCGGCGACCAATTCGCCAGCCGCCACAGAGTCATCCAGGCCCGAAACGCGAAGATCCGCGCATTTGACGGGCCTGGAAACGCGAACGTCCTCCGCCGGAAACAGCGTCCTCAGCTTTTCGGCGAGGACGTCCGCTTTATCGCCGCTGGTGGTGCCGGGTATCTCCAGCAGACGGGCTCCAGTGCGGGTGGACTTGCACCGGAGACCCGCCGCTATACCCAATTCGGCAGGGTTTATTTGGGCCTTTGCCGTGGCCAGAACCTGGGCGTACGTCGCCCCCCTCTCGACGGCCGCCGGCTGCAGAGTGAGAACTACCGCAGCCGAGCGGGGGGCGCTTAACGCCGCCTGCTTTTTGGCAGCTTTCTTTGCCGCCTTTCTTAAGGCCTTCTTTTTTTTCTTTTTGGCTCCCGCCGTCTCCCATTCGCCCTCTCTGGGCCTGGGAGCGGGAGCCGCAGCCTGCGCTGGCGTTGGCCCTCCTTTTTTTCTGGCCGCAGGGCCTGGTCGTGCGGCAGCAGGCAGAACTGCTGCCTTCTTTGCAGGCGACGCAGGTGGTGCAGCTTTTGAGGCTGCAGGCTGGGGCGACGGGCTCGCTGCCACAGCCGCGAAAGTTCTTCGATCCGCCGCGAGAGGGGGACGCAAGACTTTTCCCTCCAGGACGGAGAAGCGAGCGCTCAACTGTTTAATGAGCTGGAGTAAATCCGGCTCGCCTCTCCGTGCCGCCGTGTCGTCCGACGCCGGCTGCTCGCGGCGGATCGCAGCGAGGTCAGCCCGCAGCGCCTGGTGCTCCTCCCGCAGCGCCTGCATCTGGGCCGCCATGCGGGCGTTCTCGGCCCGTAACCGCCTGACCTCTTCGTTAGAGGTCCTGTTGAACAGGACCTCGGCCACCTCGGCAATGGACGCCGCCGCGTCCTTTAACCCCTTTTGGCTGGTGCCTTTCAGGTGCTTAGATAACTTGGCGATGGTGCGGATAGCACCTACCGCGACCTCCATGCGCTCCTTCAAGGCACCAGCCGTGAGCTCCTCCACGTCGGAGGCATCTGTTAGCACCTCCGACAGCCGGGACGCCCTATCGGCCGAGACCCGCTGGGTGACCTCAGCGATACAGCGGTCCGAATCGGCTTCCTCAGCCTCGCGGGCCGCCGCACGCCTGGCCTCCGCCGCCTCCTTGCGGGCCTGGCCAACACCGACATATTTGCCGTGCTTAAGGGCGCCCTGGCCCCGTCCGCGCTTTGCGGCTCTGGTGCGCGAGCCGACTGGCGCCTCCTCCGAACCCGAGGCCGAATCCGACCCCGGGTTGTTTTCGTCGGTATGGGAGCGCTTCCTCCAGAACTCCCTGGATGAAGCGCCACCCTCCGCGACGATCATCGGCTCGCTGCCCGAAGACAGCGCGCCTAACTCCTCCATACTACACGACTGTGTACTGCCCGGGCGCGCAGGACTGGGCGTGCGCAGCACCTCCGGGTCTTTTGTTTTGCTGTTACGTCCTGAAACAGCGGGACGATTGGTTGCCCCCCCCAGAATACGATGGGGGCTGACCGGCGGGACTCCGCCGGTGTGGGATTCCCCGTCTGCAGCGCAGACGGAACCCACCTGGGTAGTTGTATTACCTTTCGTCGTTTTCATGTTGATTATTACTTTTATTAACGAGGGTGGGTTCCCTCGAGGGTTTTTGAGTACCCGAAGGAACTCAGGGCGGAACTCACCCTGAGTTCCCTCGGTGACGCCTTGGGACCGAGTTCCCCTCGGCCATGCAGCCCCTGGCCGGCGCCAAGCTTGAGCTTCGGGTAATTTTTTATAGTGGTTTTCTTCCACGCGGTCCGAAGACCCCCATCCCTGTCCGTTCAGGATTACGGGTCGGGCCGAACGGTTGTCTGCATCAGAACAAGTCCGTCGCCCCTGACACGATGCCCGGCAGCAAGGATGCATGCCAGGCCCGCCTGAAGGTAATTTTTTATAGAGGTTTTCTTCCTCGCAGCCCCCACCCCGAAGGGTAGCGGCCCTCGCCCCCAACACCGCTGGGTCGGGATTACGAGATGAAGTGCCTGGCAGCAAAATGCATGACAGGCCCTTCCTGGGGTAATTTTTTATAGAGGTTTTCTTCCTCGCAGCCCCCACCCCGGAGGGAGGCGACCCTCGTTCCCGATTCTCGCAAGAGAGTCGGGCTTACGAGTTGGCAGAGCAGTGCCGGAGAATCCGACACTGCCCCACCCTGGACTCTCCACAATGCTCTCTGCTTAACAGAGAGACATGTGGAAAGCGGGGGTAATTTTTTATAGAGGTTTTCTTCCTCGCAGCCTATACCCCTAGAGGCTTCGGCCCTCGTTCCCGGCTCTCGCGAGAGAGCCAGGTCTACGAGTTGGAGGTCTCCGAGGAGACCCCTCTGTAGGACTATTCGCCATCTGCCAATGATTTCCAGGCCTGAAATCAAACCTGGGAATGATTGACAGACGCCCAGGGCACACCGGCCTGGACACATGCACTTCCCACCGGACGTATCCAGATAGGAACCACGGCATCCAGGCACACGGGGAGGTTGTCCATATTAGTGCCCCAACCTAACCTAACCTAACCTAACCTAACCTAACCTAACCACTTGCTATTTTTTGAAATTTTCTTTTGGTTTTATGTTGTTTGTTGACTAATTAGCAGGTAGTTTTTATCCCTTGGTTATACTCCAACGGGAACACGTGTCAAATTACACATATTTCAGGACTTTAGTACATTTTGACGAAATTTTTGCAGTTTTTAATTTTTCTATAGCACTAGACGTATTCCAAATTCCTGTGTATCATTTGTTTTGGCTTGAGGACGGTGAGACCTATCTAGGGATACCTCTGGATTGCTTCTGCACCCTCTGAAACACACAAAAATAGTTAAAACAGTGGTGTCACCGCATACTTTTCAGTAAATTTTTGAACAAAGTCGCTAATAACTTTTGACCGTGAACCCTGGTGGTGTCCGGGATAGTCTCGTCTTGTAGCTGGTGATCAGCCGCGTCTTTTGACACCCCTCGCGTCCAGATCGGGCGAAGGGAACTCGAAAAATTTTGACGTTTTTGACGTTTTAGTAGACTCGTGTTCTATACACATTATACATATATACATACAAAAGTCTACCTTAGGGAGCTGATGTTAGAAATTTTACTTGCTATTTTTTGAAATTTTCTTTTGGTTTTATGTTGTTTGTTGACTAATTAGCAGGTAGTTTTTATCCCTTGGTTATACTCCAACGGGAACACGTGTCAAATTACACATATTTCAGGACTTTAGTACATTTTGACGAAATTTTTGCAGTTTTTAATTTTTCTATAGCACTAGACGTATTCCAAATTCCTGTGTATCATTTGTTTTGGCTTGAGGACGGTGAGACCTATCTAGGGATACCTCTGGATTGCTTCTGCACCCTCTGAAACACACAAAAATAGTTAAAACAGTGGTGTCACCGCATACTTTTCAGTAAATTTTTGAACAAAGTCGCTAATAACTTTTGACCGTGAACCCTGGTGGTGTCCGGGATAGTCTCGTCTTGTAGCTGGTGATCAGCCGCGTCTTTTGACACCCCTCGCGTCCAGATCGGGCGAAGGGAACTCGAAAAATTTTGACGTTTTTGACGTTTTAGTAGACTCGTGTTCTATACACATTATACATATATACATACAAAAGTCTACCTTAGGGAGCTGATGTTAGAAATTTTACTTGCTATTTTTTGAAATTTTCTTTTGGTTTTATGTTGTTTGTTGACTAATTAGCAGGTAGTTTTTATCCCTTGGTTATACTCCAACGGGAACACGTGTCAAATTACACATATTTCAGGACTTTAGTACATTTTGACGAAATTTTTGCAGTTTTTAATTTTTCTATAGCACTAGACGTATTCCAAATTCCTGTGTATCATTTGTTTTGGCTTGAGGACGGTGAGACCTATCTAGGGATACCTCTGGATTGCTTCTGCACCCTCTGAAACACACAAAAATAGTTAAAACAGTGGTGTCACCGCATACTTTTCAGTAAATTTTTGAACAAAGTCGCTAATAACTTTTGACCGTGAACCCTGGTGGTGTCCGGGATAGTCTCGTCTTGTAGCTGGTGATCAGCCGCGTCTTTTGACACCCCTCGCGTCCAGATCGGGCGAAGGGAACTCGAAAAATTTTGACGTTTTTGACGTTTTAGTAGACTCGTGTTCTATACACATTATACATATATACATACAAAAGTCTACCTTAGGGAGCTGATGTTAGAAATTTTACTTGCTATTTTTTGAAATTTTCTTTTGGTTTTATGTTGTTTGTTGACTAATTAGCAGGTAGTTTTTATCCCTTGGTTATACTCCAACGGGAACACGTGTCAAATTACACATATTTCAGGACTTTAGTACATTTTGACGAAATTTTTGCAGTTTTTAATTTTTCTATAGCACTAGACGTATTCCAAATTCCTGTGTATCATTTGTTTTGGCTTGAGGACGGTGAGACCTATCTAGGGATACCTCTGGATTGCTTCTGCACCCTCTGAAACACACAAAAATAGTTAAAACAGTGGTGTCACCGCATACTTTTCAGTAAATTTTTGAACAAAGTCGCTAATAACTTTTGACCGTGAACCCTGGTGGTGTCCGGGATAGTCTCGTCTTGTAGCTGGTGATCAGCCGCGTCTTTTGACACCCCTCGCGTCCAGATCGGGCGAAGGGAACTCGAAAAATTTTGACGTTTTTGACGTTTTAGTAGACTCGTGTTCTATACACATTATACATATATACATACAAAAGTCTACCTTAGGGAGCTGATGTTAGAAATTTTACTTGCTATTTTTTGAAATTTTCTTTTGGTTTTATGTTGTTTGTTGACTAATTAGCAGGTAGTTTTTATCCCTTGGTTATACTCCAACGGGAACACGTGTCAAATTACACATATTTCAGGACTTTAGTACATTTTGACGAAATTTTTGCAGTTTTTAATTTTTCTATAGCACTAGACGTATTCCAAATTCCTGTGTATCATTTGTTTTGGCTTGAGGACGGTGAGACCTATCTAGGGATACCTCTGGATTGCTTCTGCACCCTCTGAAACACACAAAAATAGTTAAAACAGTGGTGTCACCGCATACTTTTCAGTAAATTTTTGAACAAAGTCGCTAATAACTTTTGACCGTGAACCCTGGTGGTGTCCGGGATAGTCTCGTCTTGTAGCTGGTGATCAGCCGCGTCTTTTGACACCCCTCGCGTCCAGATCGGGCGAAGGGAACTCGAAAAATTTTGACGTTTTTGACGTTTTAGTAGACTCGTGTTCTATACACATTATACATATATACATACAAAAGTCTACCTTAGGGAGCTGATGTTAGAAATTTTACTTGCTATTTTTTGAAATTTTCTTTTGGTTTTATGTTGTTTGTTGACTAATTAGCAGGTAGTTTTTATCCCTTGGTTATACTCCAACGGGAACACGTGTCAAATTACACATATTTCAGGACTTTAGTACATTTTGACGAAATTTTTGCAGTTTTTAATTTTTCTATAGCACTAGACGTATTCCAAATTCCTGTGTATCATTTGTTTTGGCTTGAGGACGGTGAGACCTATCTAGGGATACCTCTGGATTGCTTCTGCACCCTCTGAAACACACAAAAATAGTTAAAACAGTGGTGTCACCGCATACTTTTCAGTAAATTTTTGAACAAAGTCGCTAATAACTTTTGACCGTGAACCCTGGTGGTGTCCGGAATAGTCTCGTCTTGTAGCTGGTGATCAGCCGCGTCTTTTGACACCCCTCGCGTCCAGATCGGGCGAAGGGAACTCGAAAAATTTTGACGTTTTTGACGTTTTAGTAGACTCGTGTTCTATACACATTATACATATATACATACAAAAGTCTACCTTAGGGAGCTGATGTTAGAAATTTTACTTGCTATTTTTTGAAATTTTCTTTTGGTTTTATGTTGTTTGTTGACTAATTAGCAGGTAGTTTTTATCCCTTGGTTATACTCCAACGGGAACACGTGTCAAATTACACATATTTCAGGACTTTAGTACATTTTGACGAAATTTTTGCAGTTTTTAATTTTTCTATAGCACTAGACGTATTCCAAATTCCTGTGTATCATTTGTTTTGGCTTGAGGACGGTGAGACCTATCTAGGGATACCTCTGGATTGCTTCTGCACCCTCTGAAACACACAAAAATAGTTAAAACAGTGGTGTCACCGCATACTTTTCAGTAAATTTTTGAACAAAGTCGCTAATAACTTTTGACCGTGAACCCTGGTGGTGTCCGGGATAGTCTCGTCTTGTAGCTGGTGATCAGCCGCGTCTTTTGACACCCCTCGCGTCCAGATCGGGCGAAGGGAACTCGAAAAATTGCCGGCCCAAACCCACCCTTTATTGATTTAAGATTACGACAGTAAGTTTTTGAAGAATACACATCACATAGGGGCAATATAAGAAATTTTAACGGAAAAATTTAGTATCAAATTTTTATATTTTTTTGTATTGTGTCATTTTGTGTTATTGTTGTTGTTTTGACTATTCTCCGACTGCTGGTTAAGCATTGTTTTACAACATTAGTATTTTTAATTATTTTATATTGACTATTTTAAATTGACAAAGTTGGTATTTTATTAATCCTATATTTATAATTTTATTATTTATTACCTTTATTGACAATTTTATTCTATTATTTACTTATTTAATTTAATTGTTTAACTTGTGGTTTATTGACCACAAGTTACTTAGGTTAATTGTGTTGTCTTTTGCTATTGCATTTTAATTGTTTATTCGTAAATTCTAATTATCATTATTAATTATTAATTTATACTTTTACAACTTTTACAAACTTTTGTTTTAATTTGATTGATTGTTTTTAAAAGTTAGGCTCACCATGTTCGGCTTCCGTACTCCTACTAAAGAGCCCAGCACGTCGCAGACGGCGGCTCCTGTGGCGACCGGTTCCGGGGTAGCGCAGGTCAGGCGCAGCGTGGGGGAGATCGAGTCGAAGCTGAGGTCTTCGACTTCGCCTCCCCTAAAAACCACTGCGCCGAAAAACAAGGCTGCCCCGGCTCCGGTCGTCAAGGAGCCGAAACAGAAATACACCAGCCGTCTTGCGGAGGCCAAGGCGTTGTTGATAAGGGCTAAAACCCAAATCAACAACAGCCGCAACCTCCGCACGGACATCAAAAACGACGTGCTGGAGGCCGTTGACCGGCTTTATCAGATCGTAAAGGAGCAGGCGGCCGAACGTGGTGAGAGGGTGGAATCGTTGGCCAAGGATCCTGTAGTCAAGGAGAAACGGGTGGACCAACCAGGTGAGACGGCACTTATTAGCAAGCTAGAAGAGCACGGCAAGTTACTGGAGGAAAACAGGAGGGAAATGGCTGGCCTCAGAGAAGAGCTGCGCAAGGCACCGGTGTCGTATGCGAGTGCATTGGCCGGACCCCCGAAGCCTCGAGCCTGGGGAGCGTCGGCCATGCACTCGATTATTATAAAATCTAATGACGAGATGGACACCGGTGACCAGGTCGTACAGAAAATTAGATGCGCAGCGGAGGCCATAAAGGAGGGCGTACAGGTGGACAGGATCAGGAAGGTGAAAGACCAGAGGGTGATCCTGGGTTGTGCATCGGCAGAAGAGCTTGAGCGCGTGAAGACCAAGCTCCGGGCAAATAGCAACCTACACATCGAGGGCATTGCAGGCAGGGACCCGCTGATCGTCCTTAAGGACGTAATGTCCTACAACAGCGATGAGGAGGTGCTGAAGGCGCTTAGGGCGCAGAACAAGCACCTCCTCAAGGACATCAGCGGCGACGATGACCGGATGGAGGTCCGATATCGCAAAAAGACGAGGAACCCGTTGGTGGCCCACGTCGTGGTGAAAGTTTCGCCTCGATTGTGGGGCTGCCTGACGGGGGCCGGGGCCGTCCATATCGACCTCCAACGGGTCAGAGTCGAGGACCAGTCCCCCCTGGTGCAGTGCTCTCGATGCCTGGGTTATGGGCACACAAGGCGGCTGTGTCAGGACGCCGAGGACGTGTGCAGCCACTGTGGGGGGCCGCATCGCAAAGATGCGTGCAAGGAGAAGCTTGCGGAGCGGCCCTCCTGCTGCAACTGCACGAAGGCTGGGTGTCCTGACACAGCACACAACGCCTTCGACACGCAGTGCCCAGTCCGGAGAAAGTGGGACACCTTGGCAAGGTCAGCAGTGGCCTATTGCTAAGGTGCCCCACTGGAGCGAGGCTGCCGATGCACAGCCCAGAAGCAGTAACTTGCCGTGTGTTGTCCATTTGTGCATACTGTACAGACCGCACTCCACATTCACCAGCACCGCACCACGGCGCAGTCCAGGACCTGCACGGCCCTTTCTCTTGGACTACATTGTGATAAATGCAAGCCAGAGAAAGGTGCCGTTAGCAGCCTCCCTCCGCTTCGAGGGAGAAGTTGGCAAAGCGCCGTGGTCGGCTTCCAGTGTCGGCCTGTGCAGTGTGCACAATGGAGGGATAATCGTTGTGTCGTTTCAATATGTGTTGGCCTTTTTGGTGTTTGTCCTGTTTGTTGTTTGTTATCTTGCCTTGTCTCGTGTGGGTTGTATAATTTATCTTCCTGTCTTTTGTTTATATTGGAATGTGGCCGAGCTCTGCACCACAGTGCAGCGGCGGTCTACAAAACTTGCAAACTTAGCTTGCAATTTTGCAAACACGCCCTGCACTGTTGTGCAGACTCATAGTAAAATATTAATGTATTAAAAAGATAAAGAAATTAAGAAATTAAAAAATCTATATATTAAAAACTAGAATCTAAAACTAATGTCAGTAGTAATTTGTATTAGGCAAACATTTGTAAATAAAATGTAAAATAAAGAATAAAATTAGGCTAAAATTTGTAAACTATGATACTGAAAACAAAACTAGAAATTACCTATAAAACCCATTACATTGCAACAGACATTTTAAAAAAGCACACAAGGACTCCGATAATGTTGGAGGGTCACTTGGCCGGCTGCACTTAATGTGCAGTCATTAAAAAAAAAAAAAAAAAAAAAAAAAAAAAAAAAAAAAAACCTAACCTAACCGGAAATGGGACACCTTAGCAAGGTCGGCAGTGGCCTACTGCTAAGGTGCCCCATTGGAGCGAGGCTGCCGGTGCACAACCCATTAATACTAGTAAGCCGTGCGTTGTCCATTTGTGCATACTGTACAGACCGCACTCTACATCCACCAGCACCGCACCACGGCGCAGTCCAGGACCTGCACGGCTCTGTCTCTTGGACAGCATTATAAGAAATGCATGCCAGAGAAGAGTACCGGTAGCAGTCTCCCTCCGATTCGAGGGAGAAATTGGCAAAGCGCCGTGGTCGGCCCCCAGTGTTGGTCTGTGCAGTGTGCACAGTGGAGGGGTACTCGTTGTTCTTGTTGTGCTACGTCTTGTGTCGGTCTTCTGCTGTGTTGTCGTTTTGTTGCGTTCAATGGTTTATTTGTATCGAGTAGGGAATCGTTCAAACTCTGCACTACAGTGCAGCGGCGGCTTCCAAACTTGCAAACTGAGATTGCACTTTTGCAAACACGCCCTGCACTGTGGTGCAGACTTAGTGGGAAAATACTATGTGTTTGTTTGTTAAGTTATAAATTGTGTAAGTTAGAGTTAGTTAGTTAGTTAAGTAGAGTTGGGCCGTCGCGAGCGCCGCAACTAGGTCGCGGCGCTGGTCCGCCCACGCTGGACACTCCACGAGCGTGTGGAGCGCCGTGTCGCGCGGGCAGACCCCGCAATGGTGGCAGACGGACGTCTGCTCCCGGCCTATGAGACACAGGTACGTGCCGAAGCACCCGTGACCGGTGAGTACCTGTGTCAGCCGGAACGTGAGGACGCCGTGCCTCCTCTCCAGCCACTCCTCTAGGACGGGACTTACCGCCACTACCGTGGCGTGCCCTGCACTTGGTCGCGCAAGTCGCGCCTTCCACTCCGCCACTAGGACTGTGCGGAGCTGGGACCGTTGCGCCTCGATCTCTCGAGGCAGAGGTCGCAGGTCCCGCTCCGCCGCCTCCTCGCGCCATCGGAATAACGACGCGAGGACTCCGGCTTCCAGGTCCCAGGGCGGGGATCCGGCCAAAAGGGTCGCAGCCTCAAAGGAGATCGTGCGGTAGCCGCGCACCATGCGCACGGCCATGGCCCGTTGCGGCCTCCGTAAGACGGAAACGTTCCGGGCCGCCAAGTTGGCAGCCCATACGGGCGCTCCGTACAGGGCCATGGACCGCACGATCCCTCCGTACAATTTCCGGCAGGTTGGGCTGGGCCCCCCGAGGTTGGGGAGCAGCCTTGCCAAGGCAGCGGCGGCGCCCAATAATTTGGGCGCCAGCCGGCGGAAATGCTCGACAAAGTTCCACCGGCTGTCGAGGACGACGCCGAGATACTTCAGCGTCGACTCGACGCCGATCCGGACGCCCCCAACAATGATGTGGGAGCCCTGAGGTGGCCCCTTTCGGGGACCGTGAAAACAAACGGCCTCCGATTTGGCCAGGGCCACCTCGAGACCCAACCGCCGGATGCGACCCACGACTTGCGCGACCCCAGCCGTAGCTGAGATGGCAGCGCGCCTATAGTCCTTCCCCCGAGCCGTGACAAGGGTGTCGTCGGCATAACACGTCACGACGACACCAGGGAGAAGGACGCCTCGTATGACCCAGTCATAGCCGATGTTCCACAGGAGCGGACCGAGAACCGATCCCTGTGGAACACCGCAGGTCATCTCTCGCCGACCGAGGCCATTGCGACCCGGGTAAACTACCGCTCTATCACTAAGATAGGCCCCGACAATGCGGCGGAGGTAGGTCGGCACTCGATGGTACACGAGTGCCTCCCTGACGCAGCTCCAGGGCAAGGAGTTGAACGCGTTGGCGATGTCGAGCGACACCGCCAACACCACCTCGCCCCGGGACAACGCGTCCTCCGCCAGACTCCTCACGCGCATGATGGCATGCACGGTGGAGCGCCCGCGGCGAAAACCAAACTGGTTTTCCGCCAAATCCGGCCCGACTTCACTAAGGTGCTCGACGAGGCGGCTCGCGATGATACGCTCGAAGAGCTTCGCCACCTCGTCGAGAAGCACTATGGGCCGGTAGGCGGACGGAGAGTCCGCCGGGCGCCCCTCCTTCTTGAGGAGGACCAGCTTGCCGGTTTTCCACAGCAGCGGAAATCGGCCCTCCTCAAGGCACGCACTGAGGAGCCCTAACAGTCGGGGCTCGAGCTCCCGAAGGGCCAGGACCCACGCACGGCCTGGAATGCCGTCCGGTCCTGGCGCGGTGTTTTTGGCTTGAAGCCTCTTCACCGCAGCTCGAAGCTCTACCCGGGTCACTTCGGGTACGTCGTCGTCGTCCGCGTTGGGAGCCATGGGAGGCAGAACCATCAGCGGAGGAGGGTGCTCCGCCCTCTGAGGGAACAGAGCAGCCACCACCTCCTCTAGCAGCTGTGGCTGGAGACTCTGGGACAGTGGAGGCGCCCACGGGCGAAGTTTGCCCCGTAACAAAAGGTATGGACGCCCCCAGGGATCACGGTCCAGAGTCTCCAAGAACTGCTCGCGGGCCTGATCTTTAGCCCGCGAGATGGCCACTTGCAGCCGTTTTTTGGCTGCTCTGTACGCCTCGTACAGTTCTGCCTCCCTGGCCTCGGCATCGGGAGGGCGGCGACGCCTCCTGCGGTGTCTGGTGTACTGGCGGCGCGCCGCGACACAGTCGCGACGCAGTTGCGCGATCTCCTGCGACCACCAGTACACCTGACGCTTCGCGGGTCTGCGTCGGACCCGCGGCATCGCCGCGTCGCAAATTTGCGACATCGCTTCCTGGAACCACTCGGCCTCCATCTCGATGTTCTCAGGCCTGTCCGGTGCTCTCACCCAGGCCTGAACGATGGAAGCCTCCAGGAGCGCCTCCCGATCCAGTTGTCTCAAAGACCAACGCGGACTGTTCTCTCCCGGGGCCGCTCTGGCCGGCGCGCCATGGTTTTCGGTGGAGACGTCGAATCGGATGTATAAATGATCCGACAGAGTCTCCACCTCCTCGATGACGCGCCAGTCCACGACACGGCGGGCTAGTGCGGGGCTGGCGAAGGCGAGATCGACAATCGACCCGCCCCGCTGACGCACGCACGTGTTAACGGCTCCCCGGTTGAGAACGAGTAGGCCGTGTGCCACGGCCCACTCCTCGAGCACCTCACCCCTGACGTCCGTGGCCGGGGAACCCCAAGCCAAGGATTTGGCATTGAAGTCCCCGAGGACGAGAACGGGGTGAGGGTGGCTTCGAGCGACGACGGTACCCACTAGGGCTAAAAAAGCCTCAAAGTCGGCGAGAGGGCGGTTGGGGGAGAAATACACCCCAACCACCACGAGACTATCCAGGCGCGCTGCCACAAAGCCCTGGCCCCTCGAACAGCAAACGAGGGGCACTGTGGGCGACGACATGATGGCCACCGAGCCATCCCCGTCCGACACCCAGTCATCCCGGGGTGGAACGTAGTACGGCTCGGCGACCACCGTCACATTTATGTTCCACTGCGCCATGGTCTGCAGGAGGAGGTCCTGAGCCCTGGCGCAGTGGTTGAGGTTTCCCTGGAGGAAGCGGAGTGGGGCCATCACTGGCAGTCCATCTCCGCTCCCTCCTCGGGACTATCTGGTTTTTTGCCGCCAGCCGGTTTGCTGGCTGGCGGTTTGGCCACGGCTTTTGGCCCTTTTTGGCCCCTCTTTTTGGCCGGCCTGTTGCAGGCCCTGCCGACCCGGTGCTCCGCCGGCCTGCTTGCCGCCGCACACACAACGCAGTGCGGCGCGGCCCCGCAGGTGGCGGCCTTATGCCCGGTTTGACCGCAGCGGAAACAACAACCACTGCGGTCTTCCGCCTTGCAGCCAGCACCTACGTGGCCAATCTGCAGGCACCGGTAACACCGGGTTGGCCTAGCCTCCAACAGCCTGACCTGGGCGGAGACCCAGCCCACCAGCAGGCGTTTGGCGTCGGCCAGCTTCTTGGCCGCCGCCACGGGACAACTCACTAGGGCTGTGCCCAGCCCGCTGCGGTCCGGCTTTACTTCGCCGGACTTCACGAGCTCCTGAGCACAGCCCCCAGCCCTTGCGACGGCGGCGACCAATTCGCCCGCCGCGACGGAGTCATCCAGGCCCGACACGCGAAGGTCCGCGGTCTTAATCGGCCTGGAGACTCGAACGTCCTCCGCCGGGAACAGCACCCTCAACTTCCCGGCAAGAGCGTCCGCCTTGTCGCCACTGGTGGTGCCGGGTATTTCCAGCAGACGGGCTCCAGTGCGGGTGGTCTTGCACCGGAGCCCCTCTGCTATACCCAGGTCGGCAGGGTTGATTTGGGCCTTAGCCGTGGCCAGAACCTGTGCGTACGTGGCCCCCCTCTCGACGGCCGCCGGCTGCAGTGTGAGAACTACTGCAGCCGAGCGGGGAGCACGCAGCGCCGCCCGCTTCTTGGCAGCCTTCTTGGCGGCCTTTTTTTGGGCCTTCTTTTTTTTGGCTTTGGCTCCCACCGTCTCCCATCCGCCCGCTTTGGGCTTGGGAGCGGGAGCCGCCACCGGCGCTGGCAAAGGTCCACCTTTTTTCTTTGAGGTAGGGCCCGGCCGCGCGGCAGCAGGCAGAACTGCTGCCGTCTGCGCTTGTGACGCCGCAGATGGTGGGGCCTTTGAGGCAGGCTTGGGTGATGGGCCCGCTGCCACAGCCGCAAAAGTTCTGCGGTCCGCCGCGAGAGGGGGACGCAAAACTTTTCCTTCCAGGACGGAGAAGCGAGCGCTCAACTGTTTTATGAGCTGGAGTAAATCCGGCTCGCTTCTCCGTGCCGCCGTGTCGTCCGTCGCCGGTTGCTCGCGGCGGATCGCATTGAGGTCCGCCCGCAGCGCCTGATGTTCTTCCCTCAGCAACCGCATCTGGGCAGCCATGCGGGCGTTCTCGGCCCGCAACCGCCTTACTTCTTCGTTGGAGGTCCTGTTGAACAGGACCTCAGCCACCTCGGCAATGGATGCCGCCGCATCCTTTAACCCTTTTTGGCTGGTGCCTTTTAGGTGCTTGGATAGTTTGGCGATGGTGCGGATAGCACCTACCGCGACCTCCATGCGCTCCTTCAAGGCACCAGCCGAGAGCTCCTCCACGTCTGAGGCGTCAGTCAGCACCTCCGAGAGCTGGGATGCCCTATCGGCCGAGACCCGCTGGGTAACCTCCGCGATACGGCGGTCCGAATCGGCCTCCTCAGCCTCACGGGCCGCCGCACGCCTGGCCTCCGCCGCCTCTTTGCGGGCCTGGCCTACACCGACATATTTTCCATGTTTAAGGGCACCCTGGCCCCGTCCGCGCTTAGCAGCTCGGGTGCGCGAGCCGACTGGCGCCTCCTCCGACCCCGAGGCCGAATCCGACCCCGGGTTGGTTTCGTCAGTGTGGGAGCGCTTTCGCCAGAACTCCCTGGACGAAGCGGCACCCTCCGTGACAATCAGGGGCTCGCTGTCAGAGGACAGCATGCCTCCCTCCTCCATAGCACACGAGTGTGTGCTGCCCGGGCGCGCAGGACTGGGCGTGCGCAGCATCTCCGGGTCTTTTTCGCTGTCACTTGCTGTGACAGCGGGACGATTAGTTGCCCCCCCCAGAATACGATGGGGGCTGACCGGCGGGACTCCGCCGGTGTGGGATTCCCCATCTGCGGTGCAGACGGGACCCACCTGGGTAGTTTTCTTACTATTCGTCTTATTCATTTTTATTATTACTTTGATTAACGAGGGTGGGTTCCCTCGAGGGTTTTGAGTACCCGAAGGAACTCAGGGCGGAATTCACCCTGAGTTCCCTCGGTGACGCCTTGGGACCGAGTTCCCCTCGGCCATGCAGCCCCTGGCCGGCGCCAAGCTTGAGCTTCGGGTAATTTTTTATAGTGGTTTTCTTCCACGCGGTCCGAAGACCCCCATCCCTGTCCGTTCAGGATTACGGGTCGGGCCGAACGGATGTCTGCATCAGAACATTCCGTCGCCCCTGACACGATGCCCGGCAGCAAGGATGCATGCCAGGCCCGCCTGAAGGTAATTTTTTATAGAGGTTTTCTTCCTCGCAGCCCCCACCCCGAAGGGTGGCGGCCCTCGCCCCCAACACCGCTGGGTCGGGATTACGAGATGAAGTGCCTGGCAGCGAAATGCATGCCAGGCCCTTCCTAGGGTAATTTTTTATAGAGGTTTTCTTCCTCGCAGCCCCCACCCCGGAAGGAGGCGGCCCTCGCTCCCGACTCCCGCGAGAGAGCCGAGTTTACGAGTTGGCAGAGCAGTGCCGGAGAATCCGACACCGCCCCACCCTGGACTCTCCACAATGCTCTCTGCTTAACAGAGAGACATGTGGAAAGCGGGGGTAATTTTTTATAGAGGTTTTCTTCCTCGCAGCCTATACCCCTAGAGGCTTCGGCCCTCGCTCCCGGCTCTCGCAAGAGAGCCAGGTCTACGAGTTGGAGGTCTCCGAGGAGACCCCTCTGTAGGACTATTCGCCATCTGCCAATGATTTCCAGGCCTGAAATCAAACCTGGGAACGATTGACAGACGCCCAGGGCACACCGGCCTGGACACATGCACTTCCCACCGGACGTATCCGGATAGGAACCACGGCATCCAGGCACACGGGGAGGTTGTCCTAATAGTGCCCCGCCCTAACCTAACCTAACCTAACCTAACCTTTTTTTTTTTTTTTTTTTTTTTTGTTTGCGCTGGGAAAAAATGCAATTACGCATACCCGCCCATTTGGGGGAATGGGGGGTTATGTGGGACTCCCCGGGCTGGCAGCCCGGTATACCCACTAAAACGACCCAGCGGCATTCCCGCATCGTCTGACTGGGGGGGAACTGGGAAACCGGCGTAGCCTTTACGTCCAGTCCCCCTCCGACGATCGCCCGCCTTCACGGCGGGCCCCTCACGTCCTCCCCATGGGGGGGAGGGTCGGGAATGTCCGGCGGAGGTGGTGTGGAGTGCAATGCGAGCGCAGGCGCCCCCGCGCCTATCGCCCGCCCATCACCACCGCGAGGAGGGAGAAGGTGACGTCTTCTCCGACCTCTTCTTCGCCTTCGGAGCGGCGCAGCGAGATGGTCGTCCTCCCGCGCGCGCTCCGCCGCCTCCTTTTGCGAGACGACGTCCTCGCAAAAGGAGGCGACCGCAGCCCAAGCCCCCTCGCTCCCCAGCATGGAACGAACTACGCCGGAAAGCGAGAGGTCCTGGCCGATCTCCGCAATAAGACTGCGGCGCGGCTCAGACCAAGCCGGGCAGACCTCGAGGGTGTGCTGCGCTGTGTCCTCCGCCGCGCCGCAGGCGTGGCACGCCGGGGCTTCCTCCCTCCCGATCCTGTGCAGGTGCGAGCCAAAGCAGCCGTGCCCTGACAGCACCTGCACCAGACGAAAAGAGAGGAAACCGTGCGACCGCTCGAGCCATTCCCGCAGAACTGGCCCGAGCGCGTCCAGGGTCCGGCGGCCAAAGGTGGCGGTGGCGAGGTCGTCCGTCCAGTGGACAACGATGGCGTTCCTCGCCTCCCGCCTCACTGCCTCCCGCTCCTCTGCAACGGGGCACTCTCCGAGCGCCTTTCGGCGCGCCACCCACTCGTACACTCTGGCGAGGACCCACGCCTCGAGCTCCCAAGGAGGGGTGCCCGCCAGAGCGCACGCCGCCGAAAAGCCCACTGAGCGGTAGGCCCTCGCCACCCGCTGTGCAATGGCCCTCTGTGGCCTGCGGATAGCGGTGGCATTCTCCCTCCTGTGGAGGGAGTCCGCCCAGATGGGAGCCCCATACAGGGCCATGCTCCGCAGGATGCCGGCATACAGACGCCGGCATCGTGCGCTGGGCCCTCCCAGGTTGGGGAGGAGCCACGAGAGGGCGTCAGCGGCCTTCAGCAGGCGCGTCGACAGCCCGCTGAAGTGCGGGCCGAAGCGCCACCTGCTGTCCAGCACCAGGCCCAGATACTTCATCTGGGGCCGGACCCCTATGCTGACGCCCTCCACGACTATGTGGGCATCAGGAGGGCAGCGCTGCCGAGGCCCGTGAAAGAACACGGCCTCGGTCTTGTTCAGCGCTACCCTCAACCCAAGGCGGCGGATCCTCCCTGCCACCAAGGATCCGCCAGCCGAGGCCAGATTGGCCGCCTCCCTAAAGTTCCTCCCCCGGGCAGTGAGGAGAGTGTCATCCGCGTAGCATATGACACTCGTGCCCGGGAGGAGGGCCCCCCGCAGGAGCCAATCGAACCCGATGTTCCACAGGGTGGGCCCCAGCACCGACCCCTGTGGAACGCCGGACTCCACGCAATACCGCCTCATCCGAGCCATTTTGTCTACAAGGAGGACCTCACGGTCCTCCAAGTAGTTGGCCAGGAGGCCCCTCAAGTACTGAGGCACCCCGTGATATCGGAGTGCCTCCAATATAGTCGAGTGGGGCACGGAGTTAAAGGCGTTGGCTATGTCGAATGACACAGCCAACACTCCGTCCCCCACCTCAACCGCCTCCTTCACCTGGTCCCTTAGTAAGGCCAACGCGTCGATGGTGGACCGGCCCTGTCGGAATCCGAACTGGGCGTCCGACAGGTTCGGCCCCACTCCCCGCAGATGGCTGTTGAGCCGGCAGGCGATGATCCCCTCGAACAATTTACCGACCTCATCGAGAAGAACGATGGGCCGGTATGCCGAGGGGGAATCGACCGGGCGTCCCTCTTTACGGAGGAGGCACAGCTGCCCCTCCTTCCAAGGCTTCGGGAACCTTCCAGCCGTAAAGCACGCGCTGAAAAGGTCCCGAAACCTGTCCTCCATTTGAGTGGCAGCTATGGCCAACACCCGAGCAGGGACGCCGTCCGGTCCAGGAGCCGTCTTTTTGGCGCGGAGGCTGAGAACCCCCGCGTGGAACTCCTCCGCAGTCACCGGAGGGACCCCTTCCTCCGGTGGGGCCGCACGCGGCGGGGGGTCCATCGTTGGTGGGGTGAAGTCGGTCCTGAGCGGGAACAGGGACCGTACCACCCCATCCAACAGCACCGGCTCGAGGGTCTCGGTCAGAGGGGGACCATGGGGGCGCAGTTTGTTCCGCGCCGCCTTGTATGGTCTCCCGTAGGGATCCCTGTCCAGACCCTCCAGCATCTCGGCCCTCGCCGAGTCCTTGGCAGCGCACATAGCCGTCTTGAGGGCCGTCTTCGCCTCTCGGTACGAGGCGTAGAGGCTGTCCTCGTCCGCCTGACTACGAGCGCTGCGTCGGCGGCTCCGCGTGTAGGCCCGCCTGGCCGCCACACAGGCGGCGCGGAGCCCCACCAGTTCCTCCGTCCACCAATACACGGCGCGACGGGGAGGCGGACGGCGAGAGCGAGGCATGCTGGAGTTGCATACCTCGGTCAGGGATCCCCTGAGACGGACCGCTGCGGCGTCGACGTCCGGGGCCTCAAAAGGGGGCGACAGCCAGTCCTGGAGGAAGGCCGCTTCCCTGGCTGCCTCCCGGTCCAGGCGAGTGAGAGCCCACCGGGGGAAGGGTGACCTACAAGAGCGGGCCATCTGCCCCCGGGGACCCTGGGTGGAGATGTCGAACCGCACGTATCGGTGGTCCGACAAGGTTTCCACCATCTCCACCCGCCAGTTCACGATGCGTGCGGCCAGCACGGGGGTGGCGAACGAGACGTCAACCACCGACCCTCCCCGCTGCCGCACACACGTGTGGACCGCCCCCCTGTTGAGGAGGGAAACTCCGCATGACGCCGCCCAAAATTCGACGGCGCGCCCCCGGACGTCACATGAGGCAGCCGGGTTGCCCCAGGCCACCGACTTGGCGTTCAGGTCGCCCAACACGACGACCTGGCGCGGCACCGCCCTCCCCACGACTGCAGTGAGGACCTCCAGGAAGTCCTCAAAGTCCGAGAGAGGGCGGTTTGGGGAGAAATAGACCCCAACTAGGGCCACATCCCCCCACGCGGCGGCCACGTATCCCGGTCCCCTCTCTAAGAGCGAGAGGGGAGGGGAGTCTGTGGAAGACCGCGATGTGAGTGCGACCAGGCCGTCCCGGTCGCCCAGCCAATGCCCGGGGACCGAGTAAGGCTCGGCGACCACCGCCAAGTCCACCAACCACTCAGCCATGGTCTGCATCAGCAGGTCCTGGGCTGCCCGGCAGTGGTTGGTGTTCGCCTGGAGGATGCGATGTTCGATGACCCTATCCATCAGTCGGACATCGCACCCTCCTCCTCCGCAGCCGCCGAGGTTCCCGCCACGGGAACGACGGCGTTAGTAGCAGGCCCGACCGGCGCCTGTACTTTACCCTTCTTGGGGGGAGGATTACACATCCTCCCCTTCATAACGTGGCCCGCCGGGCGGCCACTGGCGGCACAGACCGCGCAGTGCGGCGTGGCGGCCGTGCAGGAGGCGGCTTTGTGGCCGTCCTTGCCGCAGCGGTAGCAGCTGTCCGACCTGTCCACCGTGGACGGACAGAGGGCTCGGGTGTGGCCAATGCCGAAGCACCTGTAGCAGCGCAGAGGCGTGTATACAAGTGCCCGGACCGCACCCGAGCTGAAACCAACACAAAGCCGTCCTTTTTCAAGAACGGCTTTGGCAGCGACGACTGGGCACTCGAACCGCATGGTGCCCATGCCGCCGCGGCCGGGTCTGATGTCCCGGCCTTGCACCGCTGCGACGCTGCAGCCCCCGATCGCTGCGACCGCCGCTACCACCTCCTCTTTGGTGACCGAATCGTCGAGGTCGGTCACCTCTAAGGCCGCCATCTTCACCGGGCGGGCCACCTTCGCCGAGTCCGCTATGACCTCCTGCAGCTTGGCTGCGAAGAGGTCAGCACTGGCGTTGCCTTCCGCCCCCGGGAACTCGAAGATTCGAGCCCCGGTTTGGGTCCGCCTGCAGGAGACTTTGCCAATCCCCAGTTGGGTGGGATCGGCATTGGCGCGCGCCCGCAGCAGTACGGACGCGTAAGTCTCGCCCCGCTCCGCAGCCTCCGCGGTCAGCGTCACCACGACGGCCGCGGTCTTGGGGGGAACAAGTTTGCCCTTATTCCCGCCCCGCCCCTTTCCCTTCCTCTTACTCCCGCTAGTCTGCGGCTGACTGGGGGTCGTGGTGGCGGGAACGGCAGGGACGGCCGGCGCCGTCTTTTTGCCTTTTCCCTTCCCCTTCCCCTTTCTCCCTCCAGCCGTCTGCGACTGGCTGGGAGGCGCGGTGGCAGGGATGGGGGTGGAAGGCTGGGTCTTTTTCCCCTTGCCCTTCCCCTTCCCTTTCCCGACCACTTCGGTCCAACCCTGCTGGCCGGACGGAGTGGCAGAAGGGAGAACGACGTCCTTCCCTTGCGAGGACGGACCCGGCTGTCCCTGCTTGTCCGCCGCAAGTGGCGGTCGGAGGCGCCTCTCCGGTAAGAGCCGGTCCTCGATGCCCGCTAGGCAGGCTCTAGTGAAGGCTCGCTCCTCCATTACAACCTTGCGGATGATATCCTCAAGGTTGGAGGAGGGGGCCTCCAATGCAGGCAGTGGTGCGGCCTGGTTCGGCCGGGCGGTGGCGTCAGCCAGCTTCTGGTGGAGTTGGCTGACCTCCGACTGCAGACGATCGACTTTCGCCTGCAGTTGCCGTGTCTCGTCGGTCGCCGTCCTTCTGACGAGCTCCTCGACGATGCCGCGCATGCTCGCGGCCCGGCATTTAAGGGCCTTCTGGAACGTCCCTTTAAGATTTGAGGACTTAGAGGCGACCTCCGCTATCTCCTCTTCATCCTCTTCCGCCATCCGCTCCAGCTCAGCCAGGGAGTGGTCCGAGTACAACACGCGGGAAGCGCCGTACCCGGACCTGGCCCGAGCAGCACGCGCGCGTTGCTCCTTGGCAGCAACTCGCTCCTCCAGCTCTTGTTGAAGCTGTTCCCGCCGAGCCAGATCCAACTGGCGTTGGGCGTCCGCCAGACCCACGACGTGGGTGTCGGCGGCTGTTGCAGGCTTTTTTGCCTTTGACAGCCCCGCCGAGCCCGACGCTGAGGAGCATTCGGACCCTCCTCTCCGGTAGGCGCGCTTGCGCGACACCGACCGGGGCTCACCTGCGTCCGAGACGCCGCGTGAGCTGAGCGACTCGTTGTCGGAGTTCTCGACCTCTCCGAATAGGCTGGCTGCAGACGGCGCGCGGCCAGCTTCGGACGCCGAGGCGTCAGATTGGCCCTGTGAGGGGTCTTTTGGTTGGCCCTGAGAAGGGCCTTTTTTAGGTTTAAGGAAACGCCCGAGGGCGTCCCGCGCAGGTTTAGGCATAGCCTTCGACGATCGTAGCACGCAATACAAGAAATAGAGCTACGATGCACAGTGCACTTTAGCCGAGCCCAGCCTGCCACTCCGTTACGGTGGTCAGGACTGGGTCGTTACCAGGGGACACGACGAGGACGTAAGCACTGTGGGGGGGTCCCCCAACCTTTTTTTTTTTTTTTTTTTCGTGGGAAACTCATTACGAGTACGCACCCGCCTGGGCGAGGCGGGGGTTATGTCGGACTCTCCGGCCACAATGAGACAGCGGCCGGCATACCGACTAAAACCCACGGTGTTCCTCCAGACGGCCAGAGTGCCGGGGTCACGGGAGACGCTCGCGCATTCATCCGCGACCCCGACGGGCCACGGCCCGCTCAACGTGAGCGGGCCCCGTCTGATTTGGGGGGCCTAGCCCCCCTTCCTCCATCGAGAGGCGTTCGTGGAACACGTACGCCGCCTTCTCGGGCCTGTGCTGTTCGAGCGGCGATTGCCCAATCGCTGCCCGCAGGCATCCTCCTACGGTGGCTGGAGATCCCGGAGCGCCCCACGGCGACGTCCGGGGCGGACGCGACGGGCGGGGAGCAAGGTGGTCAGCTCCCTCTCCCGCTCGGCCGCCTCCTTGGCGAGCATTACCTGCTCGCAAAAGGAGGCGACCCCCTCCCAAGCCCTCTCGCTGCGGACCATGGACAGAACCACAGCCGGCAGCGAGAGTTGGGCCGTCGCGAGCGCCGCAACAAGGTCGCGGCGCTGGTCCGCCCACGCTGGACACTCCACGAGCGTGTGGAGCGCCGTGTCGCGCGGGCAGACCCCGCAATGGTGGCAGACGGACGTCTGCTCCCGGCCTATGAGACACAGGTACGTGCCGAAGCACCCGTGACCGGTGAGTACCTGTGTCAGCCGGAACGTGAGGACGCCGTGCCTCCTCTCCAGCCACTCCTCGAGGACGGGACTTACCGCCATCACCGTGGCGTGCCCTGCACTTGGTCGCGCAAGTCGCGCCTTCCACTCCGCCACTAGGACTGTGCGGAGCTGGGACCGCTGCGCCTCGATTTCTCGAGGCAGAGGTCGCAGGTCCCGCTCCGCCGCCTCCTCGCGCCATCGGAATAACGACGCGAGGACTTCGGCTTCCAGGTCCCAGGGCGGGGATCCGGCCAATAGGGTCGCAGCCTCGAAGGAGATCGTGCGGTAGCCGCGCACCATGCGCACGGCCATGGCCCGTTGCGGCCTCCGTAACACGGAAACGTTCCGGGCCGCCAAGTTGGCAGCCCATACGGGCGCTCCGTATAGGGCCATGGACCGCACGATCCCTCCGTACAATTTCCGGCAGGTTGGGCTGGGCCCCCCGAGGTTGGGGAGCAGCCTTGCCAAGGCAGCGGCGGCGCCCAATAATTTGGGCGCCAGCCGGCGGAAATGCTCGACAAAGTTCCACCGGCTGTCGAGGACGACGCCGAGATACTTCAGCGTCGACTCGACGCCGATCCGGACGCCCCCAACAATGATGTGGGAGCCCTGAGGTGGCCCCTTTCGGGGACCGTGAAAACAAACGGCCTCCGATTTGGCCAGGGCCACCTCGAGACCCAACCGCCGGATGCGACCCACGACTTGCGCGACCCCAGCCGTAGCTGAGATGGCAGCGCGCCTATAGTCCTTCCCCCGAGCCGTGACAAGGGTGTCGTCGGCATAACACGTCACGACGACACCAGGGAGAAGGACGCCTCGTATGACCCAGTCATAGCCGATGTTCCACAGGAGCGGACCGAGAACCGATCCCTGTGGAACACCGCAGGTCATCTCTCGCCGACCGAGGCCATTGCGACCCGGGTAAACTACCGCTCTATCACTAAGATAGGCCCCGACAATGCGGCGGAGGTAGGTCGGCACTCGATGGTACACGAGTGCCTCCCTGACGCAGCTCCAGGGCAAGGAGTTGAACGCGTTGGCGATGTCGAGCGACACCGCCAACACCACCTCGCCCCGGGACAACGCGTCCTCCGCCAGACTCCTCACGCGCATGATGGCATGCACGGTGGAGCGCCCGCGGCGAAAACCAAACTGGTTTTCCGCCAAATCCGGCCCGACTTCACTAAGGTGCTCGACGAGGCGGCTCGCGATGATACGCTCGAAGAGCTTCGCCACCTCGTCGAGAAGCACTATGGGCCGGTAGGCGGACGGAGAGTCCGCCGGGCGCCCCTCCTTCTTGAGGAGGACCAGCTTGCCGGTTTTCCACAGCAGCGGAAATCGGCCCTCCTCAAGGCACGCACTGAGGAGCCCTAACAGTCGGGGCTCGAGCTCCCGAAGGGCCAGGACCCACGCACGGCCTGGAATGCCGTCCGGTCCTGGCGCGGTGTTTTTGGCTTGAAGCCTCTTCACCGCAGCTCGAAGCTCTACCCGGGTCACTTCGGGTACGTCGTCGTCGTCCGCGTTGGGAGCCATGGGAGGCAGAACCATCAGCGGAGGAGGGTGCTCCGCCCTCTGAGGGAACAGAGCAGCCACCACCTCCTCTAGCAGCTGTGGCTGGAGACTCTGGGACAGTGGAGGCGCCCACGGGCGAAGTTTGCCCCGTACCAAAAGGTATGGACGCCCCCAGGGATCACGGTCCAGAGTCTCCAAGAACTGCTCGCGGGCCTGATCTTTAGCCCGCGAGATGGCCACTTGCAGCCGTTTTTTGGCTGCTCTGTACGCCTCGTACAGTTCTGCCTCCCTGGCCTCGGCATCGGGAGGGCGGCGACGCCTCCTGCGGTGGGGGGTCCCCCAACCTTTTTTTTTTTTTTTTTTTTTTTTTTTTTTTTTTTTTATACGTGGGAAATGCATTACGCATACGCACCCGCCCGGGCAAGGCGGGGGTTATGTCGGACTCTCCGACCGCACTCAAAGCGCGGCCAGCATACCGACTAAAACCCACGGTGTTCCTCCAGACGGCCAGAGTGTCGGGGTCACGGGAGTCGCTTGCGCATTCATCCGCGACCCCGACGGGCCATGGCCCGCTCACCGCGAGCGGGCCCCGTCCGATTTAGGGGCCTAGCCCCCCCTCCTTCGAGAGGCGCGTGCGGAACACGCGCACTGCCGTCTCGGGCCCGTGCTGTTCGGGCGGCGACTGCCCGATCGCCGCCCGCAGGCCAACTCGGCCGCAGAGGATAGGGAGAACGGCGCATCGCAATACCGACACTCCTCTTCCCCTGCGGCCCCACCGCGTCCGCAATCTGGCGGTTGCGGCCCCGCCGAGGCCGCGGAAGGTAGGGAGAGCGGCGCACCGTTATACCGGCACTCCTCTCCCGCCGCGGCCCCGCCACTCCTCAGCCGCAGTGTTGCCGAAGCAACACTGCAGCCCGACCCAGTTGCGGTGCCGCCCAACAGCACCGCAACCCACCAGAGCCGCTCCATCGTGGGCTTACTGGCAAAGCCCAGAGGAGCGGCGCCTCCTTGGGGTTCCTCTTGGTTCACCGTGGTCCTTGGTAACCACGGCTACTAAGCCCCCCCGCCGCGACAAGGCGAGAACCCCGTCGGGGGGGGGGTCCCCCAACCTAACCTAACCTAACCTAACCTAACCTAACCACATAACAGCTTTCTGGTTGTTAAGATCACTACTGTAAAATAATATAAATACTCTCACGTTAAATTACATTATTTTATTCATTCACTCATATGTATATAATTGCATATAACACACATACTTTCCTTTTCACACACACACACACACACACACACACACACACACACACACACACACACACACACACACACACACACACACACATACACAGTCACACTCATTTATTCACACCCTCCTTACACACACACGCACCTCCACACACATACCCACACACATGTTTTTCTTTTTTTTGTTTTTATAATCTAATCTCGGCTTACTTACCTGTCTAGTATTTATCCCATGTAATGTGAAGAGCGGGGTCTCCTAACACAAGTATTTTGTTACTTAAAAGGAGAACCCTTATTAATTTATGTAAACTAGCTCGTAAGAAAATGAAAATAAACTATTATTATTATTATTATTATTATTATAATTGTATTTATATTTTTCATCAAAATATTAACGGATTGATTAACAAATCTGATTTATTGAGTATATATTTGGAAGATCTTTTCTCTAAGGGATTGAATGTTGACTTATTGTTTAAAACGGAACATAACATGAGACGTGAAGATCATTTACATTTGAAAATACAAAATTATAAACTAGCTACATTTTCAGCTAGGGATACAAGAAACGGAGGTACTTGTATACTTGTAAGTAACCTACATAAATATAAAGAAATTAATCTCGAGAAATTCATTATTCCTAATGTAATAGAGTGCTGTGCATTGGAATTAGTAGTGCATCAAATTATAATTACTACCCACCAATAAATGCAAGGATTCTCTACGTAAGTGGTTGTTAGGTTTAAACTATAGTGAAACTGAAGACCTTTTAAATTAAATTCGTATTCTTAAACCATATATTAGTAAAATATTCACCAAACGGAAACACACACACACACACACACACACACACACACACACACACACACACACACACACACACACGCACACACACACGCACACACACACGCACACGCACACATCATATAAACTTACCTTTATTGATGATCAGGATCTCTCGAGTGGTAACAGTATTCTAACTAGGTATACATATTTTAAATATTTCACTTCTTATTAATAATGTACAACCAAACTCATAACAAAATTGTTTTAGATTTTAATTGTTTTTCTCTACTTTCTTGATGTGCAAAACAATGCAATTTTTTGTAACAATCTTAGGGTGGAAGGCGCTGGCGACTGTAGCACAGTTTACACTAGTACAGTCGTCATCGATTTCTCTTATCATATAAAACGCTTCATGATATAATTTACAATTATATTAAGTAGATTAAGAGAAAAATTGTTAAAACCAAATTATGATAAATAAAAAAATTATTATTATTATTATTATAATTATTATTATTATTAATTATTTGTCTATATAGACCACCAAAACTAAATAATAAGAACTTGGTATGTTTTTTAACTGGACTTGATAATATATTAAGAATGTGTGCAAGAAAACATAACCGTAGAATTATATTATGTGGGGATTTTAATATTGACATGCTCAAAAGTACGAAAGTATCAAATGAATTTTGTAATTTACTTCTAAATCATATTATTTAAGACTTAGCGTAAGTGAACCTACACGATTAGCTAGTAGGACATGTTTAGACAATATAATACATAATATTAAAGGTGGTAGAACAGAAGTACATGATCTGGCATTGTCTGACCACACTGCTCAGCTCATGAAATGCCCCGTAAAAAAGACTTACGTCATCAAACACTGGTTTGCGAAAAAACGAGACTACAGATCTGAAAACCAAACCAAATTCCTCAATTGTCTCAGTAGCCTTAGTTTTAATGAAGTATATATCGAACATCATCCAGAAAGCTCATTTAATCGTTTTCATGAACTTTTTAGTCTTTTCTATAATCTTTGCTACCCAATGAAAACAATTAAAATATCCCTTAGAAGGAAACCAAAATGGATATCCAAGGGGATTCAAGTATGTAGCAAACGAAAACGAGAAATACTTTGGCAATTTAGGCATAAGCCGAACATAAAAAACAAGCAATTACTTATACAGTACTCTAGGCGCTTCAGGAAAATTATAAACTTGACACAGCAATCACATAATACCCATAATATTAACACAGCTGAAAATAAAACTAAAGCAACCTGGGACATAATATCTAGAAATTGTTTTAATCATCCAAAAAATGACATACTAAATAATATAATAGTTAATAATAATGAAATAAATGATCCACACTTAATTGCACAGACATTTAATGATTATTTTATAGATGATATTATACCAATTAACTCTAATGTCATGCCTATAATTAACAAATATTCTAAGATTAGCATTAATCCAAAATCAATATTTATGCTACCAATCTCTTCATCTGATATCGTAAAAATAATACAAGATCTGAAAAACACTAACAGTTGTGGATATGATGGAGTTATTACAAAAATAATTAAGTTAGTATCAAATAATATTGCACCTGTATTAAGTTACATTATAAATCTGTGCATTGAGCATGGACATTTTCCAAACAAGCTTAAAGTAAGTCTTATCAAACCTGTTTATAAAAAAGGTGATTCAAAGAATATATCCAACTATAGACCTATTGCTCTGATTCCTATTTTTGCAAAAATTATAGAGAAGGTTATTCATAATAGTCTGTATTCTTTTTTCGAGATTAATAATATTATATGTGACGAGCAATATGGATTCAGAAAACGCAAATCTATTAATATGGCAGTATATCAAGTAATGACTACTATAGTCAAAAATGTCGATACAAAAACACCTGTAACGGCCGTCCTAATGGATATGTCTAAGGCTTTTGACTATGTCGACCATAAAATACTTCTGGATAAATTGGAAAGGTACGGTATCAGAGGTAATGTGTTAGATCTTATGCGATCATATCTCAGCAATCGTACGCACATTACTTGTGTCAACAGGCTTTGCATGGAATCAAAACTAGAAAAAATATATATGTCTGAAGCTAGGACACCTACTTATGGCGTCCCGCAGGGTAGCATTCTTGGGCCATTGTTATTTATAATGTATATAAATGATCTTCCTAAGTGTACTGATCATAGAATAATTTTATTTGCTGATGATGGCACACTTATCTGTACTTGTAAAAATATTGGGTCATATGAAAATGAAATAAATACTGCACTTAACAATATCATTACATGGCTAATCAGTAATAACTTACGTGTAAACTTAGATAAAACCAAATTTATGACTTTCAATCAAAGAACTAGTTGCATCAATATGAACATAATCTATGGAAATACAGCAATAGCCAGAACTAACACTGCAAAATTTTTGGGTCTTCACTTAGACTGTCACCTAACGTGGAAAGATCATATTTTGGATTTATGCAAGAAATTGAACCAATTTGCTTACGCATTATATAAGCTATCAAATGTAGTGAAAAGGGAAACAGTACTGATTGCTTATAATGCATATGTCAACTCCACAATACGATATGGCATTATCTATTGGGGAAACTCTACTGACAGAGAAGCTGCCTTCATAGCCCAAAAAAAATGTCTAAGAGCATGCTGCAAAGTCCCTCCTACTCATAGCTGTAAACCTCAATTTAAAGATTTGAACTTGTTAACGTTACCATCGATGTATATCTTTGAAGTATCAATATTTGTTAAAGATAATTTTCACCTTTATGAATCATTGAATTCTAAAAGATGTAATAATACTGTACGAGTTACTCAACATAGTACAGCATTGTTTAGCAAGAGCATTATAGGAATGGCTCCAAAAATATATAATTGTATACCAAAAAAGATTAGAGAAGAAGATAGTATTGTTGCATTTAAGAAACATCTATTTAGATTCCTAGTTAACAAATGCTACTACTCTGTAAATGAATTTCTTAATGACCAATTTAAATTAGTAATATGGTAACTATATATATGGATGCGATAAATGATATGATGAGGTATATGGTACGACATATTTTAAAATTTACGATTTATTTTGACTTAAAGAATTTTCAAATTTATATTATTGGAATTACAAATTGACATTATTGGTATTACAAATTGACATTATTGAATTTAGAAATTGACACTATTTGAATTTCAAACTGACATTACTATTATCATAATTTATTTTTAACTTCTTAATTGTTGGTGTGTAACCTAAATTGTGTATACTTACTAATTATTCTGTATATTGATGCAGATGGTACCTAATGTTAATATTGAATTAAAAGCATACATGTTAATTATATTTATTTTATAATCTTTAATAATATTGTACGCCGCATGTTACGGCAAAGCATAGTGAAACTGAATTTATGAACAATATTAAACCTTTGTACCTATGTTTAACAATAAACTGATTGATTGATTGATTGACTCCCTTTTTATCCAGAACGACACGTGCGGGACTGAAGTGCTACTCTTTCACAGTGCAATCTAAAGGGTCTCGAACCAAACGGTTTAGCACTTCATACCTTTGTCGCTCAATTAAAGCCTATAACTCTTTGCCAGCGCATGAGTTTCCATCTAACTTTAATCCTGGGTCTTTAAAGCGGGGCGTGAAAAAGCATCTCACTAAGCCGCCATAGTGGAGGCCACAATACCAGTAGTTTTTCTTTTGGAATGGTGTCCACCACTTCTGGATTCCACTGACTGCTTACCATCAGGCATAGTAGAGTCACTTTGGCAAGCTTTTTTTTTATATATTATAAAAAAAAACCTTATAGCGTTTTTATTTCTCGGATTCCTCTCATTCCAAACAATTTCCCGTTTAGTTTTAAACGAGTTCAGTTTCCAGTGAGCCTATCTTTCGCGATGACAATTAATAAAGCCTAAGGTCAGACACTAAATGTTGTGAGTGTGGATCCAAATATTAGCTGTTTTTCGCATGGTCAACTTTATGTGGATTTGTCACGTGTAAGTAATCCTAGCAGCCTGTATGGCTTTGATCCCCGATGGCTATACGTCTAATATCGTATATAGAGAAGAATTTACTGTAAAGATTTTTCTTATTCACCTAAACGAAGATGTTTATAATTCAAAATAAACCAAAAGATATATCCAAAAAATGCTGCCCAAAATCACTATTCCACGCGGACGAAGTCGCGGGCACAGCTAGTTTATTATATATTTTATTTAATTAAAAGATGTTCTTCAGCCATTGTTTACTAAAAAAATATTCAACAATTGACACTTGTTTAGGGCCTCAGAGCAGTAGAAATGTAGGTAACCACAACAATGACTGCAAAAAACTCGTTCAGACACATCATCATTACACTTAGTGTGCAGCGATTCATTTTATAGAGTTCCGTAATCTCACACAAACGACTATTTCATAATTATGATATTAGAAGTGTTCACAATAGGTACTGAACGTGAATTTATTTATTATTTACTCGACGCGGGTATTAGTCAGTCGGTAAGCATTTAAACTTTACAACGGACGGGCGACTGACCTTGACCGGGGACTGATCGAGACTGATTATTACAATGTTTAGGGTCATTCACCCTAAATTGCACTAATTCCGATCTATGCTAGTACCTAACTAATGTCGCTGCGATATTCTGAGTACATATACCTACCATATACCAATATCCATCGGTTCAGGGACAGAGCTCGTATTATAGATCTATGTCGACATTGTTATTGTTATCGCTTGGGTATAAGGATCGAATAAAACAAATGTTAAACTCTTTTTAATTTTTAATACAACAATTTCACATTTTCACTTTACAACCTTTACAAACAAAATTACACAATCGCTATCGTAATCACTCACAAATGACACACGCGTCAACATTATTTACATAAAATACAATATTTACAGGCGATCGTCCGGTCGTAGGTACCGTACCGTACCGTACGGTAGTGCACTGTGCTGCAGTGTCACACGAGCACAGTGAGTCGCTCGGGCGGCGCGTGCCTCGCGGGCGGCGGCTCGGGCGGCGGCAGCGCGCGCTTGGTAAGCTCCTTGTCGCGCGGCGGCGTGTCGTTGCGCGCGTCGGCGTTCTGCGCCTTGTACAGCGTGTGCGCGCGCGGCAGCTCGTCGGGCGGCCGCCGCGCGCCCCCGCCCCCGGCCGCCGCACCGCGCGGCTCCTCGCGCAGCGGGTTGGCGTAGCGGCGCAGGTTCTCTTCGTTCTGCAGGTTGTTGGACTTCTCCTCGTCGTGGCGACGCTCGCGCTCGGCCGCGGCCGCTCGGCGCCGCCGCAGCAGCAGCGCCGCGGCCGCCGCGCCGGCCGCCAGCGCCAGCAGCGCGAGCGCGCCCAGCGCCGGCGCCAGCGCGGCGGGCGGGCCGGCGGCGGGAGGCGCGGGCGCGTGCGGCACGCGCAGGCGCAGCGCGGCGCCTAACAGCGCGTGGCCCGCGAGGCGGCGGCGCGCCACGAGGTCGCTGAGCGCGCGCACCGCCGCCGCCAGCGCCGCCGCGCGCTCCGACCCCTCCGTGCCCACCTCCTCGCCGATCCACTGCGAACGTGACGGCACCATTATTGACCACGTGTTCGTGTAAGTAATACGAAAATTTACGTTTTTACTCTTAAACTTAACATCTAGGGGATAGGTTTTGAGTCGACTCTTATAAATCTTTACACATTAGATTGCACTATGCCTGTTTTTACTTTTCTTGCATTAATATAATACTTAAAATAACTAATACCTAATAAATAATATAATAATATTCTACCACATTCACACAGCGCCATCTAGCCCCAAATTAAGCAATTATATTTGCTTGTGTTATGGGTACTATACAACTGATATACTACTTACATACTTTTTTTTTTGTAAATACATACATATTATAGATAAATTACACCCAGACACAGAACAGAACAGTAATAATAATAATAATATGCGGCATGTCGTTTGGCGTCTGTCAAGTTTCCAACCTCTGACACTTGTATATCGCGCGGGACCTCTGTGCCAGCCTGGCAGTACAGGATTGAACGGCGTATTGCTGGAGCAAGGGTGCTTATTGGCAAGCTAATCTGTTTTAGGAATGGGAATACACGTCCTAGAGTGATACGCTTTGTGAAACAAGCATTTTTGGGGACAGATATCAGTCCCCACAACTATTTATCGCAGCTCACAGAGCGCATCGACTTCCTAAAACAGAAGGTGTATGCATGGGCTAGCCGAATTAGTAGATACAGAAAACGAGTGGATCAATACATGACCAATCGCATGTTTCAAAAGGACCAAAGGTGGGTTTATAGGAGCCAGGAGCGACCAAATCGTCAAACCAGTGGCGGTAACTTGCCAGATGCTACTGCTACAAGAGAATTTTGGAGTGGCATCTGGTCGGTTCCCGTCAGTCACTCCGAAGGTGACTGGATGGGAGATGTTGAGCGAGCATGTGAGCAAATTACAGAAATGGATAGCGTAGTCATCACAGCTGAAGACGTAGCTAATGCGGTCCGTCCTATGGCTAACTGGAAGTCACCAGGCATGGACGGACTGCACAACTTCTGGCTGCGATGGCTACGTAGCTCACATGTTCGACTAGCATCTCAATTTCAGTCAGCTATAGAATGTGGTTTGCTACCAGAGTTCCTAACTACAGGAAATACCCATTTGCTCCATAAGGCAGGTAGTACTACGGAACCTAGTAACTATAGGCCGTTTACATGTTTACCATCGGTCTATAAACTTCTTACGTCCATTCTGCAATTCAAAATTACCAATCATATTGAAAAAAATTCGGTCATCTCTATTTCTCAGAATGGATGTAGGAAAGGGGCCCGTGGTACTAAGGAGCTCCTCCTTATCGACATGACCATTATACAGCAAGTTCGCCGTAATCGCAGGGATTTGACGACGTGCTGGATAGATTATAAGAAGGCATTCGATACCGTGCCGCATTCATGGCTCCTGAGGGTGCTAGAATTATATAAAGTAATTGCGCACCTTTTTGGGGGCATGCATGCGGCAATGGAAAACGGTCCTTAGCTATCCAGAGTGTCGTCAAGTCCAGGGTATTAGTGAACCTTTAAGGATTAAGCGGGTATCTTCCAGGGTGACAGTCTGAGTCCCTTATGGTATTGCCTGGCACTGAACCCTCTTAGTTTAATGGCTTGCTTTGGCTAAAGAGAACTGGCGCAGGCCTGTAGTACTCGGTGTTGACGATCGCCGCGTAGTATGGCAAAGCAAGGAGCTCCACGGAAGTTTCTTTCGAGCCTTATACGGTTCTGGTGTGGACCACTCTGCTTCCGTGGCCTGGCTACGCTTTGGTGATCACTTCGGAGAAACCGAAGGGTTTGTTTGTGCAATCGCTGACGAAGTTATCATGACGAACAACTACCGGAAATATATCCTGAAAGACGGCACTGTTGACATATGTCGGGCATGTCATCGCCCTGGTGAGTCTCTCAGGCATATTGTTGCCGGCTGTTCGCGTCTTGCTAATGGAGAGTACTTGCACAGACATAACCAAGTGGCCAGGATTATCCACCAGCAACTTGCTTTGCAATACAAACTGGTGAACATCGAAGTGCCGTACTACAGATATAACCCTGAGCCGGTTCTCGAGAATGGTCGTGCGACATTATACTGGGATCGCTCCATCATCACGGACAGGACCATTATAGCGACAAGCCTGATATTGTGGTGGTGGATCGTCCCAAACGCCTTGCAATGATAGTCGATATTACCGTCACTCATGACGAAAATCTCATGAAAGCTGAGAAAGATAAACAGATAAAATATCTCGATTTATATATATTTTAAAGGAGAATAATAATAATAATATTGTACACACCACATAATAATACAAGTAAAAGAAAGACGACATACAAATAGGCAGGTAAGTACAATTGGCGGTCTTATCGGATTTGGATGGATTTTTATGATGATGCAGCAGTTGTTGGTGTATTATAAATACGATAATATTAAATGCTATAATAGTCAGTAAATACTATAAGAACTTTACTACAATAGAAAATTAAGATTGATAATAGGTATCTAGTTATTGTTTTACTTGGCACCAACTACAAAATTATTAAATACTTGTTTAATTATTTCTTATTAACTAAATCGAAATACGAATTACTTTGTGCTATGTAAATTTATTTTTTACTTTTTAGTTTCCTTCCAGTTTAAAGTCGGTTTTCTTTTGTTAAAAAATATTTTATGAATCTTTAGTTAAATTTAAATTACATCACAATCATACATTAACTATTACATAAACGCTTTTTGGAAAGGTGCAGCTTAAACAGATATATAATATGATATATAATATTAGATCAGATATATAATAATAATAATACCACAACAACCACATAACGCCATCTAGACCCAAAGTAAGCATATATTAATAGCTTGTGATATAGGTTCTAGAATGCGGATAAACATACTTATATACTTTTTTTTGTAAATACATGCATAATACACATAGAAACACCCAGACTAATGCAATTAGCCATGTTCATGCACACAAATATTTGCAATGAGATACATTGAATATGTAATTTTTCTTTTATTTCGGATAGTGGCAGACGAGCAAACAGCTCTCGTGATGGTAAGTGGGTAACTGTCGCTCATGAACTTCTCAGAGTCCCTAGAATTGCTTCTATAATGCAAAGGGAGGGGAAGTCCTGAATTTCGTTACAAATATTGTTATAACAACACATACGGTACAACGGTGAGTGCTGACTATAATTAGTGCGACAATGAGGCAAATTATTATTATTATTATTATTATTATTATTATTATTATTATTATTATTAAATTAAAAGTTTTTGGTTATGAGTACGGGTGCCTGGTCGTGGATTAAGTTCAGCTTTGCCAATACCAAGGGACTATCCAGTTTACCACTAATCAATTTATGCAGATCCACGATATCAGCCTTGTTTCGGCTCTGTTCCAGAGACATAAGATTTAAATGTGCGAGTCTAGAATCATAAGAGGCTCGATGAATGATGAATGTTATGTTTGAACGAAAGATAATACATGAATTGATTTTGTAATTTCTTTAGACGCATATACGTACGTAACTGCATATGATGGGCTTCATATTTGACAACAATATTCAAGAATTAATATTACGTCGCAGTTGTAAATAAGAAGAGGCACCACGTTGTCATTAAATAATTGGGTTTGCCAGATGACAAAACCAGCTAAACGTGCTCCTTTACTTACAATACTGTCTATGTGTATGTTTGCAAAAATCCAATTTGGTATCAATCATCACTCCCAGATCCCGCATGCTCGTGACTTTTGTGATTGGAATGTTGAAAAATGTAATATGTGACAAGTATGGGATCCCGTTTACGAGTGAATTATAACCCCTAATTATTACGAGCTGTGACCTATTTGTAATGTAAGATTCGCAATATAAAAGTAGCGAACCACAAATTCCTGAGTGGAATAATTTTTGTATATGAGGAACATGATCAACCACATCGAATGCTTTTTAAAAGTTTGAGTGGATCGCGTGTACTTCTGTTTTGTGTTCCAAGGATTCGTAAATATTAGTGACATAATCAGTACGGTGCAACCGTACATTGCGAAATTACATTATATATCTTGTCAGCATTTTCGCCACAATGCTTTCGTAATTTATTACATTTATATAAAAATCAGTTTACTACCGGTCATCAACCGCGTGTACTCATTATCATTTTCTATCAATTTGTACTTAGCATTAGAACTTTAAAGTAATAAACAAACTCTCTGAACTATCTCCTCGTATCATTCAATATCATCATAGCAAACAAAAGGAGTGTTCGGTAAAGTACCACACATAATCTATAAGGTTCGACGCGGTTGGGTTTGTCAGGCAAGAATCCAAATTGGCCTTTGAAATGGGCCTGTAATTGGTAATGTTATTCTGATCTCTCTTTTTGTAAATGGGAGTAACATTATGCAAGCCTCCATTTAGACGGAAAAGTTCGACATAAAAGAGGCTCATTGGAAATATGATAGAGTGGGTCAACAAGCGCTTCTGCACAACTTTGTATAAAAATTGATGGAATAAGATTTGGCCCTGGACCTTTGTGTTATTTTAGGACTTCAGGGAGCCTAAAATGTCTGATTTTGAAATATAACATAAAGCAAAAGGTGTTGCATGACCAATAGATTTTTCAGTAATATTGCTAATGGTTATAGTTTCGTCAGGATATATCGAGTGAAAATATTGTGTGAAAAGATCGCTTATGTTTTGGCCACCTTGCACTGTTATAAATATCATTTAGATACATTTCATAGGGATTATCATTAATATTTGATCTTAACGTTTTGATGAAGGTTCAAAAATGCTTAGGATTCTTATTAATGAAACCTTTAGATTCCTGTTTAAGTTTGTTTAGGCATTCTTGTACCATTATTTACTAACTATGTCGAACCAATTACAAATTTGAATATGAGCCATGAGCGTCTCATTTCGGTGACCATACTCATTTGTCGAGGAGCCAGTCAAATCGGTCGGCATATTTTAATTTATTTTACTCTCAGGTATAAATATATGAAAATTTATTATAATTATATACCGGAGAACAATAGACACTAGAGCGAGTACTCACGATCGCCAGGTCGAGCGCGTCGTCGTCGTCGGGCGCCAGGTCGCAGAGCAGCGCCAGCGGCGGCGGCGGCGGCGCGCGCGCGGCCAGCGCGGCGGCCAGCGCGCGGCGCAGCGCGGCGCACGCGCGCTCCACGTGCGCGCCGCGCGCGAGGCGCTCGCGGGCCAGCTGCAGCGAGGCGCGCGCGCAGCCGGCGGGCGGCGCCGCGCGCGCGCCGGGCCAGCACGCGGGCGGCGCGGGCAGCGCGGGCGGCTCCACGCGGCGCCCCGCCACGCGCCGGCACTCGCCCAGCGCGGCGCACGGCGCGCGCAGGCACAGCGCCCGCGCCGCCGGCACGCACACCTGCACCACACGCCGCGTTATTGCTACGTGAGCCTATTGAACAAGGGTCCTACGTACGCGATTAGGACTACCTTCGAATTCTAAAAGCTCGAATTACTGAGCAGGAGGCGATTCATATCATAGTTTTATGATAGCCGCGTAATACGTTAGGTACCTACACTACACGTTATTTATTTATATGTATCCTACGTATGTAGCAACTAGCTTTTCAACTCTAATAATCTCTTATGAATAAAAAAAATAAAAATAAAATAAATTCTTTAATTGGAAATAATGTAATCACTGCTATGTTTCTCTAGCGTTTCGAAGCGGTAAGTTTATAACACATAGTTTATCGGATTGCCTCGCACTAAAGATGCCACAAGTACATAAAGTTGGAAACATAAAAAGTAATAGTGTGTTTGTGTGACCTCGTCGGTGCGGCAAGGCTGGGCGCCGGGCACGTGGCAGTCGGGCAGGCCGCACCACAGGCGCGTGCAGGCCGGCGCGCCCGCCTCGCACCAGCACGCGTTGCAGCCCCACCACCACGTGCCGTTGTCGGCGCCGCACGCTAGGGGCGAGTCGTCCTCCGCGCCCTCCGCGCCCTCGCCGCCCTCCGCAGCCTCCGCGCCCTCCGCGCCTAGGCCAGCCAGCACTGAGAACGAACATGTCGATTTAGTACTCCTAATTTAATTGTGATACCTTAGAAGAAGATTACCTATATCTACTCACTTTCCAGACAACGTCTCGCAGCCCTCTGCGGCGGCGGCGGACAGACGCACCGCGGCGGGCGCTCCGGGTCACGCGCGTCAGGCACGCACGCCGCGCCCGCCGGGCACGCGGGCGAGCACGCGGCTGGCGCGCGTACCGAGCACGTGTCGCCCGCCCAGCCTGCCAGGCACTCGCACGCCCACCAGCCAGCGCCGCCCACGCAGCGCCCGCCGTTGCGGCACGGCGCCGACGCGCACGAGTCCAGCTCCACTTCGCAGCGCGCGCCCGTGCGTCCCGCGCGGCACGCGCACACCCAGCCCGGGGTCGCGCCGCTGGGCACGCACGAGCCGCCCGCCGCGCACGCGCACGCCGGCGCCACGGGGGCCAGCGGCGCCGGCGGCACCTCGCACGACGCGCCCGCCCACCCCGCGGGACACGCACACCGCCACGCTGGTCCGTCGCGGATGCAGGTGCCGCCGTTGGAACAGCTTCCCTCCGGACAGCGGTCGATCTCCTCGATGCGCATCGAGCAAGTTTTACCTGAATCATGAAAAGCGTGCGTGAACGACGAGCCAAAGGTGTGGGTGGACGAGGTGGCGCTCGGCGGCGGCACTCACCGGTCCAGCCGTCGCGGCACACGCAGGTGAAGTCGTCCAGCGCGTCGAGACAAGTGCCGTTATTGCGGCACGGTGCGGCGGCGCAGGGAGCACGCTGGTCGCACAGCGCGCCCCCCCACGACGCCTCGCACGCACAGCGCGGCGCCGCGCCCGCCGCGTGCACGCAGCGGCCCCGCACGCACACACCCGCGCCGCACAACTCGCTCTCTGTGTTATAGCATAAGTACACGTTATTCTACGACTGTCAACTTTTGTGCTACAGTATCAAAAATTATAGTAGTACTGTGTATGTGGACGGGTACGTGTGAGTGTATCGGCTACAGTAGGCGGCGCATTGTCTAGGCATTAGCCCTGTTGTGTTGCTTGTGTACAGTGGAGCGGTGTGAGGTGTGTGTACTGACGGTCGCGTGCGGCGCGCGCGGTGCAGTTCTTGCCGGTCCAGCCGGGCGCGCAGTGGCAGTAGTAGTCGCTCTGCGCGGTGTAGCACGCGGCGCCGTTGCCGCACGGCGCTCCCGCGCAATGGTCGCGGTCGTCCTGCACACATACACAAACAATATGTTTTATATACAACATATAATGGCATTCTCCAGGCTTCATTTTGTATTCTGCTGGTAGATAGACAACGCAGTTGTATATATTATATCTGTAATCCAATATTGACCTGCTTTAAAACATTGTAGTGAATTTATGGAGATGCCGAAACTATTGTGTGATGCTGCCTGCTGCCAATATTGTAGCAAGTGCCTGATTTGGTTGATATTTTTATCGGGTTATTTCCAAAGTACTTCAAAGGTGTTTAATTTGTTTTTCTATTACCTATATTATAGTGATAAAAACTATTGAATAAAACTATTCAAAAGTACATGCATATTCCCTATTACCTTTGACAGCTACAACATGAATGTTCCTACTCAGTAAATATTCACTATAAAATACACAACAGTAGTAACAGAAAGAGTGAAGTAGAGAGAGACTCACCGCACAGTAGCGTCCGTGGCAGGAGGTCAGCTAAAAGTAAGCAGAGTGGTGTTAGTCGGAGTTAGTGCGAGCGCGCCACCTGAGCGGTTAGTACAGCGTTACTTATACGCGCAAGGCCAATATACATGTATATATGTAGTTAGAGAGAGACGCACCTCGCAGTTGGTGCCGGAGAAGCCGACGGGGCAGATGCAGCGGTAGTCGTTGAGCAGGTCGACGCACTCGCCGCCGTTGCGGCAGGGGCGCGGCGCGCAGTCGTCCACGTCGCGCGCGCACGTGCGCCCCGCGTAGCCTGCCGCGCACGCGCAGTGGAAGTCGTCCACCAGGTCGATGCACGTGGCGCCGTTGAGGCACTGACCCGTGCAGTCGTCCACGTTGGTCTCGCAGTCGCGGCCGGTCCAGCCGGCCAAGCACGCGCATGTGTACCCACCCTGCGTGTTGTTGCACGCCAGCGCGTTCACGCACGGTCCCAGCGCGCTCTCCGCGCCGCCTCCACCCCGCGCCGCCGTCGCCTCACCGCTTGCCAACTCGCACTCGTTCACGTCTGTGGACACGACACGTTAGTCCACTGGACTGTAGCTGTGCCAGATCACTTATACAGACGTGGTCAGGTGGGTGGTTACCTTCGGCGCAGATGGGCCCGGTCCAGCCGGGCGCGCACTCGCACAAGAAGGCGTCGAGTTGGTCGCGGCAGGTGGCGCCGTTACGGCAAGGCGCGCTGGCGCAGTCGTCCACATCGAGGTCGCAGAGTGCGCCGGCCCAGCCGCGCGAGCAAGTGCACGTAAAGCCGCGCGGCGCCGCGCTCAGGGAGCACTCGCCGTGCACGCAGGGCTGCGGCGCGCACAGGTTGTCGACGCGCTCGCAGTCGGCGCCCGAGAAGCCCTCGGCGCAGCGACACAGGTACTGGTCTGGCGCCGTGTTCTCGCACGTGCCGCCGTGCTGGCACGGCTCGTGCGTGCCGCAGTAGTTCAGGTCTGTGTACACATTCGGACATATTATAAACGACTATTTACTGATCATGTGTACCGACTTGCAGGATGTCGGACGCACCTTGATCGCAGAGTATGCCGCCCCAGTTAGTGTCGCAGGTGCAGTCCCAGGACGAGCCGTTACAGTAGCCGTGCTTGCAGCCCGGGTACGGCTGGCACTGAGAGCACAGCTCGCCGCGCCATCCGGGACGACAACTACCGACAAACATGGACTCCATACAATATACACTTGCACTGTGCTTAGTAAGTACTTAGTTATAGCGATCATCATAGCAATCTATACTCTACGCAGGTAAACTACAGGCACTCACTCGCAATCTCCAGGTCGGTCGCAGCGACCGTGGGTAGGATGACAGCCTTCCTTGCATACGGCTGCAAAATGAAGAAAATCAATGAAACCACGTAAATAGTGAGTGCACCTAGCACTGGCTGGGGACAGGAGACTCACGTTTCTCGCAGTTGTCGCCCTGCCAGCCGGGCAGGCAGCGCTTGTCGCCCTCGGCGGTGCAGGAGTAGTGGCCGAACTTGTCGTCGCGCGGGCGGCAGAATGTGGTGCACGTGGTGTTGTAGTAGTTGGGCTGGCACAGCACGCGCACGCGGTACGCCACGGAGGCCGTCGCGCCCGCGTGCTGCAGCGCGTGCCACTCCGCGCTCGGCTCCACGATGCCCGACCACCACGCCTCCTCGATTAGCCCCGTCTCTGCGACATGCAAATACACGCTCGTCAGCTCGTGCTGTCGCATTACTGCGACGCAACAGAAAGCGACCACTCACCGGGCTCCGGGTACTCGTAGTCTTCGTAGGCCTGCAGTATTAACGTAAACGATCGCTGTAACAAATAAGGTGGCGGTGAGCGAGCTGCGGTAACTAAATACATAATTATACAAATAGGTGTCAGTAGAATGCTCACCGTCCAACGGAAGGAGAAGGGCAGCGCGAGCGTGTACAGCGGCTCGGCAAGCGTGAAGGAGTCGGTGCCGAGTGGCGGCGAGGCGGCGCGGCCGAACGAGCATGCGCCGGGCGCCGCCGCTGACTGGTACTCCTTGAGGCACAGCGTGAAGCGCGTGCGGCACGGCGCGGTGCACGAGGACGAGGAGGGCGAGGGGGGAGCGCCGCCGCCGCAACACGCGCCCGATGCTCGCGCCGCGCGCGCGTTCGAAAACTCCAGGATCTGCAGCTCGAACACGCCCGCCCCCGCCGCACACTGCACACACACACACAACTACACCATTACTAACTAAATAACAAATTTCAATTATCACGTCTATACAACATTGATTCAGCGCTGTTACAATTTGTACGAATCGAGTTTACTCAGTAACTTTATATAAATGGTAGGCATTGTTAACAAACGAGACTTCCTTATCAGATATTTTTATTAAGTCATATTCACATTACATATGAGATATGTCTCATCGCATTAGAAGTATTTCTTCTGAACAGCATTGTAAACAGTATGATATTTTAAGACAATGATTATTTACAAGTTTTGGCGCTTTAGAAGTAAGTATTTTCTTTTCACCGTCGAAACAGTATCACTTATCAGTATCTCTTATCCACTGTCACCGAACGTTCTCCGAGGTCCAATCGATCTCTATACCATCAATATCGGTTAAGTGGTTTAGGCGTAATAGACAGACAGACAGAGTTACTTTCGCATTAATCCTATTAATATTATAAATGCGAAAGTTTGTATGTGTGTATGTGTTTGTTATCACTCAGCGCCTAAACGGCTGAACCTATTTCGGTGAAAATTGGTATATAGATAGATTCGGTGCTTTTTACATCGAAAATCGGTCTGGTTCCTGAGGGATACAATAAACCATATTTTACGCGTGGGTGAAACCGCGCCGCGGAAGGCTAATTTATAATATTAGTATGGAGTATGGAAGTTTGGATTATACATATATAGATTTAATTAAAATACATAGTCAAATTACCATACTAGTTGAAACTAAATAATTGAATTCCTTGTTTTCTTTCTTTAATCTTAGTATTATATTAATTAGTTAATTTGTAATAATTACTTTGTATGGTTCTTTGGTTGCGTTGAGTGTTTAAATTGTAACTCATTCAAATAACTGTAATTATCTGGCGATTGAAAAGAGTGGCGTGAGTTTCTTGCCAGTTCTACCTCGTCAGCGAACTGGCTGTAGGTCAATTGGCTGACAAAATGTAATGTTGACTTTTCATAAGCATCATACTTTATGATCTAAATGAAATAAATGCTTTGACTTTGACTTTGACTTACGTAGGTAGGTACCTATGCAGAACATTGTACTAATTTTATGGTTAAGTAGGTACGGGTTAAAAGATATTGAACAAAATATTGATCATTAAAGAAAATATTAAGCAAGCCAATATACCCCTAACATATTAAATGAGAGAATTAAAAGAAGCTTTATAAAGTAATTTTAAAAGTGATCAATAAAAATAGATGGAAGGACGAAATCATTGAGTAGTTGTTAACCCATTGTTTTTCCCCCCGTCCATCTTTTTTAGTTAGTTAGTAATAATAATAAGTTTATTTGTCGATGGACAGAAATGAAAGAAAATATTTTTTACTCGGTATACCTATGTTATTATAATACTTAGTTATTTAAATATCGGGTACACTTACCTGTTAAGATTGTAACCCGATCCATGATTGCAGTTCAAATGCGAAAGGTAATGAAGGTACCTACACTACATATCACACTTAACTACAATGTAAAAGAATATTTATTAGGAACCTACCTATATCGACTGGCCTGTTGGTCTAGTGGTTAGTGACCCTGTCTGCTAAGCTGGAGGTCGTGGGTTCCATTCCCACCCAGGACAAACCTTTGTGTGATGAGCATGATTGTTTGTTCTGTGTCTGGGTGTAATTTATCTATAATATGTATGTATTTACAAAAAAAAAAAAATGTATATAAGTAGTATATCAGTTGTTTAGTACCCATAACACAAACAAATATAATTGCTTAATTTGGGGCTAAATGGCACTGTGTGCATGTGGTAGAATATTATTATTATTATTATTATCAAAAATAACTATGAGATCGTAAACGATCGAGAGGGAAAGCTCTCTCGCCCTCTCAATCTCGCCCTTAAATGGCATCAATGGCATGGTGTATCATTTGGCCTCCTCATATTTTAGATATGCAAACACACCCCCGATTATCATTAGCTTCAAAATACGGTCAGTAGGTAAAGTTAAATAAAAATTTCAAAAAAGTACGTTAGAGTTTACTTCAATAATACATGATCAATGTGCCCATAAACCATTTCTTAATTAAATATTATGTTCTAGGCCTACACTAGAAAACTGAGCTTCTTTATAAAGTCAGGAACGATGTACGAAGATGCTAATCTATACATATAATAAAATTGGAGTGTCTGTTTGTAATATTGAAATAACCGTTTTTTACTACATATATATGAATATATATACGCAGGCAGGTAGCTGATGTAATAAGGAGTAACTTAGGCTACGTTAATTTTAGAAAAAATCTTTTATTTAAAAAATATAAAGTAATGTTGATCGACTGTTAGGCTTCACGAAGTTCGCCGGGTCAGCTAGTAACTAATAAAAATAGAAATAAAATTGGGATGGTTCTTGGGCTTAATCCACGTTCAACCCCCACAATTTCTACCCCCTGCCATGTTAAACATCTAAACGTAGTCCACGTTTAACCCTCTAAGGTTGACTTTTATTTTGCATGTTTTTAATTAACGTTTAACCCTCAATGAACAGTAAAAGACAAAAGTTAATAGCTTGTAATAGCTTTCGCATCTGATACGTAGAGGGATATAATAAGCAGAGAGAAACACTTTTTTTTGTGATAGGACATTAAAGTTTTAAGCTATTGCATAGCTTTTATCGCGGGCTTTGAGCGCGCGACCGAATCAAGAAATTCCGTAACGAAAATAAAACCTAACAGCCCTCACTCCGCCTACCATGAGAAATTTATTTCTCAGGATAAATACTAGTGGCACTAATTTTTACAACACATAAACCAAATATTTTGTCACATTTGCGATAAATTGTATCTGGTAGAACTAAGATGTGAAATGAAACTAAGATTTTAATAACGTGTAATAAATGCATCAATGTAATGTAATGTCCCAGTTTTATTCTTTTTCGGAGTAAAAATACTTGGTAGGATGTTAAAAATTCCTGAATAACCTACATGTATTGTAAGATAATAACAATATTTTAAACGATATTAACTTCTCATTTATTCAATAAAAGAAAAAAAATGTTTTCTTATCGTTCACCACACTCAAAAAGTGTAACTTGAATTAATATCAAAGAAAAAACTTGAATTAATATCAAAGAAAATAAATACTGCATAAAAAAAAAAAAAAAATAATTATAATTGCATAAGTTGATAAAAATGCTATGCAATAGCTTTACCGCGGCAGTCCCCGAGTGCCTTAGGTTTTTATTTAAACATGCTCACGTCCTTTGTGGTTCGAGAACAATCTAATAAAATACAAATTGTGTTGTTATGGTGAGACATTAAAACAAGTTAGAAGGTTGGCACGCTATGTTAAATAGGACATTAGTAAATCCTCTATAATACCAGCCTGTTTACTGTCCCACTATGGTCCCACTGCAGCGCAAAGGCCTCTGCTCTAATAGAGAAGGCATGAGCATTAATCATCACGCTTGCTCAAGGCGTATTAGCAATTTCAAACTTTTAAGTTCAGGTTTCCTTACGATATTTTCCTTCACCGTCAGTCAAAAATATCTAAGATAAACTTAGAAAGTACATAATGATTTGAAAAATCACATTGGTACTTGCCCGAATTAGAACTCACTACCTCGTGTTTACGAAGCCACTGGACCATTTCGGCTTAAATCTTCTAATGTGGTCCAATTTTTAAAAACTTTTATTTATTAAAAAAGAAATATGCAAAATAGGTATGAAAGGAGACCAGAACAAACAAAATGAAAAGTGTTTGATGGTGTGTCAAGGAATCGCCTAGAGTTATTTACCGAAACACCATGTCTTTTGAATAACTTTAAAATATTAATTGACACGAAAATAAATACACTTCTGTTTTCACTAATAATTTATTTTTATTATTTAATATATTCTTTTTTTTACCTACCTTTTACCTTTTTTTTATTATATACCTAATATCTTGGGGTTGCATATGGACAATGAACAAATCACCAATGTATTGAAATTCAACAACGTTTAGGGGTTAAAAAATATGGCCGGGGTTAGAGATTGTAGGGTTTGAACGTGGACTAAATCGCCTCCTGAATAACTTCAAATAATATTAACATACTTAAGTAACAAAATGTGCAAGCCACATAATATTTTATTTCAAAATTCAAGGATCAAGATAACATAAGGAGCGTGGGAAATTTATTAAAAAAAAAACCTAGATGTACAATTCACTACTAGTTCGCTACTAGCACTATTTAAATAAAACAGACACTTTAGGCATGTCGATTTAAAATCGATTATTTTGAATGATATAATCGATTTTGAACCTTACATCGATTCAATGAATTGATCCATAAACCTCCCGAATCGGACCAATCAATTAATTTTTTGCTGTTATCGGATGCAAAAGCAACTTGTAGTACTTGGTCGATAATTTGAACGCATCATAGAGTACATTTTTATGAACACTTCCAAAGGCGTTACTTGCGATATCAAAACGCAACGTTAACAAAAAAGCATTTTAATTTTCCGGGCGCGTCTGTAAACGTCAAAAACGCAAACCTAACCTAAATATCTATTCTAATTAACTGACTCTGACTTAAAATACTGGCAAATGTCATTGCTTGTTAAATTTGTATTTAACTTTAATAAAAAAATATAAACTTTAAATTTGATTAATTTATTGACTGACTTACTTAGGTGAGACTAGAAATTTAAACTGCCACTATTGTTTAGTTGTTGCAAGCACTACTGCTGCTGAGCAAAAGATCCTGAGTTCGATCCCCAACTCTACCTATTCTTTCGGAGGAATATAGACGTGATATTATGTTTATTAATTTAATAACTTCTATCCAATTACTTGTATTTGAAATAAATGGTCATCAATAATGTCCTGTATCTATATTAGTCATGTTTGAAATTGGCGCGATTAATCGAAAATCGATCTTTTAATGCTCGATTTGAACAAGAATCGGTTCTAATACGCTCGATTCGAATCGAATCGGAGATAGGCTTGGGTAAAAAATATCGATATATCAAAATATCGATATTAATTCAATAAATAATCGATAATTATCGTCGATATTTTAAATCTCGATATATCAATAATTGATATTTTTTTTCAGATATCAAATTCGATTTTTTTTTATGAGCTCCCGTTCGACTTCAGTTCTCGATTAGGGCCGCGTTCGCAAACCAAGTTAATTATTACCTGACAGTAGTTTGTTTCAGTCACACATTAATGTTTTGCACAAAGCCATCCTTCATTTTACACTTTACCGAAGGAATTTAACTTGTTTGCGAACGCGGCCTAGAAAGAAAGCAATGAATGAATGAGTAAATCGTAGGCTTGGGTAAAAATATCGATATATCAAAATATCGATATTTTTACACGATATAATCGATAGCTTTGAATAATATCGATACAATATATATCGATATATTTTTTTCATTTGCCCATCCCTAATCGGAGATCGATTTTTTGTACAGAGGATCGACATGCCTGAGACACTTAACTCGGAACAGCAATTTAATTTGAAAAACCGGGGGAGGTCATTCAGAGTCGGAGAATCTTAACACCGCGATTCAGCCGACCTGCACAACACCATCTATCGAGGTTGCACTCAAACATATATTTAAACATTCTATTATTGTTCTATAATCAAATACAAATGTTTCATAATAAAAATAGAACTATGTGCCTTACTTAACACTAGGTATATGAATAAATATGTTTTCATTTTCATTTTCAACAAAATAACTACATACTGCTAAAATATTATAACTAGGTAGGTACTTTAATATTCATTATTAAACCCGGTGTGTTTCTCATAATAACAGTAAGAGCACGTGGCCCGTAGAGCGTAACCTGCACTAGTGAGTACTCAGTACACGATGTCGCCGCGGGCCGCAACTGTCCCTGTAATGTCGGTAGGTGTGTATATAAACAAACGTGCGTGGTGCATAGTGAGGTGGGTGGAGCGCGTAGCTTTGTTTACAGTGTGCGTCTGCGCGCGCGCACAGTGTGGGCGGAGAGATGCGCGCGCGCCGGCACGCCCTTCGCGCCGCGACACTGAACGCCCACCGTAGCGTGCGCCACTCCCACCACCACGTGGCGCAATGCTTTGTTTACATTAAAACTTAACGCTTACATCAATATTATTGCTATCCCTAAATAGTCTCTATATATCTCTATGACCAGTCACTGTTTTCTTCTATTTGTTTTACCATGCTACGGATTTGGATACGGTTTCCACTATCACTTCGAGAATTTCAACCGGAAGGTTTGAACATAGATACGAGTTTAATGAAGTAGACAAAAGAAATATCTACCTATAATAGCAGCTTCGTGCAAAGCTGGGGCGAGACACTGGTCTAGTATAAACATAGAATTGTAGGTGTTGTTAAAACTCTACAGGATAGAATATTATTCCGTCTGTAGGTATAACACCCATATCTAAGGATTTTGAGTATCTAAGCTTGAAGCACGTTTGGTCGGGTTTTCCTGGTTAGAACAGAAAATAATGTATACAGTGCTTATTAATAATCATTGTTTGATTTGTATGAAGCAGTGCTATATAATATACACTACTCACAAAAAAATCAACAAACTTGCGATTTTTTGTTCTCGCGATTCAATTCACTTCAAAAACATTAATTTACTTGAGTTAAATAAATTAACACATAAGAACGTCAAAATTACATTACAAAATGTCAGCCAATTAACCTACAGGCAGTTTGCTGACGAGGTAGAGCCATGATTAGGACTGGCAAGAAACTCAAGCCACTCTTCGTAATCGCAAGATTGTTAAAATTTTTCGTAAGTTGCAATTTAAGTAGCATGCAAAGTGATGCAGGCAATACACGTATCTCTATAAGTAAGTTACAAGTAAATACCTGTGTTCTGAAGGAAAAAAAATTTTTGCTTTATAGGCTGCCTCTATTTGCATACTGCTACAAAAAGATAAAAATCAGTGAAACATGTTAGACCTGAAAACTTACGTAGAACACTAGAGTGTGTGAGGTAATTAAACATTGTATCTTTTACCAACTACGTACAGCAATTACCTACATTTTTATGGCAATTTCAAGACAACCGTTATGGGTTGATTTCTAAACATTGCTCTAATAGCATAGGTCAATGCTAATAGCTGTTGATTAATTGTGTCGATAAGTATTAGAGCCAAATTTTATATGTACCTACCTAATAGGTACACATTAGATCTGGGGGATCCGAACGGAATTACTCAAAATTATATTGTTATGAAGCGCTGTTCTGTCATTTATGGTCGTTGTCAGTTATGACAACATATGTGTTGCCTGCGCAACATGATTTTTTATGTTTGCAGCATTTTGTCAGGCGAATGTCCTAAAGTTTGGTAAGTTTAAATTGATATTAGCGAGCTTCTCTCTCTTCACATCAGTATCAAAAGTAGTAGTTTCCTGGCTTGGTTCATTGTTATCGTGCTCTCCACTTCTATTCTACACTATGTATTTACTATGTATTCTACACTATGTATTTACTATGACTATGTATTTACAAAAAAAGTATGTTTATATTGAGAATTTAGCTTTGGATCTAGATAGCATTGCGATATTTTTATATAATATTAGGTATTAGAAGGACGGTAAGCTATGGCACAAGCATGTTATATTATGGCATTTCAATCAATGATATGATGTAGTTTGCACAAGAAGTCCAGAACAGATTCTCGACTGGTTTTAATATTAACTTACTTAATGTCAATATATTAAAAACAAGCTATTTAATTTTTAAAGCGAAACACAAACAAGTACTAAGGTATCCTAAACTTTACATAAACAAAATCGAATTCTGATACGAACTCATTGTTTTCTAATAAAAACATTAATAAGTAAAAAACTTCATTCAAACTAATATTCAATTTATTTATTTATTTATTTATTTAATAATAAAACGGTTAATTACTACCAATTACAATAATTATTAATCATATACGATTAAAAACAATAAACACAGATAAAAAGGAATAAAATGGAAACAAAAAAAAATGATATGATAAAACACATTCATGCATCACGCTCGCAGAACCGCAAGCACTCTGACAATATTTTCTGCCATCCATCCGCAAACAGATCACAGTTAGGATTGGCACACAGGAGAGCATTGAGTGCTGATAGTGTGCGCGGTACAGGCGACATGGAACGCGCTACGGTGCGACATGATGGAACAGCGAACAGCACATGTCTCCGGTTACGACGATAGTTGTCAGGAGTATAAAAACGACACAACTCGTCATGTAGATCTAGTGCATCAATTTTCCCCCTAAAGATTTTGCACATAAATACAATTTGGCACATATTCCGCCTGACTTCCAGTGAGTTATACCCTAAAATTCATTCCTAGGAGATATTTAGTAGGGTACATATAAGGGTAGTACCCGTACATTCCCTTGTAAAGATGCCTAAGGAAAGCTTTTTGCACCTTTTCCAGCATCAGAGCGTAAGTACTTTCATGTGGATTCCATACGCACATACTGCTTTCTAGCTTGCAGCGTACTAAAGCTCCAAAAATTAACCAAAAAAAAAAAAAAAAACGAAAAAAAAAAAAACAAAAAAAAAACGAACGCAGAAGAAGGGTAATGCCTGCGCCGCGCTCTTATAACATTTGCTTAGTTAAACACGCACAAACTATGGTAAGTAAAACATCGCATTTATGGGAGTAGGTACAAATATATATAATCTTTATCTATATCTTACCACAGAAAATAAGAAACTCCAAAAGTTTTAACACCTTTAAACCAATTAAATCATTATGTTTTAAATAATGTCTAATGGTTTTGGCGACTTATTCTACCTGCTTTATATGACTTGTTCTGCGTTAATCATTTACTGCTATTTGCAAACGCCCTATGTTCTCAATTCGAGTCGTAACTTTATTTTCGTATTTGTGTTAAGTACCTCAAAATTCGACCATTTATAAACTGACTTACCTACTTCTTTTATTTGAAAGGGTATACTCTGAAATTGATCGTATATTTATTTATATAAAATGGTTCAGTAGTTTGCTTTTAGTTTTATATTTTGTAGAAACGTATACAAGAAGTTAAGAGCTGTACAAGCAATATACACTGACGGACTCATAAACTGCATCAAAGTCATAGACGACTTTGAAATAAATATTTTAACCAAGTATGCAAACTTTCTATACAGGTTAAAATTGAAACCTCTAGATTGGTTCGTGAACTTTAAAACAGCGTAGGGTCATATCCTTAAGTTTAAGTTTGTGTACTGGAAAGGACCTTAAGACTTTTTTGAAGAAAAACAGAAATTTAAGGAAAATTGGTTTAATAAAAAAAAATGGTTTTAACAAAGACACAAACTTTATGCAAGAGTTTATTTATGTTTTAATAAGGTGTATTACCTCTACGTGCCCTTATTACGGATTCTAATCGGTTCCACATAGATTTTATTAGGGTTATTAAAAGATCTTGCGGAATATTGTCCCATTCTTCTGAAAGTGCTGTTCTTAGTGCTGCCACTGTCGTGGGCACAGGATTTCTCGCATATACAGCTCTTTTCAAATTGTCCCAAACATGCTCAATGGGATTAAGATCCGGGCTGCGTGCTGGCCAATTCATTGTACGTATCCCAACCTCTTCGCAATATTGTCGAACTTGTGTAGCAGCGTGCGGCCGGGCATTATCCTGCATTAAAGTAAAATTTTCGCCTATGAATCCCATGTAAGGTACCACGTGATCTTCTAAGATCTCTGTTATGTAGCGATGTGCAGTCAAACCCCCTTCTATTACTGTTTTGACGGACCATGTCTATGAACACAAGTTCTGTTCGCCCGTTCATCGATATGCCACCCCAGACCATACACGAACCGCCTCCAAAAGGAACACGCTCCTCAATGCAACTTTCAGCATATCGCTCCCCACGTCGACGATAGACTCTTCTGCGACCATCTGCACCATATAAACATGTCCTACACTCGTCCGTGAACAATACGGAGGCCCATTGCTCTTCTGTCCAATTTAGGTGATGACGCGCAAATCTTAAGCGAGCTTGTCTGTGAGCTACAGACAACTTTGGACCATTTGCTGGTCTAAAAGGGGTGATATCCGCTTCCTTTAACCTTCTTCTTAATGTTCGCTCCACGCACTTCATTAAGCTCTGTTTTGAAGTTAACTGACGTGTGGAAACGATTTCGCAGGGATGTTGTAACAATAAATCGGTCATCACGACCGGTGGTTGCTCGAGTCCTGCCTGTACCACGTCTCCTTCTGTAAGAACCTGTCTCCACAAACCTTCTGTATATTCTAGAAACCGTAGACTGGTTTAAATTTAAATTTTTACCAATCGTTCGTTGATCCAAGCCCTCCCGCACCAGTGCTACAATTTGAGCCGCTTGTTCGGACGAAGTATCCATATTATGGTTCAAAAACTCTCGATGAGTTAAAAAACGAACCCAACAATTCTGCTGGTAACAATAATTCAATTGACAAAAGAATAAAAAATCAATGCGAATCAATTTAAAACTTTGCTTTAAATAACACGCAAATCTGATACTACGAGTAAATTTTCTTTTCCCGGCTATATTCATTTGTTTTACTGCAGTTCTATTTTTAAATTTTGCTTTTTTTTTAAGATTTCGAGCCAGTCTCTCCATATTTATATAATTTAATCTAAAAAGTTTGCAACTCGTAAGGGTTGTTATCTGTACTAATACTATAAAGAGAAAATGCTTTAACGTATGCTATGGATAAACTCAAAATCTACGTAATCTATTTAAAATAATATTTCGCCTTTAGAAAGCTACGAGTAACATAGATATATTTTTTGTGGTATATTCACAAAGGGTGAAAGAACTTTAAACTCACGCTAGCGAAAAGTTATATTATATAGTGTACGCTAGTATTATATATAGTGTTAGTGATGTAACTTAGTAAGTCATTAGATACATTTTATTATTACATTAAAGTAAGCTAGGCACACTATTGAATTAGATTAAGGTTTATAAATAAATAAATTATTACATCGCCATGGATTACGGTACCTAATTCGATTTAGGGTATGATTGGTCAAGTCTGAAAATTGTTTCAACTCGTCAAGCGATTTTTGTTACCCATTTTTAAACAAATTGACCATGACGAATTAAAACATATTATTAACATTTGACGAATTATTACTACCAATAGACTTTACGAGTTAGTACATTCCAACATGCTTTGACAAAACGTAACTTAACTAGTACTTGACGAATTTAAACAAAAATGGGTGATACAAAACCGCTTGATGAATTGAATTGAAACAATTTTCAGACTTGACCAATCATACCCTAAATCCTTAATAATACCAGTCTTCCATTGAATAAGTAAAATTGCCTAAAAAGATCAACACTGTAATGTTGAGAACATAGGACCCTGAGCCTTGTAAAGTAAAGGTAACTAGGTCAAAAATACTATTGAACATCATTTAAACCAGATTTCACAACAAGATAGAACAAAACGAGCCGAAATCTCGTAAAGGAACAAGAGAAGCCATTATTGCAATAAGGATGTTAACGTCGTCTTGGCTCATGGCTATATATTTATAGATTTGGACAAAGCCTTTTACAAATGAGCAAAATGTTACAAACTCTTATTAAAGTCCCAGGGAGGGACTGATTAAAGAGAGAGACAAATAAGTACCTTTAGTATATATATACAATTACTCTATTCCTCTACTACTCTAATGTTTGCTGACCAAAACTCATTTATTTTTCTTTATTGCCTTTTCATTGTATACCTTCAATAAGTATAAATCTAAACTAATAATTATTATTATAAAGAGAAAAGATTTTCTTTTTTGCATGTTTATTTGCATCGATTTAACAAAAATCTACTTTGTCGATTTGATATAATTCTTTCACCTTTACAAATTAATAAAAGTAAAAAGTAACTTAGGCAATATTATATTATATTTAACATTATTTTTACCAATTTTAAGGAAAAAGGCAAAAGTAAATTTGTGGTAGGCATAGCAAAATAATACGCAGACGTAGGTAATATTGTAATCATATTTTATGGAGGCGATTGTTGTGATACCGAATGAAACTTTTGATACCGAAGCTACGCGAGGGCGGACGTCTATGGTATAATAAAGGATTTTTTGGATAGACAACAAACCGCAATGGAGGTATTTACACGCGAAGAAACAATTAAGTATGGAGTATTACTTCGTATAGGTGTAAATAAGAAAAAAATAGATTATCTCCCCTAGGGGAGCCATCAGGGGAGACACGAGACCGAAGCCTAGAAATCTTTATGTGACGCAAGAGAAGATTAAAGGGGTTTAACTGGACAGAAAGAGCAATCAATGAAGAAGTATTCCAAAAAAAGCATGAGAGGGGCAGTTGCTTTCAGTGATCGAAAATAATGAGCTGTAAAATTTTGAGTAACCTTTTATATCATGTAAAAATATCATACAAGGAATGATATAGGGAAGGAGCATGAGGACGACCGAGGCACAGATTTAGAAAACAGGTTATAGATAAGGTTAGAATAGTGACGTATAATGAAACAGACGAAGTAATTTATTACCAGCAGTTTGCGTACAGTAAAGGAAAATGGAAAGAACTGCACCGAACAGAATCTAGCTTATAAATAGTTAAATAGAAGAGACTCAAAATGTTTTTATAAACTTGAGATTAAACGAGTTTCCTAGGCGCTAGTCTATAATATTCTAAAAACAAACATTTGATCAAAAAATATTTTGAAGCACAACTACAGTTTCAAACAACACTGGTTATGCAAATCTATCAAAGAGAGAGGAGATGGTTGATTAGCTAAGAATTTGTTGTGTATTTGTGAATTTGTTGAGTTTACTGTTCACATTGGTAAAATATTTAATTTTAGAATACCTTGTTTCTGAGTAGGTCCGTATTGCACCCATGTTACCGGTAAGCATCGAAGGCTGGTGGCTGGTGCCTACCGTGAAATAATAAATTGCTCTCTTTATTCCTTGTTTTAAAAATATATATATAATATATACAGGGCTCGGTGCAATTGACTCTATAGACTCGTGTTGTGGAACATTAGGTAATTAATTAAATTTAGTGATGGAATTGAAAGGTGTTGTGCATACATCTAACGTACTGGTAGAGTATAGAAGTGCATACAGAAATTCTACATAAAAAAGACGCCCCGATGTTCTGCAGTGCAACAAGAAGCGTGGTCTTGTCAGATATGATTATAACGCTACCAGAGAAACAATTTAAAAGTACTCGTACCTGCACAAAATATAGCAGACTTACTGAGCATACAATTTTAAGCAGCTTGAAAGAATTTAGCCAAAACTCATTCGATTTCTAAAAATTACTTTCTTAGTACACACAGATACCTACATAATATTTTTTTTAAACTAGTAAGTACACATTCCTTGTTACGGCATGCTACGATTGCGGTGACTGCCGCTTCTCTTACGATTGATAATTAATGATAATAAGCATCATTAAATGATGTATAGTTACCACAGTTACAGAAGTTCATACTTGCCTACTATTTTTAGAAAATTATAGGTTTACTTTCATTAAATTTTTAATAGCGCACAACGTTATACAGTCTGTGGAATTTTTCCAGACGTTATTTATTACTCATTAGGTACTTTACTAGCTCGTAAAGTTGTAGAACATGTGAACTAGTCAAAGAGAATATATTTATCTTTGAACAGTTTGTAAATAACATAACATACCTAGGATGAGACCAGAACGCCAAATGTTTTACTTTCCTAGTTACTACATTATATAATTTTATATACGTAGGACAGGACGTCCATCGGCAAGATGCACAGATGACCGTGGACGACCTCGACCGACGAAAAGTAAGGGTGCCGGTAGACGCTGTCTGGTAAAACCAGGTCTCACTACTTGGACTATAGCCTATAGATGTCTAGGAACTAGAGGAGCAATAAGAATAACAAGCAAAAAACTAGTAAGTTACAAGTAGTCATAATATGGAAAGAAACGCTGTCAATAAAATAGAATGGCAAACAAATGGAAAATAGAAAGGCGTAGCTTGATCATCTTGAAATAACCATTATCATTTTTTACTATGAGTAGATCATAATAAAAAAAGATTTCCCCAACTACCATAGCAAAGTGCCCAAATTGATAACGATTTTTTTATCGACTTCTGTTAGCTCTAGAATAATCTCTGTCAAAATCGCAAATATACGTTTGTCCAGACGTCACCTCCGCCACAATGAAGGAAACAGAGAGTCCTGGCAAGTACGACATCACTAGCAATGACATATTAGCGAGCACAACTCAGGACATAGCTGCTCTAGCAAAGATGCAGTTCGAAATGACCAAGAAACACTATTTTAACATATACTAACATCATTCAATGATCACAGATCATATGATTCAATGATTTGTGTTGAGAGAGCAACATTCCATGATCCATGATTATAAATTTAACTATTAAATTGTGCCTTTTCTGTGTGCAAATAATTTGTGCAAGAGTACTTCCAAACATGTCATTGCGTAGCTAATTATAAAGACGCACTCGAATCTTCAAATAGTGTATTAATGCTAAATATTGATTTTGCTTAGCTTGTATAATATTTGCGACCTCCGCGAATTGCTCTCTCGGAGAAACGCGCAAGCTTAAATTTTATATAGAACGTACTCGTTTCTGAATAATGAAAATATACTTCATGTCCAACTCTACACCACAGCAGTATAATGTAACACATGACACTGAAAATAATTAAACTACTTATACAGGTCTCTACATCAGTGTCTTTTCGAACTGCAAAAAAGAACCAAATTTTTGTAAGACAAGATATTTAGGCGCCACACTGAAGTTTATAATGTTAATAGATACCTTGAATATACAAGATTTTTTAATATTAGTTTTGTTTTTAGGTTTGACGTGAGGCGTGAACCTAACATAATCATGCAGTTTCTTTTAAAATTAAGCAGAAAATTATTTGTTATGAACCAATTCGGAACCAGCGCTATTGTTCTTCAAGTTTATTTTTCTACGTTTAACTTTGTGAAGTGACATATCACCTGCAAATAATACAATATCGCACAAATTCTGCAAAATATTCATGTGAACTAGAAAGTGAAAAAAAACTTAGAATTGAGCCTTGAGGGACGCCAAATACTGAGATTATCGTAATATTTTCTATTTGATTTTGATTAGTTCTCGACAATGTAGAAGTAGACACACAATAGAATATAAAATAGTTAAATTAGAACCTATCCAGAGTGTTTACAGTTATTTATTTGCTTGAAATTATTCAAAGACCTTGTTTTTCCTCAAGGATAATATTCAAAACCAGCATTCCCTTTTGTTTGCCTAGCCGTTTGTGTCAGTCTTTATTCAAACGCAGCTTTTCGTTGATATTACTAATATTAAGTCTGGTGTATATTTTTGAATTAGTTTGACGTACATACCTACTGGCTGTGTAATTTATAGAAGAACTGTTGTAAGACGATGAATGATGAACAATTAATGCCTGCGTATTAGAAAATTGTTGAAAACCCCGTAGATTAGCACAAAACCATACAATATGCAGGTACTTTATCTAGCACATTATCTAGTGCTAAAACATAGTTGGAAAAATAGCATCAGAGAATTTAATATTGAAAGAACTCACAAAAAAACAGGCACGTCGTATAAACCTTGTTTCAACTAAATAATATGTATTCGTCGTCGTTACTACTAAATAATCGGAATGAAATGATACGTTAAGTATGTTAAGTAACCGAGATCAATCGGTTTGGAGTAGAAATAGTTATTAATCAGGTTTGACGAATTGTCATAAGTTTAAAGCACAAATTATGAGACGCAAAAGTTGCAGAGTACAGTGAGCGATCTCAGAGATTTCTCGTTATAATTGAATCAGTCGTGCACCTGCAGCTCGCACTAGCCACTGAATAGATTATGCGTTGTGGGCAGTAAGAACAGCCTCTTCATAAATTATAAACAAGTATGAAGTATCAAATAGACAGGTATGCTTGGCGTATTAGACGGTCACGGGCGGCGGTTACCACTAATCACACGTTATCGAGCTCTTCGGCACTCACTCACGATAATCAAACATGTTAATTAGGAAAGGTTCAGGTACTCATTAATATTTAAATGAATAATCTTGGAAGTAATCGCTATAAGAATGCCGGCGCGGCGCAGTGGGGCAAATTGTGAATATGTCAAATGACTCAATTCTACTCTCTATTTTATCTATAAACACACAAACGTCATCATCGTCTCACGTCTATATTTCAGGCCACAGGCATCCACCGTTTCCATTGCTATTTCAGTAAGTTCTGTAGAATTTCTCATCTCTTATACCTACAACATTGCTTCTACATGTAACACTTGCAGCGCCACTTGAGACACTCTAATATTAATGTTGTGTTTTGTGTTGTAGTTGGCTCACTTTATACATCTTCACACATTGAAACTAATACAAAATTGTAATTTTAATACAAATTATCCATAGAATCTGAAATCCTAATTTCATTTCTTTTTACGTTACACTTGTCAGTCAAACTAATCATCGAAGACAAAAAGATAATATCAGATACCTAATTGGTGTCTGAAATTTTATGTTGGTGAACATCATAATAGCATGTAAACTAGTATCACTGCAATATCAACTGAATGCGACTAAATAAGTTTGGGTCGGGTGGCTTTTACACCGGTATCGCGATCTCGAAAGCCACATAAAATTATTCCTTTAAAATTTTTCTACATCTTACACTAATCAAGAGAACATACTGAATCAAAATAACAGATGACATGAGAAATAACCCGAAAATTCTTAATCCTTTTTGTAAAGTTATGAAAATTTCAAAATTTGATGATACTGTCCAAATACTTTTAACAGATGTAACGTGAATGTCGTTGTTATTGTAGAATGCGTGTCACACTTGTACTGAATGGAGTGCTTCTGTGTAATAACAACTGGACATTTAATAATGTTCTCGAATCATATGAGATTCAATATGAATGAGTGACTACAAGCATGGCTCGGAATTTTGAGGAAATTAGTAATGAATACCGTGCCAGTTACGGTAAAACCGCGGCGTCGGCCCGAGACTGGTTCTACATCGTCACCTGTGGACGAGCGCGCCGGAGATACGAGCACGGAAATGTTTTAATTGACGACCAAATATAACGTCCGCCTTACACAAATATTGAATTAAAATCCACTCACGTGTTCCACTCTACAATATATTGTCTGTTTTGTACTTGCACATAGTTTGATCATTGTTTGATGACTTGGAATTCTGCATTTGATCCACAATTGATCAGATAAAAATGAACTCGTGGAAGTCACCAACATTTTATTGAATCAGTAACATCGTGTTGGTGACTAGTTTCTGCGAGATGCCTAAGATTATTCGATTGTATAAATGTGTTCAATAAATTTAACTCGGTCCACTCAATTGTCAGATCGTTAAAAGATCGCAGCGCTCACATGCGCCATATATATCTCGACCGTCGTAAAAGATACGTTGTCATCGTGATAACCATCAGTGTTGTCATGAGAAAACGGATAATCCTGAACGTGGACTAGGTCATAGTCGTTGCATGATATCGTATAAAGATTTAGTTGATACGAGTGCATTTTAGATTGTAAATGTTACATTTACCGTTGGTTTCAAAGAACTTTGGATAGTATAAAATACATTTGAGTGATCGGAGAGTCGGTTGCGCTCACGCACGCGAGATACTCCGCGTCACAACGTGAGCTGGGTGGTTGATGGCGCGGCATCAGTATGTGGCGCACGCACGCACCGACCTCGCCAGGCCCGGCCGCGTATCACACGGGAAACACTCCGACACCTTCCATTCATCTCGCTGCTATTTAATGCTTTACCTACTCTGAGAATTCGGCATTAGTTTTTTGGATTGGAAGTAAGCTTTGACCTATTCTGCTGCATTAAGTAGAGTTGATTTGTTACGTATAATTAGTGCTGTTTCCTGTCCGTGTCGAAGGATCAGTAAGTAGGTATGGGTGAAGGACGTACGCGCAGCAGGCAGGCGAGGGCGAGCAGCAGCGGCAGCAGCCGCGGGGAGGGCGCGCGGCGCATCGGGTCAGCGCAGCGCGGGGCGGCGCGGCGCGCGCGCCTGCCGCATGCCGCCTCGTGGGGCTCTCCAGCCGCGCACTGCACCGCGACACTGCACTCTACACACTGCACTGTACTCACTGCGACGCACTACTGTACTACTCTGTCGGTCACTCGTGCGCTCGCCGCGGGCCGCGCGCTCGTACTGCCGGCGGCGAGCGCGCTCCAGCTCCGCGCCCCCCTCCCACTCCCCGTCCCGCCCCACCGACGAGCTTTTAATCCGGTGCAGCACTGATTTACTTTTATTGCAACGTGTGCACGAAGCGCCCCTCTCCAAGCGCGGAGTGCGCCCGCGCGGCCGCATCCCTACAGCTCCACTACACTTGACCTTATGTTAGATTATTGTTTAATTGCCAAATCATTATTTATGAGGGTCTTGTATTACTGACGTTTAGAGTTCGAATGCCTGCTTGCTTTTGTTATGATTTATGGAAAACTAGCAGCTCCCTACGGCTTCGCCCGCGCCTGAAATGTGTTTCCCTCGGGAACCAGGCCAATTTTCAGTATAAAAGTACCCTATGTCCGTCTTCGGCACCGAATCAATCTACACACCAATTTTCATCGAAGTCAGTACAACCGTATAGGCGCTGAGTGGTAACAATAACAAAGACACACACACACACAAACTTTCGCGTTTTTAGAATGGCTGCCATCTGTGTCATTTCCCGGAATTTTCCTAGTTTTGAGGGCATCTGGGGAGCTTCCGGGTAGAGCTTCGTTTGTAATCCGGGTTTAAAAATTTAGTCTTGGGCAGCCCAATAATAACTATATAAAGGTTATACTATTAACTGTTCCTTATTACACTATGTTTAAAAAACCTTGTTGACATTTCCGAGTTCTGGGCTCCGAAAAAATCCGAGGTTTTCACGCGTCTTGTCCTGGTTGGCAAATTTTGCCAAATGGCAAACCTAATTTATAATATTAGTAGGATTTCTGTCAAATGGAAGAAACCTTTACAATTTAGGAAAGATTATAACATCAGCGGTCAAATGTAAGATGTAGAGAGGTTATATTACAGACCTGCTCGGTTAGCGATACCGATATTGACATCCAAAACATAGTTATAAATCACCAAAGTTTTTAAAAACTAGCTGTTGCCTGCAGCTTCGCCCGCGTGAATGTCGATACAAACATTAATTCCTTATTTCAACCCGTTCAAGCCATTTTTTCGCGATAAAATATAGCCTATGTTGTTCTCCAAGGTCTATTCTATCTTTATACCAAATTTCATCAAAATTGCTTCAGTGTTTTAGGTATGAAAGCTTAACAGTCAGACAGACAGCCACAGCTAAGTTTTGGGCTGATACATTATAAAAAGATTTGCTGTCGACTCGAAAAGAAGAAGAAGTCAGACATATAGAATTACCCCCAGTTTCTGAAAGGTTGATCAACGAAAATTTAACTTATCACCTGTTAAATCTTATGTGAAGTGCCAAATAGTTAGTAATTAGATTAAATTAATTAGTTTGATTAATGAATTAATAAGTAAATAGATTTGGAGCATCATGTGCCGTCAAGTAGTCTTAGTAGTAGCCTTTCGTCTTCTCGTGAAGAGTAGAGTTAGTTGAAAGCAAGACGTATCATATTGGATAAATTATGGTTTTATGAGGATTCCACCTGTTGTCGGTTAAGGTAAATATATGTTGATGCGTAGATATTAGTTGATAGTTGACGTCATGCTGCAGTGTCTCACGCCGCGACGCACGCCCGCGGAGGGAGGACACGAGGAAGCTTGTGACCGTCGCAGGGCTGAGACGTGGCAGATAAATGGGCGGAAGTCGTGAGATGTTATCCCGCGACTCGCGAACGAGACACATCCGTCGCACGCCGATAGCGCATCGACATTGCATCTAGTCCCGCGGGGCGGGGCGCTCGCCGCAGAGCATGCAGACAGTCATGCCTTGTAAGTGACTACCTACCTCATAGCTGTCATCTGCGATATCAGTTAAAGAGTGAACGGCAAATACCTACTTGTGTTGGTGGCGATATTATTATGTGAAGGACCACACTGTGATTGCGAACTGATAGCTGATCTAACAAGCACACAGTAAGCCGCTCGACTCGGTCACGTTTGCTAAGTTTAACATGTAGTGTGATTAGTACGAATGAGCTCAATTGACCGCAAGCTGGATGCGTGCGTGTGTGTGTACGACACGATGCGCGCGCGCCGTTCTCACGCAAATTACGCGCCGTTCGCGCTACAATTAGGCGCGCTGTGACCGCCACGAATTAAACTAACATCTCACGCGCCTCACGTAACACGTAACACTATCGAGCATGTTAGTCATCGTGTTTACTTGTCGTCACTGTTCACTTGTCCGCTTTAAGGCGCTCGTCTCGACCAGGACTTTACCCAACTGAGGCATAATCGTTGGGTTAAGTTTAAGCTGACAATCGATGAAGTTAATTTCAGTCAACGAACGAATCATTAGTGGGTAGTTAGTTATGTTTGTGTTCAAAATGTTCCGTGGCAAGTGATCACCGTTGTCCAGACAAGGCGTGTGAATTGCCTGGGGTGCGCGCGTGGTGGCGGCGCATGCGCGGCCGGGCGCGAGTGGCGCCGCGGTAGCACACAGCCCGGGGCAGCACACTCATTCACCCAGATCAGCTACGTTCATCGTGCAGTCATTCATACTACGTATGAAGCTCTTCCTGACGACTAACTAGGTGAAATAAGTCTCACTAGATGTTGTGGTATCAAAATTATTAGGATCAATGTTGTATTAGCTAGTAGGGGCTTACTGGGTGGAGTTAGCTAGAAGGGCACAGCGCTGCCCTGCTCCGTTATGTGATGGATGACGGCGAGCGCATCCAACCGTGTTTTATATAATTATGTATTATGTTAGACAAATTGAATGAGCGTGTCTGTGGCCGGCCGCCGGGAACCGGTCGCGGTCCGCGGTGCGCCTGCGCAGGTCACCGCGGCGCAACAACCGAGCGACGCGCCGTGCGGAATGTGTCCAGAGTGAGGTCCGTGTTCAGTGCACAGACAGTATTCAATGGCAGTTTGTGTTATATCATTAGGTACGGGTTGCTATGCGTGGTAAGCACCCTATTGCTCATATGTATTACTATACCTACATACTTTTACGAAACGTTATATTGTGAATGTTGTGCGGTGTTACATGTGTCGGTAGTTGTTGGCTCCGATTGAGCCGATGCTGGGGTGCTTCCGACCGGTTTAATCACTACTTCCATGGCATCCCCTCGGCGGAGAGGTGGGGGAAGGGTGAGAGAGAGCGGTGAGAGCGCGGGATACAATCTCAGCTGTGTCCTGTTTATTTTTACTAACTGGTTGTGTCGAATCTGCTTGTTCCACCTGTGCGCTACGTCCCCCGCCATGCCGCACTTTGCCCCGCGACACTCTCACCTTTGTAACCGTACTTTAAACTCATGATTTAGGTTTTTGCACCACAGAATAGTAGCAAGAAGGTTAAGTAAGTGGTAACGGCCAACGGCTAGTCTTCTGCGAAAAAAATAAAAAAAAAAAAATAAATAAAGGAATCTAAATGCAGTCTAAGGTAGGTACTTGTTCCCAGCGTGCACAAGTGTGACCCAGGTGACGCGTATAGCTCGGAGTAGAGGTACAGGTGCGGCGGGCGGGGCCGATCGCTGAGAGGTGTGCGGCTTGTTTACTCTACGTCTTGTATAACAACAATTTCAAATGGACGCTGTAGGAGTAATCCGCTCGCCGTTTCAAAAAACGGTGACCCAGGTGTGCGGCCCGGCCTGGGGCTGCGACGCCACGCGGACGGTCCGCAGTGCAAACAAATAGAGTTTACCAAACACTCGGCCCCCATTGCAAGTTTTACTAGGGCTGCCATCGGAACGATTACGTTTATTATAAATTTCGGTCATTGATCAAAATACTATAAAAAATATCATAAAATTTTTGAGTCTAGTTTAATAACGTATAGCAAAGCAAAAAATAATAGTATTAATAGACTATCACAACTGGTAGTCCGCACATGTAGTCCTAACCTAACCTAACGAAATTATATTACAAATGAAAATGGAATGTTAATGCAACTTTTTTGTGTACCCGTAGCGTAGTGCGTAGTTCATAAAGCGTAGGTACATAAGAATTGAAAGTGGTGTATGTCGCACGAGGCAGGAGGCAGCCCTGTGCACGGCGTGTGTCCGCCGACCACTAACTTTATTGAATGATGACACGCTATTTGCGCTCATCTACCACTCGTGACGTCACCGCCTCGCTTTAGCGTCGCATCGCGTCGAGTACCTACACTGTACATATCTTAGTATCATTAATTAATTACAATTATTTTGCATAATACTGTGACTTTTACATCACTTGTGAGTGCCGAGATCGTCAGAAAATGAATAGTGAGAGGGTTGAAGAATATACTCACGGGCCTACTTTATATAAGTTAAGCAACTACAATAGATTCGGTAGCAATGTGCACATGACAGATGACAAGTCATGCAACTGTAACTTCGTCACTTTTATTATTGCAACAATAGAACTAACAGATGTGGTGTGTGTTCGTATGTCCTGCACACGACCCCAGTACGAGTACATTGTGTAGGGAGCCGACAGGAGCGTACACAGTTACATGCATTGTTAGCGCCCCCGGGCGTGCATATGTCGCTCGACCCTCGGCATAATGGTACACATTAAGTACCTCTGTTAGCGTACAACTCACTGTTGCTTTACGTAGTGTCTGTACAGCAATGCCTACTACGTATAACACACGCCACTTACCAGAGCCTCGAGGAAACATCGCGCTGCACGAGGCGGGAATTGATCGCGCTATACAACGGTCACCGGCGATATACGGGCGAGCGCAGGTCGCAGGTGCACCGCAAGTAAGTGACGACGCACCAAATGTGGGCTATAACTTGGACGCTTGCACTCGTTAACTAAATGGTAGAATGAGTCGGTTGGTAGCGTTATTGTGTATAGGGAGCGCCGAGCGGCAGGACGGGGCGCAACACACCAGGAATGTATCGAGATTGTGATCGCGGCGGAACACAAATAAACCGCGATGTGAAGCGCAGGTAGCGAGTACTGCGACCGCTCCGAGCTCACCGCGTCTACCGCGCGCCTGTGCCGCGCCGCGCACGCCGGGCGCTCGCGCTGCAGTCGTCGCGTTATAAGAGCGGAGCACACTCCCAGACGTTTTAATTAAGACCTCTCCGGGGGTGAGGCGGCTAGCATCTCGCCGAGGGAGAGAAGGCGGCTTATCTCGGTTACTCCATGGAACCCATTGAGCGACAATAGGCACTTTTTGACAGAATGTGTCCTTCGCCAGTGCTAAGCAGAACAAGTGAGGACTACAATATTTGGTTCCTCTTCACGTTAATGTTTCAATATTGCTACACCATAAACGTAAACAATACTTAGGGTAGAAACACTGGACAGGTTCAGATCATACATACGTAATCTTGTCTCTGCTCAAAATAACTGTTATTATTGGTAGGTGCTGTAGGTAGATATGTACTTATAATTGTTGCAGCATTTTAATTCGCAATTCGCAGTATTCTGCCTGTGGTGCGCGTTGAACAGCACATGCATCGTTTTCTTCACTATAATTTACTTTACGCACGCAAATTTGTTGCTTTCTTCGCAAGTGCAAAGGCACACGCACATACGCGTACACGTGCACGCACACAGTTGTTCGAGGTGCGCGGGCGCAGGCTCAGGCCATAATTACGCGGGCGCGGTTATTTGTTTCAGTTAATAGGATTTACGCCAACCCTCCCTCCCGCACCACCCGCGCTGACCGCCGCCACATACTTACCGACACATCTCATTGTTCGTGTTTGCACACACACGTATAATTGTAGTTATATGTGCAATATGTTTAAATATATTAAATAATATGTGTTAAGTTCGTTAATGGTGACCACCACTTCTGGATCCCACTGACTGCCTACCATCAGATTGGAGTCACTTTGGTAGGCTAATATAATATCTATGTATATTTATAATTTATACTAGATTTATATACTATTATATTATAAAGAGGCAGAGTTTGTTAGTTCGTTTGTTTGTTTGAACGCGCTAATATCTGGCACTAGCTACGCTACTTGCGACGGGAGCAGTAGCTAAAACGCGGGTGTAACCGCGCTGCGGAAAACTAGTACTTTAATAATTATAAATAGAAAATCAGTAGTAAGTGCTAACAATGAGTTTTGATAGTGTTTACACGATACAACGTACTGTGACCTTCCTACTGTGATCATTTCTTTTATTTTATGTCAGTAAAGCCCATGATAAACTTGCAACTCTGACTATGAAATAATAAATTTTGATATTCAGTAGTACACTGTTGAATAACCAGTATTATAGTAATCACAATGTGCGTGTGCACGTGAACAAGAGGTGTTACTTATCAAAGATACCTTACAACTTTATTGTAAAAGAACTAAATATTATTCTACCACTTATTGTTTAATAATAATAATAATAATATGTGGACACTATCACACACCGTCATCGTCATCTAGTCCCAAGCTAAGCTGAGCTTGTGTTATGGGTACCTACTAGATAACTGAAATATAATACATATACCTACCTTTTTTTTCGTAAATACATACTTAGAATACTTACTATGTTTGAGGTGTATGTTTACTAAAATATTGCATTTTGTAGTGTTTTGGTAGCAATCGTATGTTTATCAAGACAAATCGTAGCAAAATATTGGGGCTGAGGCAGTTGTGTTCCAGCTAGAGCGCGGCTAGTGTCGCCACTATATCAGCGCTAGTGATAAGAGCGGGCACGCGCTCGCTATCGGCGCGTTGGGCAGCAGGCGCGGATGTGATAGCGGGTTCCGGCCCCGCGCGCGCCATCCGCACTGTGTCGCGACACAGTGCCTCCCTGGCACACTTTTCTATTCTATCTCACCTACATGGCTATCACTGTGACTTCTGTAAGCCAGGATTAACAGTAAAGAATCCATACGAACACCAAGCTTCGACGCTAGAGAGACCCGGCGACTGCTACACTTAATATCTTTGACCCCGCAATGAATTTAATCAGAAGTAAATGGAGAAGTGGGAACTCCTGGCACACTCACGAGCACGCGCGGCGTGTTATCTCACTGTCTCTGTACTCGCCCAACTGTTAATGATCATAGTCAACTTATATCTAATACGAATATGTCAGGCAAACACGCGACAACCTGCGGCTGATAGAGACGTGGAGTCCTTGGAAGTGAATAATAAATTTAGTCGTATTTATTACATACTAAATAAAGTTGCGCATGTCTACGTTGTTTATCGCTAAAACACAACTATGAGTTGTCATATTGTTACAATCATCATCAATATAATACATCGTCTAGCACTATTCGCTTCCAGCGTTCATTTCTCACACGTACGTGCAGGCTCTGGAACGAACTAAAACATGTCAACACTATGACATGTCCCTTTTCAACCGAGGTTTAAAGAGATCATTAATATTACGGTAGGAAGCCGCTTCGTAGAGTCACTGGCATTGCAAAATTCCATGAGAGACACTTACCCCTTATCATCGTGTGGGATGTTGGCTCGTCTGCCATTGTATAAAGATTTGGTTGACATATGGAGGGGCGCAGTAGGTATAGGTGTCCTCATTCGCACGTAGCTGCGCCAAGGCACCAAATCACTGCAGTTACATTCCGTCAGTCAGTCGCACAGCCCGTAGTGTCGCGTATGCTAATGTCGCATGTAACGAGGTCTCGTTAGTGCGACGGACGGTGACGGACGGTGACGGACGAGCTGTAAGGACGGCCTGCCTTCACGACACGGTCATCACATGATTATCATTACACTTGTTACTAATGGACAATCATCGCGCTTCGGGACCTCTAGAGGCCGGGCTTGGAGGAGGCCGCCTAAACGATCTCGTCTGTAGAATGAAATTATTTGAAAATATTTATTTAAAAACCATAAATATAAATACATAGTAAAATAACAAATACAGGAGTGTAATATTAGGTATACTTAGTCGTTCAGCGACTGTGCCTGCACTAGGTATTTCTGTGCGGGATTTAAATAGATACGTACGTGTTTTAGTTATTCTGTAATCAATCCAAACATGAGTATGATGTACGCGATGTAGTCTTAATAGCGATAACATAATATAGGTACAAATAATTGTATATAATAATCACTTTTGTTTTACTGGACATGAGTACTCTTATAAATTTGTAACATTTTACAGAAATAAATGGTTATTTTATTCTATTACTAGTTGTTACCCGCAACTTAGTTCGCGTGAAAATTCAGATGTGTGTCTGTATGAGAATATTGCCTGCCTGATTCTGATCTTACGGTAGATATACATTGTATCAGTAATAATCAGTATGATCCGTCTATAAGACAAATCCCATCTGAATGTATTCACCCGCTACCACTAAAACTAACGAAATTTCACACTAACTTGCGACTTCTATTTTCCCGCTTAATAAAAGTTTGTTGCTTGTTTAGCTTTAAAAATAAAAGATTTTCTATATAAACTTACACCATCAATTTCACCCTTTTGTTGGTTGTTTAAAAAAATTATTATCTAAATTTCAATTTCTTTAAATAATGAGTATTTTCTGGAAATTTAGAAATCCCACTATCAAAAGTTTAGAAGTTCAATACAAACTTTGCCAACCCTTTTACCTCCTTAGGGGATGAATTTTGCGAAATCCCGTCTTAGTGAGCACCTACGTCATAAAAGGTGAGATTGACCATGCAAAATTTAAGACTCCTAGCACTTGTAATTTCTGAGTTGAGAGTTTCGTGATAAGTGAGTGAGTGACCTTTCGCTTTTATGTATATAGATTCTAAAAGGCTTCTTAGATTGGCGTTTCCCTTATTTTAGCAGTATGCATCCAAGGTGGCGACGTCACCGTAGTCACCGCGACAGTCGCACAAGACAAGAGTCGTGGTGTGGCGACAAAAAGCGCTGCGCACAGATATGTGGCGGGACCGGGCCGCCCGGGAACCAGTCAGGTGCGGGTGTTATGTCAGTGCAGCCGAGGGAGAGGAGGGGCAGGCACCTGCGCGCCGCGCGGACGTCGACCTCGCCCCCTCCTCGCCTCCGCCTCCGCATCCCGCCACCCTGCGCTGTCTTGTAGCGCATCCCGTCCTGCGCCGCGACGGGATGCTGCGCACTGGACCACTACACACCACTCACGTTAAATCTGCGAGTTCACATACTGACACTGACATACCTACTTATCGTCATGATATCAACAGAAAGACTGCTGTACATAGGCCTCCCCAAATTGCCAACGCCTCTTGGGCCGTCATGATCCGCCCTCATCTATCGGTTGGCCGCCATCCTTTCCTACTTATAATAGGTTAATTAATTTCAAACAAAAGACACATATCAGATAATAACTTGATAATTAGCACTCAATACAAATGCATGCACACTGCAAGTGGACTTTTTAGCCGGATCTGTCAAACTACTAACCGCTCTGACAAATTGTATAAACTAAACACTACTAGCCTTTGAGGTGACTCAGTATGTATGCCAATATTTATGACAACTTACTAACAGATAACAATTTGTGATTGTTTACTCATCTAAACAAATTTATAAAGAGTAAAGATTTTATGTTTTGTAGGTTTGTTTGTTTGTTCCGATTTAACTCAAAGTCTACGTAACCGATTTCAAATAATCTTTTACCTTTAGAAAACCACAAATAGGACGGATAACATAGACTATATTTTATTATGTTTAAACATATTTTTTATAGAGCCTTTGTAATTCTTAATGATGAAATACGTTACTATTGCTATGATATTTTTTGTAGGCGTTTGTTGTAAGACCGAATGAAGTCTTCTGTGAAGTGTCTATTACGTTATATATATACATTAAACGTTATATATATTACATCATATTAATTCATTCAAAAAACGATTACATGACTTTCTAGTCAGTATAAGCTATTATAGACTTAATGATTTTCTCGAAGGTAAATAATGTAGGTAAATACGTCATCACCTACTGGACACACTTAAATGATTATGCTGACATTTTTATCATTATTATTTTTTAAATGATTGTCAATTTTATTTAATTTTTTTATTATTTTATACAATAATATTATTAAAATTACAATTTTTTTTTTCATTTTATTTTTATTATTCCACACATAATTGCCATAATGACATTTTTATTTCTTATTTGACATAACTCCAATAAAATGAATTTAATTATATTACACCTTAGAATACTTGACTGTTTGATTTAATCTGTTTGTATTATCAATTGTACTAAACCGAGTCTTGAATTTATACCTAGAATATTTATTTTAATTTTTACTACTTACTACATATTTGTTATAAATGATGTATGTGTTGTAGACGAAATTATGAGTTGAATATTAATAAAATTTGCGTGCCATTATGGTAGATCAAGGAGAACAATATTCAATGTACTGCTAACACCACTGTATACCCTTGACCAGCAAATAAATGATTTGATTTGATTTGATTTGATACATAAATATTCGGCGACAGTGCAACACTCACCGGTGTGAGGTCACAAGTTACCTCGCCGCCTGACAACACGAGTGTGCTAACAACAACAGCATACCTACACGAGTATAAGTCAAGGACACACTGTAGAGAGCTTTATGCAAATGCGAGGAAGAAGAAGGGCGACAGGTACCTGCCTATCAATGATGTGGCACAAAGAATAAAATCTCTTAGTCTTATCTACATATCACACTCAAATATTTAGGGTTCTACACTAAACTGGACAAAATCTGATGGTGAGATACTTATTATAAAATACATATTCATCTTATTCTATGTTAGTTTTTCTGCAAAATCTTTACTCCGTATGGGTTACGAAGCAGATATGTAGGCATGTGCCCGCGATGAATTGGTGTAGCTCCATCAACACACAAACTATCAGCAGATTCAGCAGTAGGTACTACTATCTGTGCTTTCTTGATGTGAACGACTATTTACTTCGCTTCTGTGCGTCTCTAGTAGTTCTCTCATCACCAGCGTTTGATGATGGGAGACTGGACAAGAGAGAAGCCGTAGGCATGTAGGCACACACGCGTCTGATCGGGTTCCCGCACAGCACAATGGACGTTCTAATTAATTTTTTTTTGTGCTATAATTCGATAAATTAAATTGGAATGGTGGAGCATGACTGGGTACAAAACGTGTCGGTTCGGTGTCGACGCGTCGCTCGTAAACGATCAAATTTAATTTGTTCCCGCATTATAGAGCCTCGCTTCATGCCGAGCCGCGGCACAACGGCCCGTGTAATCTAATTAGTTAGTGTAGTAGTAGTGACCGTGTCCGCGGCTTTGTGTCCCGAGACCTGTCGACATAAAAACAGACCTCATTGTCACCGCCACTGCTTGTGCACAGACACTCCTCCCTCCCTCCCTACCACTGCGCCCGTGACGTGACGGTGCGCGCTGTACACGAGCTAACCGTAACGGTAAGTGTCCAATACACTCCCGTGATGATTCAGAGTGCGACGATGTAGCGCTCTCTGGAGCGATAGACCAATATCTGCCGGTAAGTGAATTCTCATTAAGATTAGTTATAGTAACAAATGGGGCGCAGCGGGCGGTCAACGCAGCGCCTCGCAATTTCTCTCTGAGCAGAACAAAAATAGAAGCCTCCGAGCGGCGGCGTGACCCCAGGGCATGCGGGGAAGGGAGTGCGGAGAGGGGGAAGGAGCGAGGGCTCCCCCCGCAGGGAACAATTTACACGGAGCAGAGCGCGCGGGTAAATGACTGCGAACGTTGCGATCCATCAGCTTCTCGGACACAGTCCGAACGCCTACTGATCCTACACTCACACTTGACACAACACCCCGAAACACTACACTTCAGCCTGATATAAGCCTCTTTAATGGGAAAAACTGACAACATTCTGTTTGATAATGCGCCGCTTTAGGGAGAAGCGTGTGTCTGTGTGCGATGTTACATCACCGCAGATATGGTTTATGCATTGTTCCATTTGTCGTGACTGTTATGAATAAGAGAAGTTTAAGCTCTTGTGTAGTATATGCCGATGATACTTGGATGGAAAATAACCGTACACTCGAATGCGCTCGATTAACTCACTGATATTGTGACAATCGTGTTTTTGTCGGTAGAATAAAAATGAGGAGTTGAGTGAGTTGGTTCAACTCTTTCATTTTGTCAAGACGAGTCACTCGTCTAAGGCTGTTACCTTACGAGTGAGGAACTCATCACTAGTGATAAAGGTAGCATCGCGCCAATTAGCGCACCGTGCGTTTGACCTTATTCATTCCCGATGATTTCAAGGGTAACCATGCAAGTGGCGAACGCGAGGTGTGTGAGCTGAAATGCAGATCTATTCGCAGCGAGGTGTCCGTCGTAAAGCGTGCACTCACCGTAAACCGGGCGGATAATCGCGCGTGCGGTAATTAATATCAAGCAAAAAACGTAAATATGCACACTTGCGCACGCGCATTGATGCGCGCGAGCACACGGGGTGCCTGTGTATGCACATAAGGACAGGTGGCGCGGGCGTGTCGCTGCACGCGACACTCAGTTTTTGTCGCGACATAAACATAGTCATTTAAATAATGCGCTTGTTGCCACTTATGTCGCTTCATTCAATAGTTGCCGCCTAGTTTTTGTTGCGTCTGACCGACTCACCTCCTGTTACACGATAGTACCCAGTATGTGTGTGCGCGTGTGTGTGTTTGTATGTGCCAACTCCACTTTGTTATTTATTAACAAACACACATCAGCTCGAAGTGTTCAGTGATGTTGATAACTGTAAAACCAGGCGTATATAGAGATACATTTATTAACCTATAAAAATACTAATGAACCAATCCACGGTAGGCACTAAGTAGGTAGGTATTTCTGAAAGTTTTTCCACGAGTTAATTAATGTTGGTTTCTCACGAGCGGAGCCCTAACATCGTCCTTTATTAAAAGCTCGCCGGATTCTGTTTTAGGTATTTTAATGAGCCGCGCAGTTCCCGTCGTCCCTCCCCGCACCCTCCTCCGCAGCCCCCTCGCCTCGAACTGGCTGCTACAGAATTTATGTGCGCCGGCGCAGATTCGGCAAAAAGGTCCCAGTCAGTCCCGAACCGGCTCCACATACGTCATACCGACAGAGAGTCATTACCGCTGCACCCACCGACCGATGGCGCCTCGTCCGCGCCACGTAATAGACATGTACAGCTCTCTACCATACTCTCGACATTACTAACTTATGTAACACGTGTTGCAATGGCTTGTGGTCATATTGCACTAGTTGCAGTACCGACGTCTATTACACTAGGTCATATCGCCCTGCTTTATCCTGAACGTACATACGCGTTCGTCGGTTCCCACAGCTCGGTTCGGCAGGTATCATATTTTCTCTAAACCGCGTTTTTTTCTGCAAGCAATCCCGGGTGCTCGTAAAAGCTTCGGAGGTAAGGCGAGCCGCCGTCGCTCGTAAACCGCCCGAATCCCGCGCAGTCGTGGGAGACTGGGCGACGACATCACTGCACATTGTTTCTCCCTCCCCGGCACTAAAGTCACACGTCACATAGCGCAGTACGTGCGACCTAACAAAAGACATCAACGGGTTCAGTCTTGTTATGTTGTTATATGCAGTACAACTTATTACAACAGTTTACTTTAGAACTATGCACAGAATGTGGCGCAGTAGTAATGGATGCAGGAGGCTTCGTGTGACACATAGCAGCCGGCGGCGGCTCGCGTCGGGTCCCTGTCACCGCTCACATAATATTCCAATAATTGTCGTGATGACTGATAATGAAACTATTTATTTGAATAGTTTGGAGGAATTAGAAGCGCGCCCACCTCCCACACACGAGATCTCATTAACAATGCTCGATGCTATTTAATTAATTTCCAACAATAGAATGCTAATGGCAATAAAAGAGTCGCAGCGATATTATCGTGTTCCCAGCGCTGGACATGGTGTCGCGGTAGTAGGGTAGTGCGTTGGGCAACCTGTGATATGATCACATGCGCATCGGAATGGCACTAAATCTTCGACTCCGTTTATGTTACGTTTAAGTTCTTTTACGAGTTACATTTGCATATATTTGAAATAATTTATATTAATTAGCGCGCCACCGCTCGTGGTGACTCACTCTGTATTATTGTGTCGGATGTGGCGGCAATACCTCGTCCACCTCGCGCCGGCCACGTACGTATCACACAGCGTGTATACTACAGGTTATAAACAGCTCTAATTATGTGGATTACCTAAAGGGTATTAATTGGTATTTTAATGTCACGTACAAGTACACATCCGAGCGACAAAAACATATACAAGCATATCGCTCTACGTGTGATGTCTTTATAGCTCGGGTGTAATTGATATGATGCGCGACGATTAATTACCGGCGTGTCTATACGTGGTGATACTACTTCACCTGAGGCCCTAGAGAAGTGTCAACGGTTTCTATTCTTTTCATAGAATAGATAATAAAATGTATGGGATTGACTTAAGCGTTAGCATTAGTCTACTACCGCCGCATACTACGCTTGTGTCTTCTACAACAGCTGACGATGTGTTGTTAAATATATATTAGCCTACCAAAGTGACTCCACTCTGCCTAATGGTAGGCATTCAGTGGGACCCATGTTGTGTGCTAATTGTTCACTTGCTTGTACAATTAGGTACAAGTGTTCACCTAATTCTTGTTTCAGTAATCATTGACTGTACATTTTACTTGACGGGAAGCACAGGTAGCGGCTAAATAGGTATTGTCGTTGAATCACTAAACAAACTAAGTCAACAGTTTAACTCATATTTCTTTTGTAATAAATTTAATAATGATTAAAAGTGTCAGTGAATGCAATAACAATATTTAAGTGTAGTAGTTATTATATGAAAGTAGCCGCCATACAATATGGTTTAATTACTTTTATGTTCATAATGTATCTAAAACGATAGGAGATCTGAAACATAATTTCTTAACTTTTTAAAAATTAAATACGACTGTGGCTAGTTTTTAGATTTATAATATTGGCTTATTGTGTTAGCAGGCCAGAAGCGGCGGCAGGGCAGTTATGAAGTGTGGACGTAGACCAAGTGACTGGTGAGCCTACAGGTAGACAACCCACGACACAGACGCGACCCCGCATCATCTCGAGCTGTTTACGTGGAACCACTATACGATATCGCCGGCATATTTTGTGTGACACCGCGGTATACTCACCATTATCTGTATAATTGACTGTCTCCGTGATGCAGTAGGAGCGCTAGCGACTGCATTGCACAAGGTTGTGGGTTATTCCCCAGTGCGAGATTTGTCTTTTAAAAAGTAAATAAAAAATCTTGACGCTGAACCGTCCCGTACTTATTCATATGTAATAGTGCTTGTTGCTCCACTAATTGTGCGCGCGTGTTTACGTTACTGTGCGTTACGCCAACTAACTCTGCGATGGTAACTGACGACGATGTTTATTAGTAATTATTATTTTGTATGATTCTTTGGTTCGTTAAGTGTTAAAATTGTAACTCATACAAAAAATTTAAATTATATGGCAATTGAAAAGAGTGCCTGGGTTTTTACCATTTCTTCTCGTGTCTCTACCTCGTCAGAGAACTGGCTGTAGGTTAATTGGCTGACGGTTCTTTGTAACTTTGACGTTCATAAGCATCACGAACGAATCCATATTTGTGATTTGTATACACGTGGTCAGTTGTCAGTTCTCATGTGAGTGTGACGCGTCAGGTGTCGCGTGTGCCTCACTCGTATGTCTCGGCGCGTGTTAATCAGACAGTTACTGGTAATTGAATCGCCGCAGGTAACGTAACTTACACGTTAACATAACAGATGCTGATCTCAACCAGCCGATAACGAGTATCGATAAAAAGTATCACTTTATGTAAGTATCGGCTCGTAAACATACTGAGGTAGCTCGCTCACTTCTCACCAGTAAGTGTGGAGAGCAGATCGTGTGACAGTGCAGTCACTCAACCGTAATAATGAGGGCACGTGCCGTCTATTGTACCGACCACAAGCACAGAAACAAGCCAAAAACTATGAACGCAGTACGAGTATGAATATGTTCCTAGTTGGAGTTGTAAGTTATGACGGTTCACAAATATAAAAAAATTAAATAATACATTTTAAAGTAAGTAATTAAATTATTCCCAAGTCAAATTATTTCATAAATAGTTTGTTGTATGGGTCTTCAAAAGATCAAGATATAATCTGTGTGTCCATAGGTTTTGTTTAAAAAAAAGAGTTCTTTTTCCATAATATTTGGCGATCAAAGTGCAACCGATCTGATGGAGTATGACCACCGAAAGACGGCAGTCACAAAAACACTACTTGGGATCTCTGTTGGCTACAGACAGTGCCTGTGATAGGATGCTACGACGGGGACTCCTACCTCTCAGTGTAATACAAACATAAATTGAACAGCGTTGATAATAGGCAGTGGGTATAATACATACATCTATACTACGATAATTATTATTACGCGAAAGAGTTTCGTTTGTTTGTTAAAACGTGCTAATCACTAAAACTACTAGTCGGATTTGAATAATTCTTTTCGCGTATTATAGCCCAGTTCTTGAGGAAGGTTATAGGCTATTTAACGTTACGCTATTGCTGACGGGAGCAGAGCAGTAAGCAAAGACGCGAGTTAAACCGCGCCGCGGGAAGCCAGTTCATTACAAAACATGGTGCTGGTATGCATTATAAATGAACTGTACATATTTATATCGTCATGTTATCAATAATTGCTCGACAAGTGTCGCACTAGGTGTTGGTGTGCGGATGGTACATTAAATTGAACAGCGATATGCTCAATATTAGAGTGAATATGTAAAACAAAACCAATATTGTGGTGATATTAACGTTCAGTGGTTGTCCAGCGATGGGCTATATTATCCCCCACTGTGCAGCCATATTTCCATACAAACGAGGTGCATGAGACAGTGGGGCGACACAGTGCGCATGCGCAGGCGCAGGTGTCCTGCGGCGTGACGTCACGCGCACGTCATCATGACGCGCGTGTCATCGTGCAACACACGACACGACGAGAAGGCAGTATTAGTGATATATTCACACCTGTACCTATGTATGTACCTTACCTCAGTAGAGGTCAAGTGCCTACGAGCAGAGGAAGAGCTCGATAACAACTTAACGAGGGGATAATCGCTTGTTACGAGAACATCCACGTTGTGCCTACATAGATATAACTACATACTAGGTAGGTCCTCAGGTACAGACGCAGGCAGGCGAGGTCCCGTTACCTGCCCCTACACAGTGAAGTCACCGACAATGGTGCACTATGCACACCATTGATTACAGTTTTAGCTGACTTTCATTTCATGACCCACACTTGATTAATGCAGTTGACTGGCCTGTTGGCCTAGTTGTTAGTGACTCTGACTGCTAAGCCGGAGGTCGTGGGTTCGATTCCCAGCCAGGACAAATCTTTGTATAATGAGCATGATTGTTTGTTCTGTGTCTAGGTGTAATTTATCTAAAATATGTGTGTATTTAAAATTAAAAAAAATTATTGTAGTATACCTATCAGTTGTTTAGTACCCGTAACACAATCTAATATATTTATTTGCTTAATTTGGGACTAGATGGCGCTATATATGTGGTAGAATATTATTAATATTATAGTTTACTAATTAGATAACTTTGATTATAATAATTTTGACGAATAGATCGAGGTAGCGAGACCAATAGCTATAAGATGACAATAAACAGCACGCGTCGGTCTGTGCCGCTCTGACTAAGTCTATGTAACGCTTTGTATTTTGTATTAATATTGATAATGTAGATGCAGTACCTGCAGTAAACTGTGCACTTTAAGCAATACACAGTGCCTTGGATGTATGTATGTAGATATATGTGATAAATTGTCGAGAGATGCGTGCAGGCAATGTGTGCAGTATCTCCGGTGTGTTCCACCGGGAGCGGCTAATGAGCGCCGCCGCCGCCGAGCTCTGATTCAACCTGCACCCCCCCTCATCCCTCTGCCCTCCCCGCGCCCCTCGCACACCCCCGCTTATTAGTTTTTATTGGAGGACCACCTGTTGCGCTGCGCGGGCGCATGCCTGTTTATATGTGTGCGTGCAGCTATGTGTGTGTTTATGTGTATGTCGAATGATACAACAATACACATACATGTATGTAGATGATCAATACTCATTCAATATCAGCTTAAAATAAATTCAGACAAAGCTCTATGAATGTTGTTGACGTATAACAGTAAGTAATATAATATAATAGCTGTGTTCTGTGTTCAATATTAATAGTTATATGTAGAACTAACTATTATCTATAGTATCTGTGCTATTATAATGCCCTGTTGGTCTAGTGGTTAGTGACCCTGACTGCTAAGCCGGAGGTCGTGGGTTCGATTCCCACCCAGGACAAATCTTGGTGTGAATTTATCTATAATATGTATGTATTTACAAAAAAAATGTATATAAGTAGTATATCAGTTGTTTAGTACCCATAACACAAGCAAACATAATTGCTTAATTTGGGGCTAGATGGCGCTGTGTAAACGTGGTAGAATTATTATATTAATATTATTATTATTTCGTTTCGGTATATAAAGCGGAACAGTTTATTTGTTTGTTTGACCGCGCTAATCTTTGGCGACGGGAGCAGAGCAGTAAGGGCGCGTGTTAACCATGTTTATGTACAAGTTAATAATTATGTTATTAAGTTGATACAAATGTTAACAAATTAAATGATTAGAATCGGTAGGTATGCAATGCTGCAGACTGGATGCACGCCTCCTTCACTTGATATAGTCCTGTACTAGTAATTCTGAGAGAATGTTAAAAAATAATGTGAAATTGATAATCCGCATAAGGCTTATGTAGGTGTGGTGATCAATGCTCATTCCCTGTATGAATAGGAGCACCCTGCAATTCGTTTAATAATGGGCTGGGACATGAAAAGTACCTATGTTAACATTTCATATTTTGTCACTTTTGGCACGTATAAACTAAGAGTTTTAGGCTTGTAAGGTAGATGAAAAAGTACCTACTCCTGCTGTAAGCGTAACAGAAGCAACATAATTATTATTTGCTCATAGACGTGTAATAACAGAAATGAAATGAAATGAAATGAAATATATATGTTTATTCAAATAAGTTAATTATTTAAATAAACATATATATTTCATTTCATTTCATTTTCACAGAGATTTGGAAACTGTCTGCCTGGGGCCTACCATCACCTCTTATAGCAGTATTATTTTAATGTCACTTTGTGTTTTGTACCATTAAAAACAAGGATAGAGACAAAGTAAGGTTATAATAAGATTGCTATTAGAGGTTGTGGTAAGGCTCCTCGTAATAAATCAGATGGGCCGCATACTTGTTTGTTGACTGTCCTGTTGGTCTAGCGGTTAGTGACCCTGACTGCTAAGCCGGAGGTCGTGGGTTCGATTCCCACCCAGGACAAATTTTTGTGTAATGAGCATGATTGTTTGTTCTGTGTCTGGGTGTAATTTATCTATAATATGTATGTATTTTTAAAAAAAAAGTACAATATATAAGTAGTATATCAGTTGTTTAGTACCCATAACACAAGCAAATATAATTGCTTAATTTGGGGCTAGATGGCGCTGTGTGAATGTGGTAGAATATTATTATTATTAATATTATTATTATTACTTGTTTGTCATTAATAAGGAGTGCCAAATGAGTGAGTAGTGTCAGATGAGAGCGCGCCGCTGAACGATACGAACATGCTAATTAGCGACCGAGCGCAGTACCCAAGCTGTTCCCACGGTGACGCACCTACATACATACGCAGGACACTCATCTTAATTAATTCGGCGAGCGAATCCGCGCAGCAGTGCCAGGCTCGTTTGCACGGCATGCGTCGCACCTTCCATTGTATGTCATTAGCTTTATGTAGTCCATCAAATGTTTAAACATACACATTATGTCAGAGATATTATTCACAAAGCATGTAAACTGTGAACTACACAATCTATTTCCTATACCTACTTAACTATTTTTGAAGTCGGTATTCTATTAATCCTAGTTGGTAATGTTTTGATTTTGTTTAAAAGTTATGTAAGCTGCATAAGCTTAAAAGATTATTTATTATATTATATTTGAGGGTTACACATGTGCTGTGTTTTTTACGAATTGTCATAATTTGTGTGCCATGACATATAGAACAATATTGTGAGTACAAGCTCCGTCAGCAATCACTCGGTCGTTTGTCGCTTGCCCATAGTGCACGAGTTGTCGCGCGCTAGGTAGAACGAGTAGAACAGTAAGTTCACGTACAGTACATAGTAGAGACGTACACCGACAGTACGCTCCGCACGAGTGTCTGTGACATTATGCTAATGCGAGCAATTAAACTAACGTGGGAAAACTATCAACTGCTCCACAACGTACACGCGTGTGTGTGTGCATACAGGCACCTAGTACACATTGTATGAACGCTGATGACCAATCACACATTTATTAGTTATGCCGTAATTTAATGACCACTCAACACTGAAATGGGAGCAACGATCCCGAAACCATCACAACACAAGGTTCTACATCAACATAATTATGAACCACGGGGACTGAACTAATTAAACATTAATTATCATGCATTAAAACTGTTTTTTTTATCAGAAAATCACAATACAGCACTATTAACCAGTATGTGTATCGGCAGTGTTTGTGTTCCTCCTGTGTACTGGAGTGCTAGAGGTGCCTCCTAAGCTGCATTTTGAATGGAGAGTTGCCTAATAAAAATTAAGAACAAAGGTCTCTTAAAAAAATAATAAATTGCAGTAAGTAAAATTTTACTTACGTTTGCAAGTGTCTCTCAAAAATCATGTGGAACCTGTAGGTGCCGCGCGTCCAGTGTCCGGCGCGACATTAGCAACGTAATAAACTTACGTACTAGATCAATTCCAACATGAGGTTAATGACTCAATTATGTGAGTTGAACTGTAAGCCTACCTACCATAGGTTAGATGGCGTGCTCGGACGGTGATAATCGTTTATTATGTAGTAATAGTTGAGTCGTGCGACGAGTTAGCATTAGTGAGGATTATGATGTGTCGTCGCCGATGTCGGGCACCTGCGACTATGTGACTACATGCAACACGACACGCGGGCGGCGCCGGGGCACAACACGCATACATTAGGATTATAGTGGGTGCGCACGCAATCGTTCTGTAACTATACTCATACTTCTTACTTTAAAGTCATCATAAATGTCAAGCCAGGATCAGTTTGGTGCAATACAGCAGAACTTTATTATTGTGTGTTACTTAAGACATGACAGTGCTCCGTAGTGACCTAGTGTGTGGCTATAGAAACTAAAGCCAAAGAACTTGCAAAGCAATGTTAGCACGCTGCTGACCTCAGTTGGTATTCTGAAATAAGTTTGTCAGACATGAGTTCTTCTAAACACTTTCATAAGTTTTGGTATAGTATAGTATAGCGATATTGTAGTGCTAAGTGGGTTTTCAATACCCGTTGATCTGTTGATGACTCCACACTTTTTATTAGTTATCCGACTCCATCTCATGAGCGTCGATTTATGGAGGAAGTGCACCGCCGAGCAGATGATCAGATACAATCGGCACGCCAGCTCGCGACCACACGCCGGTGGTCTCTGGCCGGACACATCCGGAGCGACGTTTATTAGTGCTCATGTTGACAACTTTAAGAGCACACATAGCTTAAAGTAAGTAGGTACATCTGAACTGTCGCAGCCACTACAGGTGTTCCACGCAATAGCGACGAGCTTGTGTTGAGATGGTTGGGTTTGTGAAACATTGTAGCTGGTAGTAGTAGACACTTGGACTGGTAGAAAATGCCTCAGGCATTAAGTCATCTAATATACCTTGCATATGAAGTTTTTAATAAATTATTAATTACTTTTAGTCATTTTACCTCAAAATCGATGCACATATTAAGCACAATCGTAGCTCAGAGCGTTGTTATTAAACGCCAATTTGCTATTCCAAGGTTTGCAGAATTTCACATTAAGTGAAAATTTCTCTATTCTGAGCTAACTGCAGATCACTCTACGGCATTGCGTACAACATAATCTATAATAGCTTGCTCTGTAGTGTGTCCAGTCACAACCGCGTCACGACTAGGCTAGAGTTAGTCTCTCTTTATATGAATAACTGTAATAACACTAATATGGCGAGAGACCTGCAATATTATGACCCTAATTTGAGGATAACATATCAATGTACCTAGAAATAACATACTAATAACATACTTTAATAAAAATAATATTGCAAAAGCAAAACTTTCGGAGGAAAGTTTTCTAACCAAACGACCCGTAGGATAAGTCACAGTATGTGGATCATCGTACATATGGTTCATTAATCACCAACACTTGAGATACAATGCAGCTTGCGTCGGTGGCGTGCGCACACACTATTAGACAACATGGCGGTAGAATGATATAGTGTGTCACAAAGTCACAGTGTTATAATAACATGTCACGGCTTATTTAGTATTAATGTAGTACCTATTAGATACAAATTACATAGTACGCGATGTTCTACACTATAACAGTAGGCACTACTAGTGGACGTGACATAAACACAGCGCGGCGAGACAACGCGCGCTGACAGTTCAGGTATTACCTGCATGTCTGCTTCATAGTATAACATTTGACTGGCCTGTTGGCCTAGTGGTTAGCGACCCTGACTACTAAGCTGGAGATCATGGGTTCGATTCCCACCCAGGACAAATCTTTGTGTGATGAACATGATTGTGAGCAGTCTGGGTGTAATTTATCTATAATAAGTATACAAAAAAAAATACAAAAAAAAATTATATAAGTAGTATATCAGTTGTTTAGTACCCATAACACAAGCGAATATATTTGCTTAATTTGGGGCTAGATGGCGCTGTGTGAATGTGTGAGTGACCTTTGACGTACCTAATGCAATTCACCGTAAGGTCTAAAGAATTGGTGAGAAGGAAAAGGGACTCTAACAGTTATTTCTTAAAACAGATTTATTAGAATTATATTATTAAATAAACGAATGTAGACATACAAGCTCACTTAAACATGACAATAAAGACATGGTCTTCACTTCTATAATTATACTAGGTATATGACGCTAAACATAGTATATACATAGTACATTACTGTATATTAAAATAATACTATATCTAAAACTAGTGACCACTTGTATAGTTTGAGAACAGTTAGTCACGGTTGTCTTCCTTAGTTGAATGATCACCTGTTGATACAGGCAAGCGGCGCGTACCTACGGGACGCGTCCTACATTTATAAACCGTCATTAGATTGCTAGCCTGTTTTGTTTCAGAATTAAACTTTAGAGTAAACCTTGTAAGGAAGTACTTAAATAACTAGATGACATCATGTCTAACGTTTACTTTTAAACTTTCGCGTTGCATGAAATGAAATGAATTTAATTGTTTAAATGTGGATACATGGTCGGTGTTACAGCTTTTTCGTCATTAGACAATACAAACATGGTCATTGTTTGCTTTAGAGGCCGGCGGCCCCCGGTCGGTACTACCGCAATCGCTATGTCTCTGCATTACATTAGAAACCTCTAAAAATACCATTGTTTCTCTACTATATTTTGCACGTATTATAACTTTAAACATTCCTCTTGAATCACTCTATCTATTAAAAAAACCGCGAATCCGCTGCGTAGTTTTAAAGATCTAAGCATACATAGGGACAGACAGCGAGAAGCGACTTTGTTTTATACTATGTAGTGATGTCAAACGGTTCCTTAGAGCACTCTCTATGAAACAGATGTTAGCCTTGTTAAAGGTCTATGGCCCACTCACCCCTGTGGATCACATTTTTGCTCTCTAGTCTGATTTTATCCAAAAGAATAAACGACAAAATTCGATGACAGCGGAAATTACAAAAATATTTTCGGCAATATTGTTGCGAAAGAATGACGATTTAGTGCCTTATCTGTTCTCGCCAAATTTAGGCACAGTTATCGTATTGGAGTAATTATCGCACGCGACTTCCCCGACACATGTTCAGTTATCACTTCATATTTTTTGGTTATGTTTTCCTCATTGTCCTTATGAGTGAATATAATTAATTATGCTCTAGTGTCAGATTCTAAGCAACTGATAATGTTAATCGACTTTCGTATGTATTTACTCCTAAAGAGTGTTGTTGTAATAGGGCATTTAAGATATAAAATGTATATATGTACGGTAGTAGATCCACGCTGATTTCAGCATGAATGGGCCGGATCGTCCGGGAAAGTACTACCCTCTCATAGAAGATCGACTTAAGAGTAGTAGTATCTGTACTACTGCGTTTCGTTCGGTGAGTGAGAGCGCCGGAGGCCCAATTTCCCCCCTTTCCTCTTTCCTCACCTCCCTCATTCCCTACCCCTAACCCCATCCCCAGCCGCCATAGTGGAGGCCACCATACCAGTAGTTTATGACGATGGCTTTTGGTATAGTGGCCGCCACTTCTGGATTCTACTGACTGCTTACCATCAGGCGGGGTGGAGTCACTTTGGTAGGCTATAATATAAAAAAAAAAAAAAAATTATTAAGCAAAGTCTTGCATTTTCATTAATTGACCGCTCCTGATGACAAACACTGGTAAACGTAAACAGCTGCAGAGTGACCTAATTATACAAATTGTGTTAACGTGTTCTTCATCAAATATTTTGAAGCTAAGAAGGCGATTTACTCAAGTTTACTGTACAGGAAGCTTGTTTGTTGTTTGGCTTCATCAGCTTCGATCAGCGCCGATATCACCATATATTTACTTGTTGTAGTACATGTCACACTCGACATTCATGATTTATTGTTTGTGAAAGTAGTCACTTTGATTTACCACCCACAACTATTACGTAATAACATGGTCCGCTTCGTTAATTGCACATATCTGTCTCTACTACTAGTTATACTGTATATGGATTTCTTATAATTTAGTGTAGGCAATTATATTATTATTTTATGTATTTAATTAGGTATATTAAAGGTTTCGACTTTCGGTTCGTTTGAGCTAGAGAAGGACGCTTGTCTCAGTAAGCTCTATATGCTCATCAGTAGCCTAACGTCGCGAGTAGCGGTAACGACATGCTCATTATCGTTCATATCTTGTACAGTAGCAGATCCACGCTAGCGTTGGTTTCATCATGCATGGGCCGGATTGACCGGGGAAGTACTACCCTCTCATAGAATAGGTATTTAGAAATAGAATAGCGGTAGTTGTGTAAGTAGTCTGCAAGTCGCTTATCACGCGATCTCTGTTGAGACGATTACGTTGTGGCTGAAACTGTGAAATGACCACTATTTCGTGGTGAAACTTGCGCGCACGCATAATATTAGTTGCGGGGCGAGCGAGCGGCAGTGACAGATATTAATAGAGTGGTCGCTTCGCTTCGTAACAAAGCGTCGAATACAATGTAAGTGTGCACTTAATAGTAGTTGAGTGGTTATTCATTAGTTGAATTAAGTTAATGTTTGGGTGCGCAGCACGCCGCCGCACGAGTGAGGCGACGCCCCCACAGATAAATCGTCGCGATCTAGGAAAAAACCTTGTAATAAATCTTGTTGGGCATCGCGCTTGATTTCTCCGCAATGGAATGATATAATTACATGATTGCGCTTCGCAACAACCGCCGCCGCTACTGCCAATTGAAGGAGGGGGGAGGAGAGGGGATCGTGCGCGCGCATTCCCCGGACCACAATTCTTTTTGTGCACAATTTAAGATGACAGATATGTAATTATATACAACGAGTAACGCGCACCGTAGACCAGTCCGCCCCGCACCGAGCCGACTGTAGGTACCTACTCGCTTCGAACGAGGCAATTAGCTTTAAAACTGACAATTTTATTGGGAGGAAACATAATTTAAACAAAAACATACACTTAATTAAAACAAAACTAGTTTGAAGTTGGCAGCGGTCGGCGGACAAGCGACGTGCCGAGGACCCGGGCCACAGAGCACACAGTGAGCCCTACGTCGCCGTCGTGTTTATAGATACCGGAGGTAATATGTATATAGGTATTAGATACCTAGTCGTACACAATCGCGGCCGCGTGTCCATCACTGCCGGCGTGCGTTTGGGTTGGACAGGCGCGGAGGTCACTCACACCGCTTTAATTAGTGCTAGCTCTTTATATCGTCCCAGCCACGTATCGAGCGACTATTATGATAGCCAGCTCCGGCTGTCGACGCATTATCTACAAATAAATATCTCAGATTGTCAGCCAACAAATTTGAAAGTCCTGTTCGGGCTCACACAAAGATAATCTCTAAAATTATGATCGGGCGCGCAGGCGCATCTATCTTTAATTAACATCGCAGGGGCTCGGCTGTTGCGAGGGTTAGGAGCGGGGCGAGAGACGACGAGCAGAGGTGGATCCGTTCTGATCGATGTCGGGCGCACACTGCCGCAAGCCGCCGCGGCGCCGCACCGCGCCGCGCCGCACCGCACAACTCCTAATTGACAGCATCGATTACGAACAGCGCTTATCTACAAACACGTCTCATAAACGTGAGCTCGCCAGCCCTCGTGCCTTTGTTCTTACTACATAATTGTTTCATTGACTAATTACTTATTTGATCTCATCACTTATCGATTACCTACCATCGACTATCACCTACTTATGTTACAATTATTATTACACACCTAAGTAATTAACTTATTTTAATTTTTTTTTATAAACAAAATGTTGATTTTTAAATAAGTATATGATGTGTTTCATTTTATAGAAAATTATAAAAGCAAAAGTGAACCAAGCTTTATACTGTTTTATTAGCTATTTCTAAGACAGTATCTATTTTTCTTCAAACCGTCAACACAAGCCTTAGAGTTTGTGGCTGATTTCGTAATCGGTTGAGCTAGGAATTCTTACAGGATGAATAAAGAGTTTAAAATAAAATATTTGCCGTCGGTTGAGTACGTAATTTGGTTGAGTTAGCAAAAAAATAGTATAGGATGAAACGTCATCGGATGAATACGGAACAACCCTGGCAGAAGTTTTAATCTAAATGTACCGTAGTACCATGTTTTACTACGAAGCCCCTCTGTATATATGCATGTACCAAATAATGTACGATTGCACTGTCATAAATAATAAATATGAGAGTAGGGGTGGATGCGGTCTATGTGGTCACAAACTGTGAATTAGCAGTTTTAATTTATGTGCAGTGTCATTACTTAAAGTCTGCTCTGATTAAACAATAGATACGAAACGAGCGCCAAGTGCACTCGAACAATGACATACGCACAAGTGTGGACCGACCCTCGCAGCCGGGCCGGGCCGGACAATGCGGCCCGGGTCGGACCGAGGCGAGGGCAAGGGCTAATTGCGAACAAATATGTGATTAGTGCAGGACAATGCACTAATCACTGTGTGCCGACATCACACCGCGCGTTACGCCAACATTTAAACTGTTTTTAATTAAGTACATAATAATCAAAAACTTTGTTAGTTTGATGAAACACTATTATATCGACAAGTTCTTTATGTTTACATTGCCAATAGTATCTGTAAAGTATAGTGACAAAGTGACAGACTAGCAAGTGGCCTACCTATTGGTTTTGAATGAGATTCAAAACCAATAGGAGGAGATTATATGACAAGTCCTTCTTCAAACGAGGTTTAAAGAAAGCATTAATATTACGGTAGGCAGCGGCTTCGCAGAGCCCCTGGCATTGCAGAAGTCTATGAGCGACAGTTACCACTTACCATCAGGTGGGCTGTTGGCTAGTCTGCCACTGTAGGCAATAAAAAAAAAAGAAGATTCTGAGGTGACAAAAAAATTTATTATCATTTTTGAATTTACGTTGTGTAAGTACACTAAGTACACAGTTGCCGAGTGTTAATACTGTGCTTTTTGTAAGTACGACTACTCTCTAACAGGTACTTACACAATACTACCCAAGTAGGTGGTACTGTTACTGAATTAAATAAATAGGTAAATAAAATATTAATATAACTGCGGTGACTTCTGTATCATAGAGGTAGGAACTTCAGCTATAGAACAGCTCCAAATTTATATTTTTGTTTTATTACTACAAGAAACAGCACTGTTAACATTCCATCGACTATCTAATCCTATAAGTCATAAGTACTTAGTAGATAGACAGTAAAAATTAATGACAAGTTAGATTAATTAATGCTGCTTGCACATAGTTAACGCAGCTGCAGCCGGCGGCAGTGCAGTGATGTCCGCGGGTCGCGACTAACCGTCCGTGTGCTGATGGACTAGTGTCCACGTGCTCATGTTCGTCCCTCCTACAACACGCAGCCATACGAAACAGATTACTAAGCTTTATTAGCCAAATGAGAAAAGTTTACACATATTTGGAAACATTAGGTTATATATTATTTGTGGTAGAGACACGTTTTATATATTTAATTTTATACTTGGCTGTATTTGACCTGCCCCTGTGGGATGTTTGCCGTAACAACGATCTAAAAAGTGTTCTTACCTAATTATTTTAGTTCGTAATATTACCTAATAGGTTGTTACTTATTTGGCAGCGCGAATGTTAAGGGTAAACACAAACATTTTTATATTGTTTATGTAAGCGAGACAACACTATATACTAGTAGGTAGATACCAACAAGGGGTGCGCCCGCTTTGTCGCAGAACGCCTGTCACTTTATAGCTATAATATGTTACACGAATAACTGATAGCACCAATTACCGGCGAGTGGTTCGATCGATGGCGCGATAATTAACTGAGATACGTCGACAAATGGCCGCTCAGGATGAAGTGTGATAATCACGCCGCGCCGTGACGGAGCTGATAGCTGCGCCGTGATACTGGCTGGCGATGACGCGGCACACTCGCATGGTACAAAACTGTGCAACGATTTTAGTTTCTACGGTAGTATATTTTTGCAGATTTCAGCATGGATGGGCCGGATCGAGTGGGAGCGCCGACATCTCTTCTACTCTTCCTTTTCCCTTTTCCTTCCTCATCCCCTTCTTTCCATGTCCTACATAGTTGGCTCCAACAGCATGATTGAGTTTCAAATCAAATCAAATCAAATCGAATCATTTTTTACTTTGCGAGTATGGGTATAAATAAGTGTTCTTAAATAAATTATGGTACATTTAGCCATATCCTACCACATAGGCATGCAAAAACAATACATCACACATGTCATGTTACAATTAATTACATTTGTCATCCAAAGAGTGGCTTTATAAAATGTCAAAAGAGAATTTATTACTAAGTCAACACAAAGTTTTGTATGCATTATTTCTGCAATGCTTAGAAAACAGTCATGTCCATGCAAAACATAGTCGGACATTATTGTATTGTAACATCGTTGTATAACCTGTGTTTCCAAATAAACATTTTCATTTTATTTCATGTCCATAAGTTACAGTTGCAATTAACCATCAGATGAGCAGTACGCGCGTGTTTGACAAAAAAAAAATGTAAAAAAAACTCTTAGCTGAAAAGCCGTTAGCAAACGTGTCATGGACATAAACACCTACATTTATAATAATTTTACGGCTAAGTGTTTGCTATCTTGTTTCATCTACTACGAACAACAAAACTAATGAAATATAAAAAAGTTTCGTCTGCTGTTATTCGTATTGAAGCGAGGCGTAAGAAATATTCTAGTTTGGAGTCTGGTGCAGTCCACGACGCTAACAATTAGCCTTGATAGCAACTTGAATGGTGTCTTCCAGACCTAGAATACGTTGAAAGACACAAAAAGTTAGTTTTAATCGTTGCAATCTTTTTAAATGTAGATTTAGTAAAGTAAATCTTTTGCAATGTACCATATAAAGTTATTCTTTAAGATCAGGAGATATAGTGATTGAGGCCCCGTCGGCCTGAGTGACCGTTATCGTGAGTCAGCCCCGAGACACGGAGACACGGCGACACTGGGACATGTCGGGCGTGTCGCGGCTAATTGAAACATATGGGCGACACGGAGCTGCCGCGACAGCTACGAACGAGCACATCAGCGACCACGCCGCTGTGGTGATGTGTTGTACACCCAGTCTATCTACGTAGGTATATATGTACGCAACTATGCGACAAAATGTAGAACAAACAATTGTATAACACGACAGTCTAGTCTAATATCAATAAACAGGGACTGTGGTAGCGTGGTGGTTGCGCAGGCGCATCCCGCGGATACCTGATAGCGAGCAATTAAGTTGTCGCCGCTACCGCGGGTTATCGCTACTTATCGCGTCGCTGGTGGGCCACTCGATCCCTCCCTCCTCCTCCTCGTCCCTGTGCTCCTCCGCCCGCACCCCGCTCATGCCCAGCACCGTCGATAATTGCCCATTGATTCGGTATTAAGCCGCGCCCTCCTGGCTCCTCTTCTCTAGTTCACACGGTAGCGGCGAGCTACCGGCCCATACAAACTTATTGTGAAGGAGATAAAACGCTCTGAGATAAAACTGTTCTACATGCCAAATAGACTGACTCAGCCTCCACAATATTCGAGATCATCTCGTAGCGTACATACGGTAGAGCGTGGAGCCAGCCGCGGCCAGGTGCAGTGGTGTATGGGTCTGTAGGTAGGTCGGTGGTGTGGTCCTATTTGAATGGCGGGCGGTGACGTCACGGTGCTGAACTTCCACCCTCGCCGTTCAGCCGCGTCCAATGTGGAATTCAAGATGGTGGTGCTTAAAAAGTTTCAGGTTTCAGGTGCGCGGGCACATTGTGTGAAGCGGCGCGTGCGGCGCCGGCCAATGGTCGCGAGCGAGTCGCGCGATTGGCCGCCATTGTCCACCGGCCGATTGTAATCGATTTCGCGGTCAATTTGTTTCGCGATCACGCGATAGCGGCTATCTGTACAATTACGACGTCGCTACTTAATTGAGCCGCGGGAACAATGGTCCCTTCCCAGCCTTACGAAATGTTTACAACTTCAGAATAACTAGGTAATTTGTATTAGCGCAACCGTAACCGTACCTGAACGGACAGTAGTAGATACTCGGTACCTACACATTTGTGCAATCACACAGTTCCGTGTTGTGGCGGGTGCCCTCTTCGCAACAGAATGTTGGAAGCAAGTTTTGCAGGAGTGAGTCTGTCGCAGATGATATTCGCTCGCGGTCGCATCGGAATGCGCGGGCGGTGCCGGCGCGGGCGCAGGCGAACCGCTGACGCCGAAACAAATCAACGTCACGCGCTGATATCTCGACATAAATCATTGTTTTTTATACAAAACGAATTAAAACAACTTCACAGTTTTAAATCTCATTATAAACGAACGGTGAAAGTTTAACAAAATGATGTATCTTAAACTTAAAATAATTTATTAATCCCCTCATGGGTCAGGGATGCCGTGTGAATCGCGCTGATCGCCGTCACGCGAGCGCCGCCCGTTGTACTGTCGGCTGAGCGACTCTGCACCTTGTGCAATGCGCAGTACGTGCGGCGCTGGCTGCACGCTCGGGTGTGTCTGTTTGTTTAAGCAGCAAATCGTGTTAGGCACAGACAGAGGGGCTCGTTACGGCGCATGCGCGTTTTGTATCCGACAATAATAGGGGTTTAATTAAAAGCGCTCACAAACAAGTGCGCGCGCGCATTGTCCGCTAGACGATTTAATTACCGCGCAGCGCCCCACAGGTTAATGAGCAATAGCGCGGTGAACAGCGCGCTGACTGGCGCACAATGCCTGATTGATTGTGTTTGCATTGACACCTGACACGCGCTCGCCCGCTACCCCCGCCCGTCTCCTCACTGCACCATCACACGGTCTCAATGAACACGCCACAATACAGAGCTGTCTGGATTCAATGAAGCTTTTGAACAAATAAATTGTATTGTTGATTAAGTAGCCGCGTTCTTCATACACTATTCACGGCCCACACGTTTGTTCGCTCGTACACTTGGTTAAGTTCGTGTTAGCTTCAAGCGTTTGCTCTAAGTAGGCACACGTATGGCTCCGTTCAGCAGTCCGTGAGTTCAATCTTTAGATCAATATCATATTGGGGCCACCAATATTGCAAAATTCGGACCTCCCACAGAGAGATACCAATGCGAGCGATGCATTGCAAGAGTGACCTTAGTGACGAGGGAGTAGGGATCGAGCTCCGTCGGATCGACTACATGCTCATAACAATCGACCGATCGCTCGGTTGCCAGCCACGTTTATGAGGTTGGTTCACTTTTTGAGGGGTCTGACCAACCTGCGTCTTCCACTACCAGTTAAAGTGACGATGCTTGAGGAAGTAAATAATTCGGCTGAAATTATGATAACTTTAACAATTGCAGTCTTATTAACGTCTACTAATGCATCTGATATACAGTGATAGACCATCAACTAAGAGGTTATTCTCTGTGTACCCCAATTCCCAAGACCCCCGTCCCGAAGAATCCCGAATACGATAAATATGATTACAGTTGACTTTTTCTATTATTTTTAACTTGTACCGTCGACATAAAAAGTGATTTAAGCACTTTTATGATGTGTAAGTACGTGTTTGAAATACGTAAAACGAAAGTAGTTTGCACCCACACCAAATTAAACATACAACATACCTACTTTATTATGTTGTTTAGTTAGCTAAATAAAATGCAAATAAAATATTATGCTTTTTCCTTTTTTTTATTGTTACATACAAGATAGCGTTTGCAGGTCTGTCTGTTTGTACGTATATCACATTTACCACCTGCACACCACACAGACGGCGCTACTGAATTTCACAAAATAACTAAAATATTTGTAGATTATGTACAAGATTCGATTGTTTGATTAAATTATAAAGATGTTCCACCAGTTTGGCAAGCCGAGGTGAATGTTAATGGCGTGTCCATTATGAAAACACGGTGTTTGGGTGTAAGGCTGATGGATCGCCGGCTATAAAGCGTGTGTGTGTGTCTAATGGCCGTGTATAACGACGCGTGCGTCATGTAAATGTGTTCGAGATAACGATCTCATCTGATAACGCGCCGATACTACATATTATACAGCTACACACGTGAGGCGATTGTTGCGTCGCGGCGCGGAGGCTGTATCTACCGACCGACGCACGGATAGCTCGATGCCAGCGTCGCATTACTCGTCGCGGTAGTTGACGTTACTCACAATGGGGACGATGCAACGCTCATCAACGTTTTTGTGGTCCAGAACTCCGCATACCGGACGTTAAGACATTGTAGGTGGTCCCGTCTGCGACAAACTCATCTACAAACCCGCGCTGTAGTGAACTGTAAGCTGTCAAAATACATAGTGTAAGTGCTTGAGGTACACAACCCAAATGTGAAGGCACATTGTACTTTTAGTGCTGTCTTTTGGGACTTTAAGAAGTGCGACTTTAATATTACACAAATGGGCAACACAGTCTGCGGTGGCGTACTTACCTGAACAGTCAGCTGCAAAAGTAACTACTAATTCTGAATGAAAAACTATGTAAATTACATTTGAACTAACAAATTTTAATTTATTTGGCAATTGGCATACTGTATTAAGTAACTCGTAGAGGTTTTCGACTGACAATCGCAGGCTTAGAGACCCAGTGTAGCACTGTACTTCAGAGGTAACTTCAGAAGGTGTTACCTAAATTTAATAGTACCTAACTAGCAACTATGTGAAGAGTCAAAAGCATGGGTATTACTTAAATTGGAGTTCGTGAAATAACAACAAAGCTCGTTACGTTGTAGACGCAAATTTTCAACAATACAAGGTGTAATGAGTGCGAACAGCACAGGTGTGGTCAGCCTGTCGCTGACGCAAGGGATGTGTAATGAAATGGACTGTTCAAGTGTATTGAAACATGGTTTAAAATATATATTGGTAAACAAATATTTATAACAAAAAGCATAACGCTCGGACAGAAACGTTCATAACTGAGGTTCCAAGTTCATAGTTGCGGCACAAGTGACGGTGTCAGTGACCGTGATAATACTTAATTACGAGTCAAACACTTGTTTTTGTGAGTTGTTACAGAACTGCGCAGGCTTTGCTGGCGCGAGGTCACTGAACGGCGCATCTTATTAGCTCGCGAATACTCTAGCAGTTTCGCGATTACTGTGAGCACTGAGCAGCTGATTGGACGTGAATTAGGCGACCGCGCGCTTTGGCCGCAACCGCCGGCTAACGGTGCACTCTATACAGTCTATACTGTGTGTGTACTATGTGTGACGGTTGCGGACCGTACGAACTACCGAGGATCTTTCTAAGTTATCATCAGATTTCGAGTGTTCTTATCGAGACAAAGAACTCACTTTTATCTATTGTTATATCCTACATGTTGGATTAAACCTATAATGTAAAAAATTATGTAAAAAAGTATGCAAAAATAAATTAGAAATTGAATTTTTGTATCAAACCCCTGCACCATCACGTTACTTACGAGATGTGATATGTTTGACTGCTTCTATGACTTATTAAGTGCTGTCTGTCACTTTAAGATTCAAAATGCTCAAGTGCCAGAACTCATATTTCTACATTACAAAAGTGTCGTACAAATCTGTGCACTAAAACAACAGTCACAATGCTCTGCATTAACACAGACAAGCCGCCACATTCCCTACCGTACTATATTATATTACACAATATTATACCTATTTATTACACAATATTGTTTATTAAATATCTTTAGTCCAATTTTATACAAATTAATTTTATATAAGTACTTACTTAAAATTTGATCTAATTTTATTTTACATAATTTTAAAGAAAATATTTTATTTTATACCTATCATAACACTATTACTAGCACATAAACCGCCTGTGATACAAGATTTTCTTAGTACAGGCACACAACATTCTAGCATTGTATTTTGTTAAGATTTACCTATGTATGTATGATTTACATGTAAATTGAATAAATGATTTGATTTGATTTGATTTGATATCCCGTACCTACTGTACTGTAAGCAAGGAGCACACGGACACCTCGCGCAGCAAGTGCCATGAATATGTAATAAGGGTCACACGGGGCTCTCGTAACGAGCACTAGTTTAAATTTAAGTTTTCCTGACTATACAGCCGTGAGTGCAAACTCGGACTAACTACCATTAAACGATAAATATCAGTAAGTATTTACTGCGAGGAAGTGATCTTGTCAGGAAATACGACAACGTTTGATTTCTACAAACTAAACAAATAGCAACTTATTTATAAACAAAATATCTTAGGATAATGTTAAACCGATTTAGGGTATGATTGGTCAAAACCTTATGCTTTAAACTAAGTCTAAATGACGTGATTTTTAAAACCTATATTCATTAACCCTTAAGTACCTGCCCGCGGTCACCGTGACTCCAGCGAGTATTTGAATTTGAATTTTTCCGAAAATCGACATCGAGCGTTGGCGTGCGTCGATGTACCTTTGCTATGCTTTGATTACTGTCGCGCAAGCGTTCGGCAAGGCTCCACGTTCGCGCGTTTTGCTTGTGTGAGTAAAAAAAAGTCGTAAGCGGTCATGGTGACCGCGCGTAGGTGGTTACGTTATTATTTTGTATTATGTTTCATTTCATTGTTTTGGTGTAAATATGAATCAAAACGACGAAAATATCGCAATATGGTTGGAGGAAGAAATGTCGGATGTGGAGGAGACCATCGACGAAGATTGCAGCGATGTGGACTCTATTAGTACGGAAGATTCTGTACCTATGGAAGACTGTGAGTCTGACGATTGCATGGATGTCTCATCTAGATTCAAGTTTATGAAACGGCTAGCCGAAGAATTAACAACACCGTACATGCGACGGTGAGAAAGTTATGAGCACACTCCTTGGGATATAAAATGTTCTATACGCCGCATTTTGAGAATTGAGGATGAAATACCAAGCAGTTCAGGTGCAGACAAACTGGAAAAACGCAAAATATGTTCAACCTGTGATCCAACCAAAAGAAAAAAACGTAAAACATTTCACCTATGCTTTAAGTGCAAGAAACCTATCTGCATAGTATACCAAAAAATGTGCTAAAATTGTGAACTTTTACCCCTAGCAATTTTTAAGAAAAAGATATTATTGTTATTTTTTTATAAGTTTATTTGAATTACACATGTTTAGATTTTAGGAATAAAGTGCAGGTTTCCGAAATTTTTAGTTCCTATTTGAATTGTTCTCATTATCTGTAAATGATTGTTTAAATTGATCAAAATATGTCTTCCTTTAAATTAATGTGATTTCAAAGAAGAAAATATTATGTTTTAGTTTTTGTTTTATTTTAATAATATAATTTGATTCCTAAACACGAGTTTTATTAATTTATTTTTACTGTATCAACCCGCATTATATAAAAAAACATCGGTTTTTAGATAGGAGTCACCGTGACCGCGGGCAGGTAGGTATGTAATCAATATAGGTGGCAGGAAGTTAAGGGTTAAGCACAAATTTGGGTTTAATAGATAATAATAATTTCTGTTTATCACTAAATTTAGCTTAGTAAGATTTACATTGTTGGTACCTCAACGGGTAAAGCCATCTCTATCGACCATTCACCAAAAGCTAAACAAAACATTCCAAATAAATACATTGCACACTGGCCACACAAGGACCGAAACATTCAAAGCACATTTCTGATCAAAATTGAAAAAGAGCGGAAAATTTATGAAAGTGCATTAAAAGTCGATACGTTTACCTACTCACTGAAGTCACAAGGCCATCGAAAAAACACTCCTAAAAATGAATCTGTCAAACAGCACGAGTCACGACTTACTTGAGACGATGCACCAATTGGACTCGCAATCATAACATAACATTCAATACAACTTAAACAATATCGTACGTCGCTGCCGGGGATCAAAACTCGGCTACGACGCATCTTTGACTGTCTATGTATCTGGTGTTACAGCTTTATGTGTTTGGTTTGTCTTCACGCATTTTATTTCTTTTCTATTTTTGGTTTTGATAACTGTAATTTAAAATCTATTCGTACTTCCATATCTGCAAGTTCGTCTAATTAGTTTTATCGATCAGTGTTGTTCACTTGACGCCTTTCAGGTGAAAAGTCAAATAGTGTTTGTTGTGTGGTGTTGAGTCGCCAGTCGCCGAAGTCGGCGCAGTCGGACGCGCTAATGAGGTGCGCGTGCGCATGTCGCGCGCCGTCACGTCACGCTACCAACTCTAACACACCATTAATTGTCACGAACTCGAGGGAAACTGTCCATTGTCCCTCACCGGGAACAGTTACACACTGTAAATGCTAGTTAGAATACTGTAACTGTCTAATTTGTAAACAGACCTACAAATATAGCAGACCTGAGTGATGGTAAGTGTAAAACGTCTCCCATGATCTGTCATGTCCTTAGCATCTCCTCCCACTATTGCCATAAACAGGAAACCATTGTTTTTGCATCAAAGAGTATAATGTTATTATTATGATCACATGCGGAGATAAAACAACTACGTCGGTAATATCGATGTATTCCACCTCACCAAGCCGCTCCAGTTTGAGGGAAGAGTGTCCCATGGTTCGAATTCACATAGGAGTTCAGTAACTTGTCTGTATGGCGTTTCCGTTTGAAAATATTCGCAGATATGTAGGTGCTGTAATATTATGTTCCACGGTTATTATTTTGTATTACATCCGAGTAGACGTGAGTGGATAATAATGATAAAAGTGAGTTATACGATGTAGTACATTTGTATCAATCAGATGGATGATGATCCGAACTAATCACGTATATTAGTGATTGATACTTCCTGAATGTGATTAATGAGCCTCCACTGCAACTACCTGCGAGTGTACGAGAGCGTGTGTCTACCGTGTTACCATTTAGTTAAGTGATAGTAGTGTAGTTCACCCGTTCGTATCCCGGACCGCACGCTGTTATGTACAAATGATGAGCAGAGTCTGTGATGACCGGAGCAGTGACCGGGGCGCAGGAGAAAGTGCGCCGTTTAATATGTGTAATTGGGCCCAGTTAGTGCTGCGCATCGACTTAAGTAAAGTGAGGCGCAAGTGACGAGGGACGAACGGCTATATAGTAAACCTTGAGATGTGATTATTTTACTAATTTATCAACTTGGAAGGACTGTCTGTTTTGCATTATACCTGTTTGGGTGTAATGAAAAACAGAACAGATAAATCTTTTATCATTTTGACCCGTTATTTTCTCACTGCAGGAAAAGGAAACTCGCCTCATACAGAGGAGGCATGAGCATTGATCGCCACGTTTGCTCAAGGAGACTTCTTCAGAAGTTCAGGTTTCCTCACAATGTTTTCCTTCACCGTTAGTCAGAAATGTCCAAGATAAACTTAAAAAGTACATAAGGTTTGAAACGTTACATTGGTACTTGCCCGGACCCGAATCCACGAGTCGTGATTACGAAGCGGGTGTCATATTATCCTCTCAGCCATTTTGACTGTGCGAATGAAACACTTGACAAGATGTTAGCGGTGATAAGATTCGATTTGAGAACTTCGATATCTACAGATCAACAGTAGCCTATCGTTACACTTAGGTAACGTACCCGTATATCCTTGTCTAACCTTTGACGCTTGTGCCTGTCGCGTGGACAGCTGCGGCTGAGAGACAGTTCGTGCGCGCTGCTCACACTAAACACTATTTAATTGTCGCCGGTCGCTCCTCTACCCCGACACACGCACACACACACACGGTTTAATTACCCGGTTCACAGCGACACGACGCAGTCTCAAGTTGCCCAAAGTTAACAAGTAAACACACAAATGATTGTAATTGTAGAGAAAGCAGAGCTCTGTTAACTTTGCCTTCGTTGTTAACTAATAACTGCGTTTACTCTCCTACGTACTCTGCGTACCTAGTGTCGCGCATTCCTTTGAAATTCATTTAAAAAAATGTTTGGATATTTTTCATGTAAGCTTTTGACTGACTTTAGTACCTACCAACTAAATTTGTGTGATGCTGTATGTTGTCTGTTTATTTACGGTAGTAAGCGTATTCTGCAAAACGTGCACGCTTATCTATGCATACATTCAATACGTTTAAATTGCATGTATTGTTACTATTACTAGGCATGTAATATAGCAACTATTAGTAGGTAAAAGATTTATTGTACACGAGCGTGTAACACAAGAGGCATAGTCAGCGACCATTACCTTCCAATAACGTTATGACGCGGCTGGACCGTACCCAAATGTACCTACTTTTAGTTGTGCGAACGGGAGGTTAACACCTTGACGGAACACGTCTTATACCACTTATTCACAAAGATGCTCTCTTTACCATTTTCAAGGCTTGGCTTGAGTTATAGATCAATCTGGATGCTGTGGTCCCACAGACATAAATCAATGTGATCCACTGATGGACATAGGCTGACGAAACTACATTGTCGTTAATTAATGTTTTTAACATCAGGAAGATAAGAAGACTTAAACTCGTCTCTTACTGAATGCTATGTAACAAAATAATTGTCTAAAGTGTAAACTGATAAATAAATAAAAAAAGAAAAAAGAAAATACTTCCTTTAAGCCTCTACAGGCATGTTTTTATTTATGAATTTATTGTTCATAAATTTATTAGTTTAGTCATCATTGACTGTAACATTGTGTGTCTGCAGTTCTGCACATATCTTGGTAGGTAGGTACTGCACAGATACAGAGCGCGCCACAGTGGTGCAGAGTGCAGGTTCACATCGGCCGAACGTTAAGAGTCGAGCGTGCGACTCATGAACAGGTATCTAGTTTAATTAGCTCGCGCTCGGCGGAGGCTGCGCCGCGCCCGCCGCGCCCGCCGCGCCCGCCTGCACGCTCGCCAACATTATTACCGAGCACACAACACACACGTACGAACGTAATGAAACTGTAGGTTCACTGCAAATGTTAATGGGAAACACAAAACCATTACTTACAAATACCTGCCTACTAATACTAATGAAACAATGTTGGTAGGTAGTACCAACATTGTTTCATAGGATATATTCGAACCGTACTTTTTAAACAAATGAAATGAAAAATGAAAAAGAAAACAAAGCTTCAATCAAAATATATTGGCATACCGCGAATAATTGGCGCGAGGTTGGAGATGGCAGATACAGAGATAGGGCCGGCAGGTGATGGATGAGCACTGTCGATACCATCAGACTGCACACAGCTTGACGCGCAGCTGACACACTGACACACTCTCAGTAAGACTGATGAACTGTCACGTGCACCCCATCGAGCTCAGGCTTATATTAAACCGTGTAACTATAAATACAACATACCTAACTATGTTCGAGAGTGCTAAAGTCATAGTAGGATACAAACAGATTCAAAACACCAAACTAATGTGATGATGATCTGAATGAATATTTGTACGAGAATGAGAATAAACTGTTGTGTTTAAAAAGTTATCTATATTATGATTGATAGGAATGTTGAAAATAAAGCTGAGGTAGTGATTTTCGAAACTAAGAAACACTCAGATTTGTTAGTTGTGCCGGTCACACTGAACTCAAGAGAGACGTGAGGACGAGTGAGCTATTTGAGGTCACGATTTTATAGGTAGTGCTAGTGTGGGAGTGGTGCAGATACCTTATGAAGTTGAATACTCAATTTGTCATTGGACTACTGCAGTCAGACAGATATTTGAGAATGTTAAAACCTTTAAACTGCTAAACTTCTTATTTTAAGTTATTCGCCTCATGGATCTACACATTCTTAAATTGTAAAAGTTATAATACCTAGGCCATTGAAAAGATAACATTCAATCTCTAGTAATAAATTTATTCACAGTTATCTAAATACCTACATGATATGCTTAACAAAAACAATAATTTAAAAAATCTAAAGAATGTACCTATTCTAGTTATGTACATGTGTGTACATTAACAGAGCGTGTTGTATGTGTGTGTGTGTAGTGCTCGCCGCAGTTTTACGGTGCCTGTGAACCTGTGCCCCTGGCAACTGCTTCCCCGCTCCCCCTCCCCCTTCCCTCCAGCTTCGCACTCCGCATAATGTCCCAGTAATAACCTATACTTACAGTTTATCTGCAGCTACACGTAGGTACAGCGGGATGTGTCTGTCTGCTGCAGGTCATGGCGCTGTCTGACGAACTACCGAACGTAATGGATACGAGCGAGCCATTATGAAGGCAAGATGTTTGTATGACACTTGTACCTGTTCGAAAACCAAAACGTACACATGACATGAGTGAGCTGAACACATGTCGCCGCAACACCAAAATCACCAAAATCGGCAGCATAATTTCAAGTAAACTTGAACAGATTTATATATTTTATATATTTATTTATAGGTCATAATTAATATACGTAAGTTTATCAATTTTATATATCATTATTATATTATTATATGTGTATTATTAGTATGTAAGTTTATTTGTTAAAGTATACACTATAGTATACAAAATAAATAGTTAAGTATTAGGTTAATTAACTCTATCTCTTATCATTTTTATCTTTATTTCTGTAGTACACTTCACTCGTTCTCACACTAAAATTTTTCTTCTACACTCTGGGTTTGCTGGTAGAAAACTCATTACTGAGTTAAGGTCGCCTTTGTACATCAACAATTTGTAAACATTATTTAAATGTTTTTTTTGTGTGTGTACAATAAAGAATTAAAGAAAGAAAAGATTGCTTGAAATGGTGCCGCCGATTTTGGCTTTGCGGGCCTTAATGTTGCGTTCACGAACAGGTAAGTATACAGCATGCATTTAAATAAAATTTCCTAAATTATTAATTTGTCAATGGCTGTTTTAACATTAAAATGATTTGTGTAATTAGTCATAATTGATCTGACAGTCATCACGACTTGCTGAATGTGTGAAGCTGTACATCATAACTGCAGGCTCCGCGGCTGATAGGTACCTACCTAATGTTTGTGCAACGACGGAAACACTCGCCATTGATATTTATTATCGGTTGTATTAGGTCGCGGTCGCGGGGTCGGCAGTGCAGCCGCACATCCATCATGCTGGGCCGCGACTGCACGTCATTTATAACACACTCTGACACAACATCTGAGCTCTATGTACAGGAATTCCAAGCGCGAACCTCTACCTGAGCGACTGTGGCGACTGGCGGCGACCGCGGCGAAGGCTGCAACAAAAAGTAAATCGTGATCCTCTCTTTAATTTATTTCTCGATATCGTCGCTACCTACAAATGCCTAATTAATAAAATATACTGCCTCGATCAAGATGTTATCTCGAATGACTTTTTGTTCAACTTGCAATTTGGGAGAAATGTTAATACACATACCTGATATATAAGTAATACGTAATTAATAAAATAACTCTCCGCGCAAGATATGTTATCTGCCACAGTGATAGGTAGAGGAGAGAAGGAAGGACATTTCAGAAAGGGTTCACATACTTTTGAATTAATTTTATCGTGGAATTAACGATATTGTGCGTAAGTATTTTATTTCAAAGTTATTTCATGGATATCGGACTGACATATCGCATTTAGAGTCTGCGTAATAAGAAGAATAATATGTAATCTTTAAGAAAGGTATTTATGTATATTCGTTGAATTAATAGGTATTGATGCTTATAGTTGGTTCGTGATATTTGTACAGACCAGTCTGAAACATTTAAAGGGAACAAGTACAAATAGATTCGTGAAGACTTCTACTGATTGTATGGGTTCATGCTCCTTATACCTACTTACTTAAAAATATTCTAAGACTGTATATTTTGCACAATACGGTTTTTTAAATTTTGTGTAATAGTAATAGGTACAATACAATGCTACGTCGGCGAAGAACAGTACTGGCAGTACCAAAACAGATGGAGCCAGATAAAGTGGATAGCATACAGTGATGTGTGTGGAGCTCGGTCCATTACCGGCCCGGCAGCCCACACCGAGTATGCCGCGCCTGAGTGGCAGCTCTACAATGCACAGTTTACATATAAACACACAAAAAACAAATGATAGAGAAGCTTTTAAGATAGTGATCGACGATTAGTTGCGGTGTGCGCATTAGTACCGACACACACTATGTAGGTACGCGCCTGTCACTGTGCGTCTGGTCGGAGAGATCGCATCGCAATATTGTGCCCAATATATACACTTGTTGTGACTCAACTTTCATATCGAAACGACACGGGTAAGTACTTGTAATGTTCAGTGAGATATAGATTACGGCGAATCACTACTATTCACTGTTACTTTTGGACAGACTCAAATTAGAGATAGGTCTAAGTAGTAGGATATATATTATTGTCTATCAGAATATGTAACAATCGAAGGCACAGTAGACTGTGAATTATTGTTTTGTGCTCTCACATCATCGGCTAGGGTTCGATCCAAAGGTAATGCCAACATTGATCTTTGTATGACAATAAGAGTGACCCTCAAACCGAATTTGTTTTACTAATTACAGTCTTTCTAATGACGTCTATCTGATCATAGAAATATTTGGCTTGTGTAGAAAACAAACCCCGACGTCCAATTTAACGGTAGCGGTGAGTAAGACAACTTAACTGCATGACCACAGTCACAATCAATGTATGTGTACACCGGCGACAATTAGCACAAGCTACTGTACCAGTACACTATCAGTAATATCCGCTAGTAACCAAAGGCTTGCACAATGTCGAGATAATGTTCCACCGTCCACCACCACTACACTGACTGCGGACTAGCGTATCCGCTCGTCGACAGGTACTTTAGTTTAAAACGCATAGGGTTCTGAAATTAATTGATTAGCCCTTATATATAGATGTGTAAGCAGCTCAACTATTGCCTGTAAGCTTATATAGCCCAGAGCATTGTGATTTTAATTAGCACGAAGTGAATATCAAAAGATCGTCGTCGGATCTACCACAACTATAATGCACCCTGTACTTAACAAGCCTGCTAAAGTCCCGAAAGTGTAGATGCATACATGCATCTATAGATCTAGGATCTACCATTCACCACGTTCGGGACATAACAATATCTAGCAAGAAGTAAATGCTTGTACAATAAGATCGTAATCTAATTAGGTACTACACGAATAAACGCCTTCCTGCCTTCGGTCGACATTCATCTGTATACGGCTGTAGGAGACCACCGTCCGGTGGCGGAAGCTCACTGTTTACGTAGCAGTAGGTACTCGTAGATAATGACTACAATTATAAATATCGCAACGAGAGACAAAACAGAATTGTTCGTTACACAATGCGATAATAATACGTTTTGTGTTATTGTCCGACGTCGTGACGACGCTGCACTTATTAATAATTAAATATTAGATTATTATTATATTATTAAGCTTAGCGTAACAGCTCACCACTACTAGACACAAGATTGGGTTTATATTTTTAAAGGTTAATACAATCATTTTTATAAGATTCTGTACTAAATATGATATTAGTAAAACATGTTTACTTAACTTACTTGATTTTAAAAATGAAAATGTTTTAATTCATATAGCTTAATTAAATTAACACTTATGAACGTTAAAATTACAAAATGTCAGCCAATCAACCTACAGCCAGTTCACTGACGAGGTAGAGCCATGAGAAGAACTGGCAACAAACTCAGGGCACTGTTTTTAATCACCAGGTCATTACAATTTTTGTAAGTTACAATTTCAAGTAGCATGCAAAGTGACACAGGCAATACACTTAACTCTATAGGTAATTAATTACGGCTTTCTATGGTGTAAAGAAGAAATAAAAAGTAAAATGTGTGCTTTACGGGCTTGCTACAAAAAGGTAAAGGCAACATGTGAACTATGGTAAATGTTTCTATGTAGGTATTATAAAAACTGTTAATATTTTATTAACATTAATAAATAACATTAATTTAGTTATTGAACTAAATTTACCACAGGAGTTCACAATATACTTACCTCTATTTCACAAATCACAATGTATAATTTTAACAATACTATACAATTTTTCTTCTTCCAGAACTTTATATAGGAGGCTTTGATATTATTCTTAACTGTATTACAAGTAAAGGTACTAAAGTTTAGTTATCCAAAGTACAACCAGACTCAGCGCAAACCGATCACACAATGTTTTTACTCTTGTGGGATTTGACACCACAACCATTTGTACAGAAGTCATAGCCTCGAGAAATGACTGTTTACACTGTCTCTTTTTATTAATAACATAGCCGGCGAAATGGGATAGCTTTCAAACAACATTATAGTACTGAGCAGATAATCTTGAGTACCTACATACTTCGAATACAACATCTGAACAAAATGGTTGCACAATCCAATAACATTAGATCATATCTCTTAATCATTAAGTACGAGTAGTGTACGATAGCGTCACGCTCGGTAACTACCGCCCTGAGTGACATTACCATACGTCATGTCCGACACATTGCCCAACGAGACCATTAATCATGTGATCACATCGATGTTCTATTGAATGTGCTTTTTAAAGTGAGTACAAATCAATTGTCAAACGTACGGTATGTAGTACAGCTATACAGGAACATAGTATCAGTGGTAATGGGTATCATCGGTTTAAAGATCTTTATTTCTCAAAGAACATTCCATTGTTCACTTAAAGAGAAACTTAACTAATTTACATTAGGTTATTTTTAAAATACTACATATAATATGACTAAATATAATATGCAGTAATTTTGACAATTATAATTGTTACAACAGCTTATACAAACATTAATTATTATCTAATAGATGTAGTTTTAATCTTTTCTTAAATATTGGTAACGATGCAGATTCTTTAACACTTTTCGGTAATTTGTTGTATAGCCTTACTCCCTCAAATTGGATATTTTTCTTACCGTATAAAGTTCTAACATCATTAGTACAGTGTTCGAAATTTGTGAGTAATGTACGTGTGTGTCCCGTAGTTGTTGACGTTGTTTGAAGATTAGGGTAGTTGTTTTGTAGATTGTGAGCCAAGATCGAACCTATTGTAGCAAAGTATGTGTTAAAGGTGTTACAAATTTCAGTGCCATTAGTTATTACCTTGTTATCAATGATAAGTTTTGGAAGAGTACATCTATCGTCTATCTTATTTTTAGCTAAAGTGTTGATCAGCTTCCACATTTTCTTTGGGTCCTTGTCACATTTTGAAAAAATATCGTAGTAGTATTTCTTCTTATCTTCTTTTATCTGTCTATCTACTCTTATTTTTGCAGCTTTTAGTTTTAATTGAAGTTCTTCGTTTTCCTTATCCGTAATATATTTATACCATAGTTGATTTCTTTCATTAATGTAGTTAATTATTGTTTTGTTGATCCAGTCTTTTTGCGGTAAGTTTAATATTTTATATTTCTGTATTTTAGAGTCTTATAATGTTTTTTGTAGATACTTTTCGATATTATCATAGTTATTTTCGTTTTTGGTTAAGCAATTTTTAAGAGTATTTTCATATTGTTTGAGCTGTACACTCAGAACATGTAACTAACTGTTGTTAGAAATAATACCGCAAATTATGATAAAGTAAATTGATTTATTGATAGATTTTACACTGATACAATGATACAATATACGTGGATGAATGATAGAGTGAACGCGCCGCGGTATACGTGCACACTGATTAATTCGACGAAGTACATCGCACAGTAAACCTGCAATGGCGTCAATTGCTGACGCGGACACATTCGCTGTACGATGCAACTCGTACATACTCCCCAACAGCAGAAGAGATGATGATGATATGAATGATTATATGTATTATGACAAATGATAACAAACAAATTGAATGGTTAATATGCATATTGATTAAAGTAATAAAGTTCACATTTGTGTCTTTTCTATTTCAAACTCGTGTTTGATTGGTATAGGAGAGTTACAACTGTCTCGATATAGCTTTGCACTGGAGTTAGTAAAGAACACTTGGCCTGCCGAGGCCTTTTGTACGTTACGCGCACTTAGATAAATCGCACTTGGCTGCGGATCAGCCCTGACTTGCACTGCACTACACTCGGCACTATTATCACTTGTGTTCTGTGGGGAAGCGGACGCCTGCCGACGAGAAATGACAGCCTGGCGCCTCCGCCTCCAAAGGAAGATCGCTGCTGCGATAGTAGCCACGGCTACCAGCACGTAACTGAAGCTGTAGTGATGAATGTCATGTGTTGATAAAATCTCAGGTAATTGATTAGCTTTCTCTTTCATCACTATGATCTGCTGCTGTAGATTTGCTAAGGTTGTATATATATCTTGAAAGTCTGTGCCGTTGGTCTCACTTTCTAAGAAAGGCAGAGACAGGTTAAAGATATGATCTATTTTGTCAATATTCGGGCTTGTTATCTCAGGTTTAACATTCAAAATGTTTATGTTCCTTTTCTGTGCATACAATGAAAAGTCATCGCCCTTCGCAATACATGTGTGGCCCAGATTTATAATACCAGCCCTCCTGAGCTGTTTCTTTGCTATTTGATCATCGCATATAAACCGAAGTGTAAAAGTATTGCAACAGAAATAAAAATATGCTGATGATTCAATCAACTCTAACCATAGATTTTTACAGGTTGATTTGCTTAGTGTGCATTGACCTTTTTCTAATATGCAAAACTTCTCATCTTTTGTTAAATGCATTATTGGTTTAGTTAAGTCACACAAGTAGGTGTCTTTGTAATGCTTACATCTCTGTATTTCATTAACAGAAATTGACATATAAAAATCTCTGTTTAAATTGATGCCAACACATTCTGCGATAGGTAACACTTGAACCATGATCTGCCCCAATTGATGTGGGATGGGTAACAGCTTGTACAAGTGGTAAACATCTCTGCTTATTAGCGGGAATGTTGTTTCAAATATGAAGTAATTGGCCGTCATTCTCGCTTTGACTCTTAAGAATTTGTACATATCTCTTACATTCTGAAAGTTATTGATAGGTAATGTAAGATCTCTGGATAACTGATTGGAGATTACTTGCAACTCCCTTTCAAGTTGTTGTGGGTGCAGTAAGTGAAAGCTGAACTGATTTTGATATATATCAGTGAGACTATCCAAAAGAGTAGATTGAATAGTTTTTAAATTTTGCAGCATAGAGGTAGCAGTTATAATGGCCAATGTAAAATCTTGTATAAGAGTTAAGTTTTGTATTTCTTGTTGGGCGAAATTCGCTGTTTTCTCCAGATTATTTATATGCTGATTTATAATTTTGTGTTGTTTTGATATGGTAGCTTCCGTCCTTTGTAGTAAGTTAAACTCTGCCTCTACGATACTAGTTTGATTTTTCCATAATTGGATAATATGCTGCTCATTGTTTTTTAGTTGAGAGATATCTTGTTCATATCTTTCGGCGAAACGTTGATCGAGTACGCCAAACAAGTCACTAGCCACGTATCCAATTGCATTGATAAGACCGCGGCGGCGCCGATGCTGTCTAGCGTACGCAGAGAAATGCTGATCTTGCAGTAGCTCATTATAGTAATTCACTTCGTTGTAATCGTGACGTAATTGCAATAATGTCATATTACAATATGTTTCATGATTTATTTTTGAACATATGTTATCCAAGTAACTAGAAATTTTATTGAAAGCTTGGGTACCTTCCCAATAGGGTCCCATCTCAAAATATGTCACTAGAGTCCATTTGTCTCGAACAAGTTGCATTTTCGAAATAGGCTCGAAGAGTATTGATTGATTGAGTGGCAATTTGGTTATGTTGAACGAGCATGTTGTGGCTGATATAAGGTTGAAAAACAGTATAATTGATAATGCGAGACAAAGAAAATTGGAGCGGGGTTTTCCATTCGGCGAATTATGTGTATGTGAATCAGAGCTAGTCTGGCTGTTATTCCCTTGATATTGATCCTGTGGTATGTTATTGTTTTGATTTGATTCCGAAACAGGTAAGACAGACAACTTGATAACCGGTCTTTTGATGTACCCGTTTTTGGTTTTTAAGGTAACCACACGAACTAAACCATCTTTGCCGGGATGAAGCTGCGTTACTCGACCCATGGCCCATTTTCCTGGTGGCATATTATCTTCGTGAATCACAACTAGATCACCGACTCGCATGTTTCTTTTCTTATCCAACCATTTACTTCTCGCCGATAACTGAGTTAAATATTCAGTTTTCCACTGATTCCAAATATCTTGTCTAATTTTTGATATCAAATACCACCTAGTTCTGGCGTCATGATCACTTTCGATGATAGTTAATCCTGATCTTCCCGTGAGAAAATGTGCAGGAGTTAGAAAATCCAAATCTTCTGGGTCTTCTGACAAGGCGCAAAGCGGTCTTGAATTTAAACACGCCTCTATCTGTGCAAGTATAGTGGCCCATTCTTCAAAAGTAAGTTTCTGTTCGCCTATAACGCGTTTGATGTGATGGTTCAGGCTTCTTACTGCTCGTTCCTACAAGCCGCCTGCGCTTGGCCAGGATGGGGCGTTGAAGTGCCACTGTATATTCATATCCGTGACTTCTTTGAAGAAGTGGTCGTCTAGTATATCTTTTATTTCAATATACTCCTTCTGTAATATTCTATTTGCGCCAAGTTTGTGCCGTTGTCACTATATAAGTGACACGGTGCTCCCCTTCTGGCAGCCATCCGCCTGAGCGCTGATAGAAATGCCGCGCTTGTGCTATCCGATACAATCTCTATATGTATAGCCTTCGTTACTAAACATATAAAAATTACGATGTACCCTTTGCTAGTGACCACACCGCGACCTTTGTTGATCTTTACATCTACAAATCCGGTGTAATCAACGCCCGTATGATAGAATGGATGGGCAGGATTGATACGCGCTTCTGGCAAGTCTCCCATAAGTTGCGATTGGTTCGTTGGATCATATTTCCGGCACGTTACACAACCTCTCAAGTGCTTTTTGACTGCTCTGTTACCGCTTATGATCCAATATTTTTGACGTAAGTTTGCTAACGTCAGTCGTGCGCCTCCATGAAACGTTAGTTGGTGTGCTTGATCTATTAGCAAGGTGGTTAACTGACTGTCATAAGGTATAATAATAGGATATTTCATATCTGATGTAATATTAGCATTTCTAAGTCGCCCTCCGACACGTAAAATGCCTTCACTATCCACAAATGGCTTAAAATTTGCGATTTTGCTGCTCGAGGGTAACTTGCTTTTCTCCGCTAGACACGCTATGTCTGTTGAGAATTCTATTTGTTGTATGTACTTAATAATCTTATGTTTAGCACGACGTAATTCTGGTAACGTTAGATATTGTTGTCTATCGTCTTTCTTTATATATATACGTAGTACCCATGCCAATACGCGTACTAGCTTGTTAAATGAACTATATTTATGTAGCAAATGCAAAATGATATCTTTGTCAACATTTGTTTCCTTTGTAATAGTGTTTACGAATTTCGACTTTAATTCAAGGTCCGTCACGTATTCAGGATATGATCGTTGACTTTCTTTAAATGACTTTAGCCAGAGTGGGCCAGTCCACCACAACACGTGATCTTTAAGTTGAGAAACAGATAATCCACGACTAGCGCAATCTGCAGGATTATCATTAGTGTTTACATATTGCCAACAGCCCGCTGGCATAATTTCGGTTATAGATTTTACTCTATTGGCTACAAACGTTTGCCAACGACTCGAATCTCCTTGGATCCAACCCAGAACCGCAGTCGAATCTATCCAGCCGTAAATCTTAAGAGTGTGATCGCTAAAGCATTGTTGAATAGTTTGCATTAATCTGGCTAATAAGAGTGCCCCTGATAACTCCAGCCTTGGTATTGAAATAGACTTATTGCAAGGTGCTAAACGTGTTTTGGCTGCTACCAATGATACTTTGGTGTAACTTGTTCGGGTGATCTTGCAATATACGACTGCTGCATAAGCTTTCTGAGACGCATCGCAAAAGCCATGCAATTCAATTGTGTCGCATTCACAAATGCCTATCCACCTTTTATTTTCAAAGTTATTAATCTCTCGTAATTCTTTCCTTAAACTGACCCATTTCTTATTGATATCTGTAGGCAATTGATCATCCCAGGCTAATTGTGATAACCAGACACTTTGAAATAAAATTTTCATACTTGTGGTGATTGGAGCCAGCCACCCAAGCGGGTCAAATAACTTTGAAATGTCTGACAAAATGGATCGTTTGGTGGGGACACGATCTGATATTTCTATTTTTGATTCGAATATAAAAACATCTCTATAAGGATTCCAACCTAGCCCTAATGTTTTAGTGGATTCCGTTTGCTTGAACTGATATGTTTGAGGGTTACATTGATCTTTGCTAAGGTCTGATAAAAGCTCCGGTTCATTGGACGTCCATTTTCTTAGGTTGAACCCACCAGATTGTAAAAGATGAATTAAATCTGATTTTAACTGCTTAGCCTTCTCTATATTATAGTGTCCACCGCAGTAGTCATCCATATAAAAGCATTCTTCTACTGCTTTCGCAGCTTCGGGGTACCGATATTTCTCGTCTGATGCAAGCTTTCGCAATGTCATTAATGCTAGAAATGGAGCTGCATTAGTCCCGTAAGTGACCGTGGATAGGCTATATGTATTGATAGGTTGATTTTTTGATGACCTCCACAACACCTTTTGATACTTTTGATCATCAAAAGTTATGTTTATTTGTCTAAACATCATTTCAATGTCACTGATAAATGCATATTCATACTGTCGCCACTTTAAAATTAACCGTGAAAGGTCCTGCTGTAAATTCGGCCCTTTATACATTACGTCGTTCAAGCTGTATCCACTACTTGTTTTTGCGGACGCATTGAAGACCACACGAAACTAAGTGGTGACGGCGTCTTGTCGCAAAACAGCGTGATGTGGTATTACATACTCTTTTTGAGATGAGCTGTCTTTAGATGTTGACATGTGATTTAATTGCTCATATTGAGCCATGAACGCTTTATAATCTGACGAAAACTGTTTATTTTTGCCAAATTTTCTTTCAAGACTGCAAAATTGTGCGAGAGCTAAAGACCTTGATGTTCCCAACTTTTCTTCATGGTCAGGTTTGAGAGGCAGTCGAACTTCATACCTGCCGTTATCTAACCTTTTACTCGTAGATAAATAAAACTGCACACATTGTTCTTCTTCGGACGTTAAATCTGATTGTTCATGTATGTCCTCAATTTCCCAGAATTTACGTAATTCATCCGTATTTAGAATGACGTTACACTGATATGTTTGTACATTGCCGCATAGAATCCAGCCAAGTCGAGTCCGTTGCGCTATCGGTCGTGCAGGGCCGGCGTTGATAATGCCTTCTAATATTATTGAAGAATACATGTCCGCACCAAAGAGTAGATCGATGGGACGACTGATATTAAAATCTGGATCTGCGAGGCAGATATTACTCAAAAACTCCAATGACGGTTTCTTGAAAGAGTAATTTGGAAGATTTTTTATCAAAGTTTGCATGATTACGACTTCTGTTTGAAATTCATAATCGCAGTGTAATGCCTTGCATGTTAAATGAATAATACCTCTACAAATGCTTTCTTTGGCGCCTATGCCTGATATCACGCCTTTATTTATTTTTCTAGGCAATCTCAGCATTTGAGCAGCACTCTCAGTTATGATTGATATTTGTGAACCTTGGTCTATCAGAGCTCGTAAAGTATGATAAGAACCGTCAGATGATTTGACATTAACCAGCGCCGTGGCTAAAATTACTGCGCCCGTGATATTCTGTGATACATGAGATGCACGCTCATTATTCTCTACCAGTGATAATGTATTTTGCTCATAATTATTGCTACCCAAAGCCGTCCCTGTGTTGCTAGTCAAGACTGATGAGTAAGCTGAATGCAACAACGTGTTATGGTTCTCATTGCATTCGCGACACCTTGAACTTGAAACGCACGCCTTGTCGTTATGATTATACAGACAATTTTTGCAAAGTTTCATTTTTGCAATTACTTTTAATTTCGCGTCATTTGGCAATGCAATAAATGTTTTGCAATGAAAAATTTTATGACTGCCTAAGTTGCATACGGTACATTTATTATTAACATTAATTGATTGATTAGAAAAGGCATTTGACTTCAAATATTGTGGCTTTTTCATAATATAAACTGACTCTTTGTTATAATTTTGCCGTTGATGACTAGGACTGCTTGTCGACTCTGGTTTCTTTCGTGAAGACTCTAATGAAATAAACTTAGCTTCAAGATAGTCTAAGAATTCGGGCAATTTGTACACCTCCCTCGGGTTTTTCATTGATTCTATGAACTCGTCATGAGTTTCTGGGTCCAATTTCAATGATAGAAAATAAACGATTAATGGATCCCAGTTTGATATATTAATGCCCAAGTTCTCAATGGCATGTAAACATTCTTTTATCGTATCATGCATCCTTTTGATGTGTGTCAAGGACCTTTGTTGAGCCGATGGAAGGTTTACAATTCTTGCCGCATAGGAGCAGAATAGGCGTCTCGGGTTATCATATCTGTGATTGAGTATATCCCAACACGTTTATAATTTTCGGAACTTATTTTTAGATGCTGAATAAGTTTTTCGGCCTCTCCTCTCAACTTGCCCTTTAGAAACTGCATCTTTTGTGCAGGTGATAACGATGGGTTGTTGTGTATGGTTTCGTAGAATAGGTCCTTGAATGATACGAATTGCTGAAAAGACCCATTAAAGGTAGGTAACTCCACTTTCGGGGTTGATTTTTCTCTATGCGATGTAGACCAAATTTTACTATTTATAGCATTTTTCATGCTATTGTAAATAGTTTCCTGATTAGAGTATGTCTCCTCATAGGTTTTATTTTCGCCACAGAGTTCACTATCGATGTCCCAGTGGAGCTTGTCTATTGTAGACCAACGAGATTGTAGATTGTTTAGGGCATCTTCGAGTGCCCATTTCTCCGAAATAGCATCTAAATTTATCGCTGATACGGTGCGATGAAAGGCTCGAAAGTTGCTAGACTGCTTGCGCAACATCTCGTCCACCTTGCTGCTTGTACCACGAGTCGTTACAGCTATGCCCGATTGCCTAGCATTTCCGAGATCAGGTGTCGAGTCGGTGACTTGATTCGTTGGTGTCGTAGGCCTGCTTTCTGCGGGATTTGAGCATAACAGTTGTGAAAGTTCCGGCTTGCTACCCGACGGTAAAGGACTTCTTTTACCGGATTCAACACGATACCGTTCAATTATAGACCGCACTGCCTCATACGATTGACGCGTTAGCTCAAATTGATTGCTAGTAAAATAAGAATGAGAAGGGTCAATGTTTTCACATAAATAATCGTGATTCTTTTGATACTCATTCCAATAAGAAGTAAGAGTCTCAATCCTTCTTTTGATTAGGTTAGGAGTCTTTCGTTCGGCTCCATCCTTTTTAAAGTTGATACTAAGTTTGCTGATGGCCTCGGTAATTTGAGATTGCGTTAATAAGATCTGCGATTCCATGATGATTGACAGATAGGTACTAGAATATGGAAAGATCTTACTTGATATATTCGACGAACGACGAATGATCTTGAACCTGCAACCTGATGTTAGGCTATCCTTGGTACCTGTACCTGTTTCACCCTCACTAACACACTGATTGTCACACTGATAGTTACTTAGATAAGTTCAATTCTCTTTATCGCACGAATTAGTCCGTTTTTAATTGCACGTGGCACCTTAGGTTATCCGTAGCGCCAGGTGCACCGAGACCAAACCGACACGTGGTCCTGATATATTATGATAAATCCGGCTCGAAGGACCATAAATGTTTGAGCTGTACACTCAGAACATGTAACTAACTGTTGTTAGAAATAATACCGCAAATTATGATAAAGTAAATTGATTTATTGATAGATTTTACACTGATACAATGATACAATATACGTGGATGAATGATAGAGTGAACGCGCCGCGGTTTACGTGCACACTGATTAATTCGACGAAGTACATCGCACAGTAAACCTGCAATGGCGTCAATTGCTGACGCGGACACATTCGCTGTACGATGCAACTCGTACACATATAGTGCTGTGTAATCTATGGCCTTTTATTGGGTTTTGTGTAATAAGGTTTGTTTGTATTTTTTTATTTCGACGTAGATTTGTTTATGGTCTGAAAGCGTAGACTCTATAATAGCCATGTGGATGTTTGTATTTTGAATATTCGTACAGGTATGATCAATAATGCTCTTTGTATGTATAGTCTGTCGCGTACAGTAATCTTCATTAATGTTATTTAGTATATAATATCCTGCTTCTTGTATTATATCAGTATAATCGGCATTTCTGCGATCATTTCGTAATAGGTCGATGTTAAAGTCGCCAAATATAATGGTTTTATTTCGTTCCTTTTCTAGCTATAGTGTATACATATTCATTGTGAAAACGTCCGATGTAGGACATAGGTCCGAGACACTATGCTTTGTAGATGGATGTAGGACATAGGTCCGAGACACCATGCTTTGTAGGTGCATGAATGACCGCAGGATAATGATTTCCCCTACGCAGATAACGTTGTTCCTGTAAGGTGTTATTAGTCGCCAATAACGACACCTTTCCTTTACGGACAAATACCTGCGCATCACAACAGTTTGGTGCCCTACAAAAAGCGTAACATCTTGGCATAATGTCTACTGAAAACAATACGAATACATACATACGTATGGATCCAAAACAGCTACAGGCGATGCAACAACAATATATTATAGAGTGATATCGATAGAGTATAAAATAAGGTTATAATTGAGACGCCGCCTCTACGTTACGATCTAGGGTATTTCATAGTAGCTGGTGTGGCGGCTGTGGCGGGGTCGCCTGCGGCGTCCCCAGCGCGCTCTAATTGGTAATAAGTGGCAAGCTACCCTCCAGCTGGGAACTATTACTGCTCTACGAGCTTTATATTAATGAGTGCAGCCCGGCAATTATAAGCAGCTACTATTTTATTAGTAGTTGTTCTACTATTATCAGTGATCAAGTATCAGAATAAGGTTCAAAGTTTTTTGCAACTAACATTGAAAGTAACCTGAGGCCCTAGCTAGAAGCTAACGCCAAAGCTTATGTCAATCCTATACATTTTGTTATCTATTCTATGAATAAAATAGAAATCCTTGACACTTGTCTAGGGCCTCTGGTATCGTGTGTGGCATAATATGCCTATAATATTAAAAAAAACACTTGTGAACTGCTATTATACCTACTTGTTGCAGACTGACAGTTCTGCTGTCAATATAGCTCTCAATTACTAAAATGAATTGGAATACGCCTTGCTGACCAGCACAGCAAAAGAACAACACTGCGAATAAAGAACAAGTAAATGTGACACTACTTGAATGCAATATCTGAGCGACAAGCGTTCACTTATTAATTAAGTAGTACACCGATCTATGTGTCTTTGTGTATCATTTGTTGACTCTCTGTCTATTAGTACTTATAATGGTTCACGACTCACTCTCGAAGACAAAAATTAACCAATGTGTACACGCGATTGATTTCTGAAACGTTTTTGATACCTTTAGGGTACACATGGTCACGTGATGACTGACACCTGACGAGGAGTTTTCGTCTGTTCGCTATCAGACGTATAATCATGCACAGCTACAATTATTGCCCAAACGGTACCCATTGCTTTGTAATTTGATAATGGCGGTGGCGTGTGCGCATGCGCAGCACCGAACATAACCGCCGGCTAGCCAGCTGAGATCACCTACGGCGAATATTTTAGGTTGTTACGTGACCTATGATGCAGGAAGAACCCGAATCTCACGCGCGTGAGGTGCACATTGCACCAGGTAGCAAGGTTTAAGAGTTTTTTCGATAGATGAATGATTGGCTCGTATAAGGACACAAAGGCGCTGTAATCAACACAACCTAAACCTAAACCTGAACCTACCGGCAAGACAACTTATTCAAGTGGTGACAGCATCACAGCCAGGTGTTATTCAGAACGAAGGTAACATTGTTTTAAGTTACTTGCTATTCATGCAACTTATCAAAAGAGTTGTCATGTCACTCACCAAAATCGGTTGAAAATCTATGGATGTAAGCAGTTATTCATGACATGTCAAAATATAAATGTTTGGGGTAAGACTACTTATATATAGCAGTAGACTTATTGATTACTTTCAGACATTATAATGTAAGTACGTATTAGTTATACGTACTTTTAAAATAAAGTTTGTTATTATTATCAAAACAGTTTTATAAATTAAATTTAATAATGTTTATAGATACTTTGTTGTTTTTCTTGTTATTAAAATACCAACAATAAAACAACAATGAGAGATACAATATCGAATGTCTAAACGTAAAGCATTCAAGTGAAGGTTTGACGGAGGCTGTCACCGTGGAGCGGCGCGGGGGCGAGGCGGAGACGCAGGGCGAGGACCATCGCTTAATGCATACCCAATTTTATTTGTTTGTAGCAACGATTACACGCGGCGTCCATTAATTAATAGATCGACATCAATCACAGCGATCCGAGCGATCATGCCGCTGATCTATCGTACCTACCATACCGACAACGTGCCGCGCAATCCCGTGTCGGTACCTACTCGTATGATACCGAGTAATACATTTACACAACACCAATATCAATTTATCAACACATCACTATAACTTATCTCGATTTTGACTCACACGGCTCAGTTTTAGACGTGGAGACGCCGCGGCTATGAAGGCTCGAGATCTAAAAATGTTTAAGCAACGTTCCTGATGACATGATAGATATATTTTTATATATGCAAGATAAAATCAATATCTTTATGTAAGTATGCATCTGTGAAGTTTGAGATCTTAATTAAATTTAACACATTTTATCTGGTTTTGTAACCTCAGACCACGGATCTAATGGACAAAAAGTATTAATTAAAGTATTAATTAAAATAAATACAGTACGCATGATAGCTGCAATCTTCAGGATACAAGCCTTAGATGGTGACTGTGCACGGATTAGATTTAATTGTTAAGAAGTTTCTGTGAAGCAATTACACAAAAAAGTTTTAAGTGTCTGTAAACAAGTTGAGAGAGTGTGCTCTCTCCCCAATAAAGTGTGTACGTTCGTAGAGTTTACGAGCTCGGTTTATTGTTTGTCCATTACGTGAAGATGAACGCGCTCCATGACTATAGCGACTCCATCACAGCTTACGTCATTAGTCGCGCCACCAATAAACCAGAGTTAACCTAGTTGAGACATCTCTCATTTTACAGCCACACGGTTTAATTAGTGGAAATAATACGTGTATAATATAATGACAGATGATATGTACGCCTACGGTTTCATTTGTTTAATACGAATGAGCGTTTAATGTTATTTATTGCTGGTGCAGTGCTCAGTTCATTAATGACGTCGCTCTATCCGATACCAACGAAGCACTGATGTTGTCACGATATTATGTTGATAACAGTTAATGTCGCCGTAAATTGGACAGATCGACAGATTTGTGACGTGTTCGTTGACTTCTTAATTACCAGCAGCGCCAGCACTGTCGTAATTAGGTTGTGGAGATCAGATGTCGTTTAATATATGCCTGTCTATGTCGTGATTCAAAGGGACAGATGCCCTTTTTTTCTCCATCCACAACTTCTTGTGTAGCGATCGCAATTACTACTACTGTTTCAAATACGTAGTTGTGGATATTAATGTTCTAGTTAAATAATAGGTAAGCATTACTGCTGCTTACGGACATGATGATCTATGGCGTGCTTTGTGTGATCTGTCGCTTGGACTAGACGCGCGTCTGAGAGAAGGCGCGTGGGCGAAGGCGCGCTGACAGGCAACACGCGTGACTGGTGAGGCGACATCACTCACCGGCGACAAATGACGCGCGACACACAGCCCTTGTCTTACTACAACTGACTGAGCTATTGCGTTTGTTTGTGCTTAAATAACTCTTTTAATGACGAGCTATTAAAACTTCCTAGAATTAAGCGCCTATTTGGTAATGTTGGAAACTCTTCAGTCATTCCCGTGTAACAATTATGATTACACTATCATAAAATAATTATGTTAGCATGAATCTCGAAACTCGGTATCGAATCTCGGTTGAGGCTTTATAAGCTTTTTTGCTAAGAAATTCGAACTACCTAAACACCACACGTACATACATTCTATTAATGCCTGGCATATTGTTCCAGTAAATGCCATCCCACTTGTCTCCTTGACACATGAAGCACATTATAATGAAACGTAGGTACTATACAAATAAAGAAAAATAGCGTGATACTATGTTATGACTTATAGAGTTATAAAAATAATCTTACGCAATTAATATTATAGTTAGGTACATTTGTCTCCTTGATCTGAATCGAGTGAGAGGGCATGCACATAATTACTAGTGAGTAGGTTAATTCGCCGATTGCAAAATTAATATGAGATCTAATATTGGGATCACGCAGATCCACGGCGGCGGCGTCCAATTAGGCATTACATGTTATTACTAGATCTATAAACAATTTGGTGAACGAGTTCCGCGCTCACGACCGACCGACGGGCTAGCGGCCGAGAGACGCCATCATTAAATTAAATCTAAATTATAGGTTATGTTTAAGTGCAGAGGTCGTACCTACACCGGTTGAGGTAGGCAGCTCTGTTAGTTTTTAAACTTGTATTTATATAATGCCACTGTCTAACAGTATTCGAAATGTTTTAATAAATCGAAACTGCTCTTTAGGATCTGTTGAAATGTACATATTATCGGCAAACAAGCTTCCGTTACTGAAAGTATGTGGTAACCATAACCTATGGATGTTACTATGTTTTCTAAGGATTGCAGAAAAAATGGTAACAAAGACACATTCATTGGGCATCGTGTAGGAGAGAAGAAAATAAGTAGGAAAAGGAGGGAGACCAAATACCTTCTAAATACAACAGTTTACCAGTGGTCATCCATCACAGACGAAAATGTTAAAAGTAAATTTAAAACTAAGTTAAAGAAATACCTTATAAAATAAAAAAGTTTTATTTGACTAACACACCAAAATTATGCTGAGGTATTATTTTTGTACAAACTAAACATTTTGGAATATTGAACCGTATGAAGTAAGCCCGTCATGACTGCTGTTGAGGAATTTCCTCGACTGTCTATGGTCACCTGTAATGGCACTTAAAACCATATGAGCGCAAAGTTTTATCATTACAAGTGAATTAAGTCCAAACATTAAGTAATCTTATTTTTATTAAGTTCCTGTTTGAAGTCGGTTTTTTTTGTTTAAGATTTTTATTTGAAGTCGGTTAAAAATAGACCTCCGACGCTCTTATACTCTGTAAGTGGGTAGAAGTCGATCTGGCCGATTCATAACAATCTTAAGCTGTGGTTAAATCGATATCTCTGATCAATGATCACATGCGCATGCGCTATGGTGTTATCGCAGCACTGCCACACGGCGTGTAATATCCAGTTCCGTGGAATATATCACGCATTGTGTACGCATCGCGAGCAAATTAAACGCTAGTTGAACTGTATTAGGTACCACACATAATGCGCATATTTAACTAACATAATACTGTGTCGGCGAACATAACACGTGACGTAATAGGCAACGATCTATCAATAGAACGTTTTATGTGCAAATGTTGTACAAGTGCAATATTTGCGTAGCGATGAGTTCAATGAGCCGCATGATTTAATATTAAATATTAGGCGAGTGAAGGTCAACGTCCGCGCTTACTTACATACATACAGACATACGCAGATGACCTCAGTGTACAATAAATAGTGAAGTTTATGATAATTGCAGAGGAAATGTAGCGGTAGACGTGCGAGTTATTATGATCAGTGTGCGATTATAATCACGAGTGCGCGGGTACGTCACGACCGCTCGCATGTTAACGACACAGGTTGTAAAGCGAGGGCTCTAATAGTTAATATCTTGCATTTTCCATAAACCGGCGTGTATTTGAATACAATGTCAACATTATTGCGTGTGAATAATGCAGCAGCGCATGCGCACCTGTGCCTGCACCAGTCAGCTGTGCTATCTGTGCACAATGTTGCGCCGACTCACTGTTTACATACGATATCTGATCATTGGCTGCACTTTTAACTTGTGATGCGCTCTCTACTGTGTTGTATAGTTATTGCATCTAATGCCCGATCCTATTGTATACATTGTCCTCTGATTTCTTCGCATATTACACAAGATTAGCATAGCTCCCTACAACTATGTACAGCAAGGCCATGTATCTGAGAAGCATTTGCTTTGTTTCGAACGTTTTAAAAACTAGAGTTTGCCACAGTCATCACGCTAGCAGTTGCGTGTACTCCGTATAAGCAGAAAGGCACTGCCTACCTTAACAATTACTTAAAATTACAATAATAGCAACATAATTAAATAATGCCCACCCTGTAAAAATCTATAATGCCTACACTGTCAAAAATCTCTGTGCACGCCACTGCACGCTGGTGATATTTATGATATTGGTGATATTGAACACTGAGGTAACTCTGATATCCTTTACGAATATTTCTTTAGCCTTTTACGATACCTGCAGTATAAATATGGTGGTTTTATATTCTGGACTAGAAATATTTCATACTTAAATGAATCCAAAGTGTTCAGATTAATATAATGTGCATGAAATACGTATAATCGCCTCATTAATAATAATAATAATATTTTATCACATTCACACAGCGCCATCTAGCCCCAAATTAATTTGCTTGTGTTATGGGTACTAAACAATTGATAAACTACTTATATACATCTTTTTTTTGTAAAAATGTACATACATATTATAGATAAATTACACCCAGACACAGAACAAACAAAGATGCTCATCACACAAAGATTTGTCCTGGGTGGGAATCGAACCCTACTAACCACTAGGCCAACAGGCCAGTTATTATCAGCCATTATTATTCTGTAGTTTTAGTTAGTGATAATGCCGAGGTCAATAATGTCTACTATTCTCCTGACGCTTCTCTGGTATCGCTCGTGTGAAACATGTGCATTATATACTTTATTGAACATATTTATTTTGTTCAAGATAAGGGAAGGAAATAAATAATGATGATTAAATACTGTAACAAAACAGTAACGATTACATCACATCCTGTACAATTCGCACAAATCAACAAGTTACATGTACCAGCGAGTATAACTCATATCTGAGGTTTTTACTTCAATATTACAAGAACGTTGACTTGCTAATGCCTGACGTGTTATTAGTTGTACAAAAAGCGATATAATCCGATCGTTGGAAGTGGAGTACATTCCCTGAGACAAAGAACTGGAAACATAAAAATGTATCAAGGAAGCTATTTCATAACTTGTGATAGATTGCGACAAAAAGTGGAGAAGACGTCCCTTGGGCCGGTCGCAGGCGCAGCGGTCGCACCGTCTCAATGTAACAGCTAGTTCAGCTCTGCTATGTGATGTCGTATAATGTCGCATAAACGCGTTAAATACCTACCTGCGACGCATGTGTCGTGGTGCGCCTCTACAATGCAACAATGCAGTTATTGAAATTTGTTATAAAAAGATTAACTATGGAGTTTGATCATGCTATTTAACTATTACTATAATATTAATTAGACTACGGTCTGGATATTCTTTTAAAACAAACCGGTCACCTAAATCAGGTTTCTAATCGTAAAAGTTGCTATCTCCATGTTCATTTTAAGGTCCAACAATTATAAAATTCGTTTAAGGTCTTCCGGCATCGTGCCGAGATCTTCTATCGACTCTGAATTATGATGTCTTCACCATTAATATTGATGCCAAGTCTTTTTAGTCAAGTTAAAAAAAGGACCTCAAAACTCCCTTTGAGTATTTTCTGCAAGAATAATGACGATGATGAAATAATAAGTTAGACTTTCATACCACATTGTAAAGGACACACATTACAAAATAACGCTTCACACCTACACTGAGTATCGATAACATTAGGTATAGTGTGTCGTGTATAGGTATGGTGGTGACAGGATCATTGAAGTCCGTGTGAAACTGCATCCGACGCAGCACGCCACATACATAATACATGCGCCGAGGAGCGAGGAGGAGGGAGGGTAAGGGGGAACGAGGGATATCTGCGATCGTAACTGATAATGATAAACGTACAGGAATATCGGCAGAAAATTCACCATTTTAGAAACACGATTCACGATTTGCACCAGTTTAGTGTTTACATATTGACAAAAATATTTCATAAGTAATTTTTTACGCTTGCCCACCAAAATAACCTTTAGTTTTTCTGAGTTAGTCAGTAGAACTGCTATCCTGGCAATTTATTGTCAGACTTTTATCGAGTTGCGTTTATTCGTTATCAAAATTAGAAGAGAACCTATGCGACGGTATAGAGTTCCAGGTTGTAATTACGCGACATATTTTATGATAAAAAATAAGTACTAAGCCTCAGAGAATTAACGAATGGTCTCTCATCTCGATCATGTCACTGTTCAAATCAATTCAAACATAAAAAATATTGTATGAGAAATAATCAGGTATTTACATACAAATTTACCATCTACTGCCATCCATCAGTGAGACAAATGCACGTTATCTCATGTAGTCGTCGTAGTCGTATGCGTGGCGTCACGCTGTGTCCGACGACTTCCACAACAAATATGACTATTTGTATGCTATTGTTTATAATTAATTGAGTGTGCTCTTCAACGGAGCGAAGATGTGCTGTGCTGTGCTGTGCTGTGTGTTGTGTGAGGGCGCGTGAGAGACGCTCGCTCGGTCGCGAGGAGCGTGCATGCACATACATCAGCCGCGTTAATTGAATAACGGAATATTTATGCGCGTGGTGCGTCGCGTTCCCTGCACCCCCGCTGTACCGCGTACACTCGCGCCGGTACCACGGTTTATATTGCCATTCTCATAGCTGACACAATGCGACGCTTAAACGGATATAAATATTTTATGCGTCGAGATAGTGCCGCGGTAATTGAATACTTGTGGCGTATTCAATGGCGGCTCGTAAACGCTGGTTAGATTTGGTTCTTATTCATGTTATGCGGTGCTAACGATCTGTCTGTGCGGCGATGCGCGTTGATGTGAGCACCGGTGGCGGCAACAACCACTAAATCATAGCTAATAGTTCATAAACCTGTGATGGACGTCGTCAACACAAACGGTCAGCACCCGGCTGTGCGACGGCCACAGTCGGTACATAGATCGTCGTACGTACCTGGTCACTGTTGTTGTTAAGTAAATGTTAATACTTAAGCACTCCTCATCTACGTATAAATTGAAACAGTTTGAATAAAAATATATACTTAACCGTAACGTTTAAAATTGTATGTGGCCTGTCGTAGTGTGAGGTGGTACTCTGGCACTCGAACTCCTACGACGCACTTGTGTTTTTATATAAATATTTAATGCAAACACGTCATGTTTTATATGTGGAGTTACAAAGCGCCACGAGTGCGGGTACGTGTTGATGTAAGGCGTACACAAACAGTAGTGTAATGGCGATGTCACGTCACCTGGCGTCGAGGAGACGTTTCAATCAGCGCAGAGCAACTCATTAGCGACAACTTGAGGAATACGACGCACACCAAATATACCTACTCTTTTAAGCCATGGGGCTGTCACACACATCTTGTTAATGCCGCAATAAGGTGATAAATTATCAACTTATTCCGGCACTTATCACTGATTATATATCTAATACCTACGTAAATAATGCTGCTGCCTGAAATGGGATGACTACGTAAGTACTTTCGATCTGAGTCCATATCATCTCGTTCGTTTTCAACACTCATCTTTGCAAAGTTGAGCAATGTCTCTATTGTCCACTGTGTCTTCAATTTTAATAATTTTTCTTTTACTCTTTGAGAGGTTGGTTACCAGTGCCTGCAAATCTGTATATGTATAGTATTTTATATGCGCTATCGTTTCTTTGAAACTGATCCCGAAATGTTGCTTAGGTACTATTTTAACATCTTTATAAACATAAAATAACATATAAAATAACTTGTCAACCCTATAACATACGCACAGGCACTCGACACGGTGTCTGCGGCTGCGCAATCGCACAAACATTAAGATATGTTTAACGGTGCCCGTCAGAGGGCGCCTGAGTCCGCGAAGGTCTCACCAGTACTCTCACCACTGTCGCAATGTGTTTACAGTAAACATGGCGCTTACAAGCGGGTGCTCGAGTGCTCGGGTGCTCGAGCGCTTGAGTCTCGAGCTGAACAGATAAACGAGCGATAAGCAGAAGCTGTCGAACGTAAATCATGAACAAGTATATTATTATGAATACACGTTGTTATGCAATAGCCAGATATCCAACTCTCTTGGATCCTTATGACTGCTCACCATGATCAAGCGAGCGAATAAATGTAGTTAATTTGGTAGGCTAATAGAAAAATATTATTATGCTATGAACCTAAAGAAATTGCCGTGAGGGTTATTATTTTCTTACATGGTTATACAATGACTGGTAGACGACGACGCCAGTGTCATGATGAAATGTGTCTCAGACACCGCTGAGGTTGAAAAGCGGCGGTTACAGTTACTTTTCATACAATAATACCTACAAGTAATATGGAAATAAGGCAATACTAATAAGAACATAAAAACTACAATAGTTAATAATATGTAAGTCAGTTGGTAATAAAGGGCAGGATATCGGCGGATACAAAATATATTGTTGAGTAGTAATCGTTAATATAATGCGGTGATATCGAGCAGCCATGACAGGTGTCGTGATTGTGTGCCAACTGCCCGCCACTGTCCACCACTGCCCGCGCCGTAAATATTCTACGACATTGAATAATTACAAATATATACTATGCTCATATTTATGGCTAATATTTAAATGCATTTAAAAAAAATATTTAGTACTTAGATAAGTTATAATAAAACAATCTTAATTTTCATTTGTATAAATCAAAGTGTGTCATTAGTAGAATATTAAATCTAAGTGTTTGAAAGTATTCTTTATAAACCCTTTCATGGACACTACTGTAGACACAATTAATGTATTATTGTTATCGCGGCCATATACGTTTACTGTCCCTGAAATTAAGTAATTGAATAAAGGTAAAGGCACAGAGTGCGATGAGAAGGTATGCTCCATCATTTATTTTTGTAAGTAACTCATAATATTCGAATCGGAAGTCCTTTATTGCACACAAAACTGATATGTTCCTTTTATTTAATTTATTATTTGCAGTATCTGTATCATAAAGATTCATAAAGATGTTGCTAAGATAAACCTTGACAACTTATATCCTTTTAAATGTAATAAATCGTCTGTTTATTTCTTCCGATCCAGATTGAAGCTTCGAGTGAAAATCGTCTAATTGCGACAAATACCTTGAATAACACGTACACACTTATCTGAACAAGCTAAATTAGGAGATATAATCTTTGCACTAAAAAGTTACTTTTAGTTAGTTTGTGTAAATCTTTACTTTCAAGTCATTCTTAAATGGATGTATTTTATTAATATTATAAGTTCTGCTCGCTTATTTATCACTTTGTGTTTGAGTGTGATGAATGTGATACTTACGGTCCCCAACCTCTAATATAAATATTATAATAATACTTAATAAATACAGTTTCAATATTATTTATTTAATGAGTAGGTCGTTAAGATAATTTAATACAAACACGAACTATATAACATCATCTGCATGTTGAAGTATCGTGGCTGAAAGGCTCGTATGTTATCATTTTATTTTATTAATTATTATTATAGTCGCGTGAAATGCTCTTTATTAAGAAAAAATAATTTTTATATTATTTGAATAACTTCGACGACCCAAAACATTTGCAGTCTACGAAGAACTTTTTATTAAGTTTACCATCGTTAATCAGTAGGATATACGCCTAACTTCAGTACGTAACCTATTGAAGATAGTAAACTTAACTTATACAGTTTCTTTGAGTTCAGCAAGTTGATGCTATACCTACGGTGTACCTACAACTACGAGTAGATTACGTGCAGCATCCATGATCCACGTTCGAGTTTATATGGGTTTGAATTGTGTTTGACGTAATCAAAAGCTTGTCAAAGGACACAAAGTTACAAATATCCAACAAGTAATGACGTGGTCTCCAGTCTAGAACCAATCCTTCTTCTACCATCGACATGGTAGGCTAAAGGAGTATCTGTACCTATTTGGTCAGAGGTGTTAGCTGCATACTACTTGTTACAGGCTTGTCCGTAAAAGTTGTAATTACGAGTATAGCAATAGTCTTCCATTTGAGAGAAGTCGTTATCTGTTAGTTTCAAGAAAGCTAGGCACATGTCATTTCCTGCTTATGGCTGCGTGTAATGGATGTAGTACAGTGTAGACTGTAGTGTATAGCAACAGTAGGTGGGTGCACAGGAGATGGGCTCGGCAAATGTATTAATTATGAGTCGGTCGCTACAAGAGCTGGGCGCCGCGTTATTAGCAATAAACAACACGTCGTGCGCGTGCGTAGACCCGCGCCCCGATCAACTAATACAGCGACTTATATCATCTGCGCACTCATTGCATTTATATAAAATATAGGTAACAACCGCATATAAGGTAAGGACAACTGATATAGACCGCCTGAAAGCATCTCCATTTTGACCAATGTATAGTCGTCCTCGTCTAAAATATAATATGCAAAAAGACTTATTTGGCTCAAATATGTATGAGGGTATAAGGTTGACTAGTAGGGAATGCCCTGGGCATTAAGTCCGCCTATATACTTTGTATATGAAGTTACATAATTAAAAATAAATAAAACATAAAATCATGTTTACTTTAATAACCGTTTTCAATATCTAAACAAAACGTATCATTATGTCCTTAGTACGTTCAGTTTTTTTTATCGCAGTAGCACGCAGCAGCGACTGTTGCTCGCGACAATTAAGATTAGTTAAAAGGTTAATGCTATCTGTCAACAGCAAAACTACCACCTGTCACTGCTGCACTCTCCCCGTCTGCTTACTCTCTGTTACTTACGAAATTTACTGTCGTAGAGTGATGTCAACAACCTGTATTATATTCACAAAAATATATTTTTATTTCTTATGGAGTTAGTCACTCTTGATAATCGTTAAAAGTAATCGAGTGTTAAGTCCACGTCGAACTTGGATTTTTAATCGCGACTTAAGCGAGCAGATATCTCGTTATCTCCATTTTACTATTGCAACTATTAAAAGTACACTTAAGATGAACTATCTGTGTGAGGTTATAAATGTTGCTCGCATAGTTTATAGCATCTCCTCTAATATAGATGCTTTTATTATAATATTATAACGAGTATGCATTAGTGGGCATCGTATATCGGTACAGGTGCAAATAGCGCGGCTCTATCGTGACCGTCTCTATTAACGAACTCAATTAGCCGCTGACGGAACTAACTACATCCAGCGCTGATTTATTCGTGCTCTGCAGTAGTACATGCAAATAGGGCCGATACTCTATCTACAGATTAAATTATGCAGCCAGATAGTTAGTGGTAGAGTGCAGTTATTCTGTATACTTTTGTAGACGGTGAGCGATGCGGGCGCGTCTGAGAAAGTTTGAAAAACTCGCTCCGGTCCCGGCGAGGCCCGGCGCGGCCCGGCGCGGCTCGGCACGGCCCGGCGCGGCCCGGCGCGACCCGGCGCGGCTCGGCACGGCCCGGCGAGGCGCGGCGCGGCTCGGCGCGGCCCGGCGCGGCTCGGCTTGTGAGCCTGCGAGCAACCCACTGATTAGATATACCAATGATGTTGTATTAAATTATTTTAAGTGGTTTATGGTTTAGTTAGTTAGTCCGATATGTAAGAAATCACCGTTAAAACAGCAAAGATACCCACGAGTTATATTTTATTATATGGAAAATCATTACTTCATTATCTGTGTGACTAGGGGTTTATATTACACAAAATCGAAGATGCACGAAGCATAAAGAAAGAGCCTTCTCTGGATACGATGAACAGAGATAACTTCTACAAGACAATAAATAATATTACCAGTCTGTTTTACTGTCTGTCCCACTGCAAGGCAAAGGCCTTTTCTCATATATAGAGAAGGCATGAGCATTAATCACCTCGTGCGCTCAAGGCGGATTGGCAATTTCAGACTTTTAGTCCAGTTTTCCTCACAATGTTTTCCTTCACCGTCAGCCAGAAATGTTTAAGATAAACTTAGAAAGTACTTAAAATTTGAAAATTCCGGATTCGAACTCACTACCTCGTGTTTACAAAGCCTTAACCACTGGACCATTTCGACTACTTTAACATATCACTACTAAATTATCCTTATTTGCCATAGTCACTTCCTTGGCAAGCTGATTTATGACCACTGTATGGTAATTTGAACCCTGATTAACTGATAACTAGTTCGACAATTACAGAAAAAATATGGGTTCGTAATATATTCAAATACTATACTGGATCGAAAACCACACTGTAGTTGGTATCAATAAAACTAATTAGAAATTGCTACCACAAAACATGATCTGATGAATGATTTATTTTAAGTTGGTAATGTGACCACTAAACGTATATTTTATGCACGATCGCATTAGCCATAACATTCTCGTATGTTTGACGGCTCATGTCATGGCGGATGAGAGCGCCGAGTGACTTGAGGTACTCAAACGCGCCGACGACTAACGTAACGCAACAACTAAGCCACTACACTACAATATGTTGTAGGTAAGTGCAAATTGAGCCGGCCTTAGGTCTGAACCACACATTTATAATAAATGATAATAATAATACCAGCCTGTTTACTGTCCCACTGCAGGGCAAAGGCCTATTCTCATATAGAGAAGGAATGGGCATTAATCACCACGCTTGCTCAAGGAGGATTGGCAATTTCAGACTTTTAAGTCCCACGATGTTTTACGTCACCGTCTGTCAGAAATCTCCATTTAATTATTACTAATTAACTTATTCCAGGAAGATGGTTGTCATTTAATTTCATCTACATTTTTTCTATTTTTTATCATTGTAATATACCATTAATATCATCAACAAGAATATTATTCTAAACTTGACGCTGGCAGAAATAGCTGACACAATCGTCGGCTCTGTTGCCAAAAAAAAAGGAGAAGGAAAGAAGAACTTATTCCAGTTAATGTTTTCAACTACATCTTTTTGAATACTTTCAACCATCATTTACCTCCAGCATCTTCACTTTGACCTGTTTTGAGCTGCTCTAATCCATTGTTACCCCACCAGCTTTAATTTTTTTAAATAGTCTTTAGATTGAAACCAATTACTTTAGTATGAGATCTACTAATTGACCAGTGAAGTAGGTTGTCAAAATGTCAACCTCAAGATGTTTAGATCATTCATCATCCTGACATTCATGAGTAAGTGTAAATCACATGATCTAAATTAACAAATGAGGGTGATTAGATGTTAGTAACTGTGTTGGTACTCACCCGCTGATGGTTATTGCGTGCGGAAAGACTCAAAATGAAAGCTACGGGAAAAACTTTACATAATTAAGTACACTTGTTATTCTGATGTTAAATTGGTACGACAACAATCCTTTATACGTTTATGACGATGATTACTAAAGTATTTGTACACTGATACTCACATTACGTGTATGTTATTAGCTATTGAATATCAAAACCTGTCTCCTACCTTACAGTTGCGGGTCGCGGGCTCACTCCCAGCAATGCTCAACGGTATACCTACCAATATACCTAATGGCGCTGAAGCACCTATTAACTTGTTTATAGTGAACCACACAATTTCATTTTATTATTATGTTAATACACATTATGTGTGGAATTTATTTGATATCCATTCTTCAAGCAAAATTAAAAGATTTATTCAAAAGAGTTACTCTTTGACCTCATAAACTGAAAAACTAATTTTGTATAGTTATTGTATTATAGAGAATAACAGAATCCTGGTTTTGTTAATTTATGACATCTTCGACTACAAAACATATGAGCAACTTCCACTCTACCTGATGGTATCAGCTAGTTAACTCCAGACTCCACGGATGATGGTCACCGTGCGTCGTCATCAATGTAGTAAACCTAGTTGTAAGAAGGCACAACTTACACAAAATAGAACTATAAAAGTTTTTTGTTTTTACTAGAGTTTTACAAGTTCGTGTGCGAAACCAGACAAAAAAGTAGAATTCAGAAAGACGACAAGAAGACAGTAGATCTCGTGACACTACCGTTTCCGTACCACTGCGTTTCGTTTTACAGTAGTAGATCCACGCTGATTTCAGCATGAATGGGCCGGATCGTCCGGGGAAGTACTACCCTCTCATAGAAGATCGACTTAAGAGTAGTAGTATCCGTACTACTGCGTTTCGTTCGGTGAGTGAGAGCGCCGGAGGCCCAATTTCCCCCCTTTCCTCTTTCCTCTTTCTTCACCTCCCTCATTCCCTTCCCCTATCCCCATTCCCAGCCGCCATAGTGGAGGCCACCATACCAACAGTTTGGCTTTTGGTATAGTGGCCGCCACTTCTGGATTCGACTGACTGCTTACCATCAGGCGGGGTGGAGTCACTTTGGTAGGCTAAAATATAAAAAAAAAACCGCTGTCAACTGTAACTGTAGTAATATACAGTAGGTAATGAGACTATTAATCGTACAAAACTTACGTAGAGCCTACCATACTTACTTTTTCCATAATCACAATACATATCATCGAACATAACGAAATGACTCAAGCTTTTGCAACTTCCTCTGTTATTAGAAACTAATATCTGTAAAGGTATATCTGTCGAACGGAAATCGAACTGATTACTGTTATGTTGTATCTAATAAAGCTACGTCAAGACATGGCTCACTGATGTGGTGGGACAGACTTACAAGGCGAGCACTTTCGGTTTGTTGTTTGTTGGTAGGCTTCGTTTATTTTAGCGATTTCCAATGCTTCGTAGAAAAGTTCTGTATCTATATATAGCTTTATATAGCTCTACGGGTTTGGGGGCAAAAGAGTGATTTCCTTTTTAGGGTTTCGTATGCAAAGGCTAAAACGGGACCCTATTACAAAGACTGTTGTCCGTCCGTTTGTCACCAGTATGCTGTATCTTATGTACCGTGATAGTCAGACAGTTAAAATTTTCACAAATTATGTATTACTGTTGGCGCTATAACAACAAATACTAAAAAACAGAATAAATTCAATATTTAAGAGGCTCCCATACTACAAGTCCGACTCGCACTTGGCCGGTTTTGTTTTTACCTGGTGGCAGCGGGAAACAGAGGCATCAGAGTTTAAAGCCGTCTGTCCAGTTGCTTTCGAGGTTCATAAGTAGCAACCTCCCATGTACTAGCTAGATGGGGTACTACACCTTCTTAGTAATACAATGATGTTTGGTTCACTTCGCATTAAATCAAGCTAAATCGCCACAGATTTGTGTGCAGTGGTTAACTGGTACATAAACGCTGAGCGCCGGTAATGATATATAACAATGGTGTCGGTGAGATATAAAAGTGAAAGCGGTATTAATTGGGCGGTAATTGCGCGGCGGCGGCTACACACGCCCACCACTAGTGATGTGCCTCACAAATTTAACTAATTAAATGTGCTTAGCAGTACTTAGTATTAGATCGATATTGAGGATGAAAACACAAAATCTAAGAATCGTTTTCTAACAGTTAGAGAATTAAAAACGGCAATTTCTTGTATTTTTATTTTATTAAATGTCACGACGACAACACAAACATCGACAAGAGAACAAATCACAGTTATCGTATAAAACAATAGCGCGATTTCATCCGCATCTTTGGTTGCTGCTCTGTTTCTGTCGCCAGTAGCATGATGTTACATAGCCTATAACCTTCCTCTATCATACGCAAAATGCGCAAAAAAAGAATTATTCAAATCTGACTAGTAGTTCCAAAGGTTCAAACGAACAAACAAAATGTTCCGCTTTATATAATAGTTTAGATGGGCATATTAATAAAACAGTGTTAAATGAAATCAATATGTTATTGACAAAAGGTCAGTAGAGACGGCTCCGAGATCAACGTGCCGCTGCTACGAGTATGAATACATCGTGCGAGCATCGCGCACCGTGCGAGCGCGAGTGAAACATACCTCTTATTTAATAAATCGCTAAGCCGACATGCAAATAAAAACAAACACATATAAAATACATCAGATAAACAAATGTATCTCGACATGATATTATTCATATCCGCTTCACTTGCTTATCTACCATCGAGTTGTCGCAACAGCTTTGTTAATGTGTCCGTTACACACACACAAACATACACGTACACTACCCACGGTGCGGCACATTGTGCAAATGTCAAAACTACTAGCTTATAAAACGAATGTACGTTTTAATTAAATATATTAAAGTTCATCATGATATATAGAACGTAATCAAGTATTAGATCGCCGCGCCGATACGCGATCGCAGATTAGAACTAACGAACTTTTGGCTCAACTTTGGTTGACTCGGATAAATGGCCGACCGTGGCGCAGGAGCTATATCCTTATCCTGCGAGATTATACGCTTATTTAACTACAAACATATTTTATGTTTATAATACATACTTTGTGTTCAAACTTGTTATTCTTATTGAAGTGCTTGATTTACATGTTTGATTGCATTAACTATTTTATAAAAGAAATATCAGATATTTGTTAGGTGTACATCTCTAACTCAGCTGAGCTCGCATAGTGATGCGGTCACGCTACCGCTGCGGCGCCGGTCCGCGCCTAATAACATAATTGCAGACTATCGGCACGGTGCGGCGCGGTGCGGTCGGCAACCCGACGTACCTATTACTTGATACCACTCACATGTTTGTTATGTGTAATCAAAAGCTAAGCCGTGACTGGTTCCCGGTGGAGACTCTGCATGGTTGGGTTCATGATTCCTTTGTACTTTCAATCCAGCGTATTCTTCGAGTCAATCCATAAAAAATGATGATAATTCTTAATTTCTTTCGATGTCAAAAAACGTCTGTGAACTCTCTCATGAATAGAGGGACAGTCGACTCTACTAGATTACTTAGCTGTGTTGCTAATTAGGTGTGTAACAGTTTCCTCTGCTCTTAGAGGAACGCTCAGCTGTTTTCGATCTGATAACTAAATTATATTTCATCTGTAACTCCATCAGAATCAAAATGTGTGTGCGCCTCTGGTATTTACTCTAAGAACTAATTACGTCAAGTAATAAAGAACGCTGTCACCGGTGGGAGACTAACTATTGATTGGTGCTACTTCAAAGTAAAAGTTTTCAGTGTATATCAAAACAACACTATCGAATGCAAGTTAAAAGTAAAATTTTATTAGACACCTGATTACTAAAAAACTAGAAAACTTCGTGAATAAATCTCTCTGGTAAGTAGGTGTGGGTAAAGTAGCTGTTGGTTGTTTTTATAATACTTATAATTATATTGAAGTGTGTCGAGCGAATTAATTTTGTTAACCGCTAAACCACCTCGTGTTAAAATATTTATTAACATTGATATTTGACTGTGGTCAGAGGGCGCATTCCGACCCGCGAGACGTGCGACGTGGCCTGCCTGACCTCCAATAATGTATCCGAAGTAATCTCATTACCGTGTATCAAGTTTGATCAGTAAGCAATAACACTATATTATTGACAACAACAGTTAGGCGGCAGTGTTCGCTCACCTTCGTGTATAATCGTCGTTAATGCCGATCATCTGGAAGCAGTTGGCCGCGCATAAATCAGATCCCTACTGCCCCCGCAAGGCCCGGGCCTCGACGAGCGCACGTTGCCCACGGGCCACGGCAATTTTATTGATAGGTGTTAATGACTTTGGAAGATTACACCGGTAATTGTCGGAATTTGAATTTGTAACATTTATATATGCGCTGGAGAAATTGATGATTAGGAGCGAGGTACGCAACATAAATTAAGTTTTCTCCATAACGGCTTTATAGTTTATATCAAACGTCAGTAAAATGTTATTTACAATTAAATAATTGTACAACGTTGTAGTCCAAGACACTCAGTGATAAGCCTATGTTATCTTGATAGGGTTGTTCACTATTATTGAATGAAACGCGGTTGCGCATGCGCACATTGGCGGCGCCGGCGCGCGGGCGCATTGGGTTAGCTCGAGGCGGCTCATCGTATTAATGTCAATTATGATAATACATACGTCTCAACTGTAATCCCCCGGGGGAAACATTCAAGGGTAGAGATAATACATGCATCGGGAAGAGACGTGTGTTGTACACAGTCACGATATTGGGCACGTTGCGTGACACGAGATCAAAGCTTCAAATATAATAATATAAGCATCGTCAACAACATCATAACTACCGGTTGTGATCTTCTTCTGTTCACATGCACGTTTTGTTACAACTAAAATTTACTTTTAGATATAGTAGATTCTAATCATAATCATTATCGACCAACGATTATCGAGTCGAATCAAATATACTATTTCTCTTCACAACTTGACTGGCCTGTTGGCCTAGTGGTTGGTGATCCTGACTGCTAAGCCGGAGGTCGTGGGTTCGATTCCTACCTAGGACAAATCTTGATGTGATGAGCATGATTGTTTGTTCTGTGTCTGGGTGTTATTTATCTATACATATAATAAAAATGTAACCGATCGCTGTCTGTACATGGAAGATATATGAGAAAAAAAATTATTGGGACCTTTATCAACGCAAATAGAACCCAAAACAATGATTGTTACAATTTTTGTCTGTTTGTCTGTGCGTTTGTTCACGCTAATCTCAGAAACGGCTTATCCGATTTAGATATGGTTTTCACTAATTCATAGTGGTAAGTTTCACTTAACATTTAGTGTTTGTTTCATGTCAATCGGTTCATAAATAAAAAAGTTATGCAAATTTAAAGAATCACGTCGAACATTTGTTAATTTACTACGAAACCTGATAGAAACAGAGACTTTAACAGGTTATGTGGATTAGCTGTTTTTCGCACGGTCAGCTTTATGTGGCTCTATCACGTGTTAGCATTCCTATATATATTCCTATACGTCTAATCCATACATCCATACACCCATACATATTATATAAGGCTTTGTCCTGACTGACTGACTGACTAAAAGACAACGCACAGCCTAAACTGCCGGTCGTAGTGACTTGAAATTTGGAGGGTGTGTTTGTCTAAATGTCTAGAGGTTGTACTAAGAAAGGGTTTTTTTAAATTTAATTCCTAAGTGTGTGAAAAGGGATTAACGATTGTATGAATCTTCTTCATTTTTTAACTTACAGTTTTGAAATTTTGTTTTGGAATACTTCTATTTAAATAAAAAATATCCTTATAATTTTATTTTAACAGGGGTGGATTTAGAGGGGTGAAATTAAAGATCTTTAGCTTTTGAAGCCAGCGACTTGAAATTTGCAGGGAAGGGGAGGGAGGGAAAGGAGGGAGGAAAAGGAGGAAGGGAGGGGAAAGTGCGAGGGAAGGGATGGGGAAGTGAGAGGCAAGTGATGGGGAAGTGAAAAGGAAGTGTGGGGGAAATGCGGGCGAAGTGAAAGGAAAGTCATGGAGAAGTCAGGGGGAAGTCAGGGGAAAGCCAGGGAATAGTGAGGGAGAAGTGAGGGGAAAGTGAGGTGAATGTTAGAGGAAAGTGAGGGAAAGTGAGGGGAAAGGGACGGAGAAGCGACGGGGAAGTGAGGAGGAAGTGAAGGGAAAGTGAGGAGAAAGTGAGGAGGAAGTGAGAGGGGAGTGAGAGGGTAGTGAGAAGGAAGTGAGAGGGAAGTGAAGGGGAAGTGAGAGGGTAGTGAGAGGGAAGTGAGAGGGAAGTGAGGGGAGAGTGAAGGGGAAGTGAGGGGGGAGTGAGGGAGAAGTGAGGGAGAAGTGAGGGGTGAATGAGGGGAAAGTGAGAGGAAAGTGAAGGGGAAGTGAGGGAGTCGGGAGAGGAAGGGAGGGAGAAGGGACGAGAAAAGAAAGGAGTTCTCGAATGGTGGAAAACGGGGGGGGGGGTAGAAAGCGAAAAGAAGGGAGAGGAAAGGGGAAAAAGGAAGGAGAAGAAAGGGGGAGGGAGGGGAAAGCCCTCGCTTTTCCCTCTCTTTCCCCTTCCTTGGTAGAGGGAAGTGGAGGAAAGGGCAAGAGATGCTGGAGGAGAGGCAAGGGATGCTGAAGGAGGTGAAGAGGAGAAGGGGGAGGGGAGGAGAGGAAGGAGGAAACTGTGAAGAGTGGAGAAAAAGGGCGATAGGGAAGAAGGGGAAGGGGAAAGTTATTGTAGTGAAAATTTGCCTATGTGTATTGTATATTGTTTTTACGAGGGATATCTTTAGGTAGGTGAAAGAGGATTTGTATGAATGGGAGATTAAAAATAGTATGAAAAACATTATTTAAACAATATAAAAATGTCTATTGGAAAAAACGATATTCACGCGAGCAAAGCCGCGGGCAAAAGCTATTTATATACATAAAAGCAAAATATCACTCACTCACTCATCACGAAATCTCAGAAATAACAAGTGCTAGGAATCTCAAACTTTGCATGGTCGTTCCTGTTAGGATATAGGTGCTCACTTAGACGGAATTTTGCGAAATCCATCCCCTAAGGTAGTATAAAGGGGTGGCAAAGTTTGTATGAAACTTCTATAGTTTCTATAGTAGGATTACCAAATTACTAGAAAATACTCTTTTTTTTATATTCAGAAACCACCCTTATTAAGTGGGCAAATAAGAGTCGCAAGTTTGTGTGAAAGTGGTTTGTCAGTTTTAGCGGTAGCGGGTTTAAACTGGATTCGCCATAGAGACGGATAATACTGATATTTATTACTGATACAATGTACGATTGCCATAAAATCAGGCACGCAATATTCTCATAGAGGCACCCATCTGAATTTTTACGCGAACGAAGTCGCGGGCAACGGCTAGTCTATAATATGTATTTACAAAAAAAAAAGCATATAATAAGTAGTATATCAGTTGTTTAGTACCCATAACACAAGCAAATATAATTGGTCGCTGTCTGAATGTGGTAGAATATTATTATTATTATTAATAAAATAATATTATGTAGGTAGAAATTACTGTATTTCTAGTTGTTAGGTCGTTGCAGCAGTGTAGTTCTAGTAACAGGTGGCACTTTGTCACTTTGGCTACCAACTACTTCATTTATATACCGAGAGGCAACTCGACAAGAAATATCCTGAAACACATCGTAAAACATGAAACACAAATCTGTAAGTTCAACATCTAAGAAGCAAGTGAAGTTGTGCAACACGTGGTGAGCGAGCTGTGAGCGCCGTGAGACAAGTATTTCAATTATCGTTTTGTATGAGATGTGGCCGGGCACAGCGCACAAAGTAATTTATTACACTTTACACCTAGTAGGTAATACCCACCTCGGGGGACACACAGTTTATGTGCGCAGGCGCAGGGTTAACAGCCTGCCACCGCCAGGTTAACTCATTCGAACCACGCGTGGCACCACGCCGACCAAAATTATTCCTATGTATGCATGGAAGACTTAATAATGTGGCGGTAATTATGATAAACGATTAACCCCGAGCCGACCAAATTACATATTTAAATATGTGTTTAGTAATATTGGAAGGTACGTCGTAAGTAATGTTTGTTAGAGTCCCGGCGGGGTTTGTTTACAAGCGTCCGAATAAGTTTGTTTAAGTAAAACATGCTAATGTATCGTTATAAATAAAGTGAATAAATAAACATGTGTCACCACTATAAGCTCTATTTATGGACTTATGAATGTTAATGGCTGCGCTGACCGCCGCCGCGCTCACTCCACAGATCATTAAGATAAATCTATACTGTTGTAAATTTGTCTAAATATTGTGTTTGTTAATAAACCTAATATTTTTAATCAATTTGGTAAGTGCACCACGGTGACTGGTGCGCGCCTATCTACTCGTATGCATTACTGATGACCCCAAGTGGAGTTACAGAGGCTATGGCGCTATTTATGATAAATACATTCCTTAACATTTTATCATATATATTATTAGTAACGTTAGTAGTATACTACCAGTGTTAGAGAGAGCGTCCGACCGATTTTAAAATTACTATTTTTGTGCTTGTTAATGGTAATAAATAATGATAAATTATACCATCTCGGTTATTAATCAACGCTTGTGTGCGAATTCTTGATTAGAATTGGTCTAGATAATTGGAAAGTTTAACATGTTGAATTAAGTGTACTTATAATAAATATTATATTCTAATTAACTTGTTAAATATTCATTTCCTTTACTAGTTTTAATTAACAGAAATTTAGTAATAAAATAAATTTCGGTTTTCTTATAAGTGAAATATGATGTCGACATGCATTGTTGACACACATCCTATTAATATTATAAATGCGAAAGTTTGTATGTGTGTGTGTGTGTGTGTGTGTGTGTGTGTGTGTGTGTGTGTGTGTGTGTGTTTGTTTGTTACCACTCAGCGCCTAAGTGGCTAAACCGATTTCGATGAAAATTTATGTGTAAATAAATCCAGTGCCAGAGACGGACATAGGCTACTTTTCTTTTATCCAGGAAATCGGTCTGGTTCCCGAGGGATTACAACAAAATATTTTACGCGCAGGCGAAGCCGTAGAGCGCAGCTAGTCATACATACCTATGTCGAAGATCAATCATACAATGAACCGCAACGCACAACAATTCATTTCTAACTAAGAAGATCTTTATCATATTATTTCTATACTTTTCCCTATAACAAAATAAATTTTGTTTCCATTATCAAATATGTAACTATGATGTTTTTTGATAGATGTAAAGTTTTTAATTTTGTCACTCACTGGCTATAACTTGAAAGCTCTTATTTAAGAATAGATAAGCCCTTCATAAGTTAGAATTTATAAATTATAAATTATGAACTGGTGGCAAATAGGTTCAGTTAGGATCATAAGTGTTATGGTGTACCTCAAGGAGACATTTTAGGACACAATCAAATCATACATACCCGTAGGTACGTGTACATTATTTACGTACGGTTTAGTAAAGATAATTTATTTAAATTGTAACCCATAAATAAGTAAACTATTATACATTCATTTAAGTTTTTATTAAATTTTCACAAATAAATATTTTGAATTTATATTTTGTTGCTGTCTCAGGAATCATATATTATTATGTCTAGCGATCTACAACACCTTGGTAAATAAACGAAAATGCTGATGTTGTTGTTTTGAGTAAATTTGTTAAGACGAATAGAGAAGGAAACGAACACTAAAAGATGCTTGCTAGTAATTACGGGTTCAATGCAAGGAGCAACTGTTCACGTTGGTACGTAGAGACCTGCCGTACAGGTGACGACCAACTTTGAAAACGGCTTCTCAAACATTGGCTCAGTTCTATTAACTGAGCCAATGTTTGAGAAGCCGCTAATGTAAACTGCATTATATTTTATATCTAGAGCCTACTTATCCACCCAGTGTGTACCAATGTAGGTATAGGTAATAACTACATTGATAAAAAGATATGGATACAATCAAATCGCAGCACAATGATTTCGTAATTGTCAAAGACCTTGAATCCATTCTCTGTGAAAGGTTTAATTCAAATTATCTCATTAGTGATGAAATAATATCAAAAGCTATTGTTTATTTTGTTTCCAAAAAAATTCTTGTGAAGCGGCTGTCACTGGTTAGTTATTTATAAATTATTACAATAATACGCGGCGTGATTTGGGCGCTACCTGCGCATGCGCAGGCGGCTCAGCGTCATTAGAGCGCATGACTTGCGCGCGCGCACCACCGAGGCATGCGCCCGTGAGAACCTGTACAAGTGCGGGGTAATTTGATGAATAATCCGATTAAGTTTTTGTCACTTTCTATCAACAACGACAGCTCTACTTGACGAGACTTACCGAGCTTGGCCGGACCGTAGGCGGAGTGTATGTGGCGGACATGTGTCACCCTGGCGAAGCTTACGTGCCGTGCTGACGTCACATTTGAGTCGAACTTATTAACAAATTTAAAAGATCGGATTTATGATAATGAATGTAGTGTGTATCGTGTTACACGCACACTACACAGCGCGCGGCGCGGCGTGGAGCAGGATGTCGGACATGTTTGGCGACGTTCGGCTTAATCTTGATTAATTTTATAATTAAATGTTTTATCCGAATATTTATTACTTGCCGGTTGAAATCGGCTTAAAATGTGCAAATGTTATTACAGCGTATTTGGTTAATACTATAAAAGATATTATTAAATTTATTAATTACATAAAACATTTACAGTCGCGAGTCTTATAAAACTAAAATATGTGTAAGAAGAGGTAGGTGTCCTCTGACTGATCAATTGTGTGCAACGAAACTTCTATCAGCAGAGAAAACAGACATTATTGCTATACTTCACTGGTCAGCGGCTAAAGTAAACAAGTTTGAAGTGAATAATATAATTTAACATATAAAGTTATTTATTTCAGAATAAAAATAAAGTAAGAGGAAAATACAGGTTTGAACCCGTAGATAGAAGTGATTGAAACTTAACGGTAGTTTCAGCATGAATGGGCCGGATTATCAGGGGAAGTACAACCCTCTCATAGAAAATCGACGTAAGAGTAGTAGTATCCGTACTACTGCGTTTCGTTCGGTGAGTGAGAGCGCCGGAGGCCTAATTGCCCCCTTTCCTCTTTCCTCACCTCTCTCATGCCCTTCCCCTAACCCCAATCCCAGCCGCTGTAGTGGAGGCCATTATACCCGCAGTTTAAGACGATGGCTTTTGGCATAATGGCCACCACTTCTGGATTCTACTGACTGCTTACCATCAGGCGGGGTGGAGACACTTTAGTAGGGTAATATAAAAAAAAGATAGGCGATTTTCGAGCAAGCTGATGATCATTGCTGATGGATGGATAAAAAGAGGCCTTACTCTACAGTGGGAATAATAATGAATGAAGACGAATGACTACGTTTTGACATGTTGTCTCATGTTTTCTCAGTTGGTTCTAAAGCTAGAACTAGCTCGAGCTTTAGGTCAATTATTCCTAAAGCTCGCATTATATTTGGAAGTATACTCGTAGCTTGTTCACAAATATCACGCGGTGGTGTGGGAACTGAGAGCGCGCTAGTTGCGCGCCCCGCGTGCACCAGCGCCAACCGAATTATGCGCCCGCTATCTCAATCTTGCATCTGTTTATCAATAAAAATATTTAAGCCGCGGTCACACTGTTCACGAACTACGGACTAGCATTGCCCGTCCCCTACAATTTGTATACGCAGAATAAGAGTAATAATAATATAATATAATAATACTTTTTTCTTAAATTTTTCACGATGACAAATAACGCTGCTAGGTATTTGTTACAAGCGCAAAGAGCGATTACATAATAGCTCTAGTGATACAGTGCTTTGGTATCGGTAAGTTATAATAACAAAAGATGCCGTGATGTCATCTCACAATAAACAGATCATTGACTTTAGGTATTTTCGCGAGACAATTAATTTGTAAGTGAGACACTACACGCACTAACTGAACGCTTTATTAGCAACTACTGTTACATTCTTCTCTGTGTGTGTGTCTGTGTGTGTGTGACCTCGTGTTAATCCTAAGATGAATGATACTTACGAGAATTTGTTCTTGTTAACGAATGACGTATTTTTTTCCGAATCGTTCACAATAGGTACTGACTCATTTAGACTGTTGTGCAAGAGGTCGTAGGTTCGACTCCCTCTGGAGACAACATTGTGTGTGATTCATAAAAAATGTGTTCTCTGATATTCTTTTGCTACTATAGTATGACGTATTGATAGAGTCACTGCTAATCATGAAGTTCTTTGTAATTTGTTTTATTGAGCTATCTTTGATCAACCTCTTCTTTGTTCACGTACTCAAACTTAAAGTATTTATTTCATTTTGATCATAAAGTATAATGCTTATGAAAGCCCACATTACATAAAGTTAGCCAGTTCGCTGACGAGGTAGAGCTGTGAGAAGAACTGGCAAGAAACTCACGCTACTCTTTTCAATTGCCAGATAATTACAGTTTTTTGTATGAGTTACAATTTAAACACTCAACGCAACCAAAGAACTATACAAAGTAATTATTACAAATTAACCAATTAATATAATTACTACGAGTAAAGAAAGAAAAGAGAGGATTTCAATTATTTAGTTTCATTTAGTATGGTAATTTGATTACGTATTTTAATTAAAATGGTAAATGCATCTCCTGGTCACATTGAACGACAAGGTAATACTGGATTAAATATTAAATGTATGCCATGCCAAGATTGACCACTCATCCCAAGTAGCACCCGTTCATGAGCATGACGCACAGACCACGTACCACTGTTGGGCATCATGATTCAGCCATATTTTACGGACGACATAATCATGGACGAGTAAGTGATTGATATTTATTTGAAGCTGAAACTCACAGGAAGGACACAGGATAAGAACTATCAATATGATTGTAAAAACAATTAGACTGAACCCGGTAAACTAAAATATGAATGTAAGCTGTATAGCTGAGAAAAAGGTTGAAAATAAGTTCTGAATCTGTTGTCTTCTGAAATTGACGCATGAGTTTGAACATTTGCATATTAAAATCACTTTGAATCTCGAAATATATTGTGACTTTTACTCAGTAGCACGTGGTCAGACACCAACATAGAGAACAGACGCTGTCACTAGTGTGTGTGACCGCGGCTCTACTTGTGCTACAGTTGCATAACGAGCGCGAACGCACCGGCCGGCGCAAGCGCAGGCGGCTCGCTGACTACATTATACTACATACATACTCGTACATAATTATGTATATCAGTGGGAAATACAAACAATCAGTACGAGTGTTCGTAGTTTGGGCGACTGTATCGAATTGCACACTGCATGCATTAACGAAGTCATTAAAGAATATCTCAATATTATTATGATTACTATCGACCGGCTCACGTTACTATATTTAACTATTGAACTTGACGTGTCATGAATATTCATTTTTATTTTTATTTGCTTATCTTTATATGGCTTATAGAGAATTTCATCTTCAGCTTATTGATTCGTCATGTGAGGAGATTATGTTGTGTTACTTCTGACATTTGACAGTGAAAGATTCTTTCTAGATTTTGAATCCTAACAAATTGTCAAATTTGATTACAAATTTGACAATTTGTTAGGATGAAATTTCCTAACAATTGACAAATATGTCTTGCTAGCTGCGCCCCAAGTTTTAGCCAGCGCTTAAAATATGTTTTGTCTCCCTTGGGAACTAAACTGATTTAGGATAAACAGTAACATATGTCCATCTCCGGCACCGAATCTATTTACATACGAATTTGCATCGAAATCAGCTCCAACGTTTAGGCGCTGAGTGGTAACAAACACACACACAAAAACTGTGACACATATGCTCCAACGATAGCTAACGTTTCGCATTATTCAGTCATGATCCACACTCCAACCGAAGATTCAACTTCGTTAGTTTAGCATAAACGTGAAATTAAAGCACGCACAGCCTCCGCATCATTGGCAGTCTGAGCGAGCACCGGAAGATATAAATATACTGCACATCGTTCGTGCGTCTGTGTGTGACGAGTGAGAGCTGACGCAGCGTGTCTCCTCTGAACTGAAGGAACGCAGACAGAGTTATTTAGAGCCTAAGAATGTAGGACTGATTGATGGATTATACTACCTTATAATAATAATAATAATAATACCAGCCTATTTACTGTCCCACTGCAGGGCAAAGGCCTCTTCTCATATAGAGAAGGTATGAGCATTAATCACCACGCTTGCTCAAGGCGGATTGGCAATTTCAGACATTGTCCAGGTTTCCTCACGATGGTTTCCTTCACCGTTAGTCAGAAATGTCCAAGATAAACTTAGAAAGTACTGATTTGTAAAATCACATTGGTACTTGCCCGGATTCGAACCCACTACCTCGTGTTTACGAAGTGGGTGCCTTATCCACTGGACCATTTCGACTTATATACTACATTATACCTACTACTTATAAAACTTTACTAAGATATTCTATTTGTTTCTTTAAAATTATTATTATTGCGATTAGGATGGTCAACATTCTGTTATATGACGCCACTGTCATCACTAATTAATCTGTCGAGCGTGGCAATTATGCCATAGTCTTTTAATACTTCGTGGGGGCCTGAATTGTTAGCTTTGCCACTGCTAATAATATATTTAATAGCCTTACAACAAATGTGCATCAAACACCGATTAACTCTGATACATAATGATACCGCGCACAAACAGGTACTCGAACGTATTTAAAATCAAAAGAAGAATTTAAAGTAAATCTCTGGTGAGTGCCGCCGACCGCAGACGCTTAACTACAGTTCGGGGAAGTGAGCGTACATGCGCATGCGCATTATGTGGTCAGCACGCGACCACACTACTAACTGTGGATGTCTGATGGTTGGCGGTGCACCGTGGTACTGTAGACCTCTCCGGTTCATGTACGGATCATTACGAACAATGTTCGGATCGTGAAAGAAAGGGTGGTTGTATGTGATTTTATAGTATTAAATAAAGGTGGTAGGCAGTAATTGTGGGATAGTGGTCGCACTAATGAGATATAGGGCTTATAAACCGATTTACTCATAGGGTTGTGGTTATTGCAACTAAATCGGCTTACCTGTATCCTCGTTGGAATTTCCTTGAGAAAATATTGAAGTGGTAAAGGACATCGTTACATATAATCAGCTCATTTCAAGCAACTGACAGTTTATTTTTGACGGCCGTTGGGGCAGAAAGGTTCTGAAGTGGCGACCACGAACCGAAAAACGCAGTGTGGGTAGACAGAAGGTAGAACGACAACCTTATAAGGGTGGCGAGCAACCGATGGATGAGGGCGGCGAATGACCGGCAAAGGTGGCGAAATTTAGGGGAGGCCTATGTACAGCAGTGGACGACTTTCGCTGATATGATGATCATTACATAACATTATTTTACTTTAATAAATATTAGATCACTTATTCAAGTGGATAATAAATACATGTATACAAATTTGTGCGTGTTAGTCGCAGTGCGTCGTGCACAGCGCGTCAGAGTCTCACTGCTTAGCACCTGACACAGGACGGGCGCGGGCGTCGTGAGCCGGGGTGCAGCGACAAGGTAATGTACAAGCAGTACACAATGTTATGAACCGTGAGATTACGACTGAGGGCGAACATCGCTTTTAACATTCGCGAACGTATTCGTTGAACTGACAATTAAAATTCAGTTTAGCATTCGTACTACGCAAATTTATATTAAAAGAACATATAACATTTTATTTAAAAACCAATTATGCGAGTCTTAGCTCGCGCACCGAGACAAACTTGAAGTCAATATAAATAACATGAACGGCCATTTATCTTTAGACTGCAACTTCTTAAATTCATAGCTTCAAGAGGTTGCGGACAAGAGTATTTGATATAAATTTCAACTTGATCCCTCCACACGTTACTGAGAAAAAGGTATTGGCAGGATGATAGACAAACGGAAAACAAACTGATCCTATAAGGGTTTTTTTAGTTACGGAACCCTAAAAATCATTTGATGTAGGTTTTACATTTTCGTTTTCAAGACTGGGTTCAGTAACAAACTAAATGTTTGTTTTCGACAGTCCAATCTGAGATATTATGTTCTCTTGATCTTGGCGTATCTTTGGTAAAATATTTATTAGAACATGGTTATTAGATTGATTTTATGATAGCCACAATACATAAACATAGTAGTAAAGTTAAAACAAAGTGTTGTATCCTTAACAGAAGACGTGTACTCGTGAGCTCGGACACGTAACATAAACTCAACTTACAATACAAACATTAGATCTCACACCAGCCTCGGTACACAAGTAAATCCATCTCGCAGACACCTGGACACTGGTAACTGAACTCGTTCTATATCACCGTACCACTGTACCGCAGTACAGGCGCGTCGGCTCTACCTCAGTGCGCCTGCGCACAGCGCGCGTAAATCAGACACGCGTGAAGCACCCATGAAATACCATAACTTATACCTTCATCCAACACAAGCGAAATGAAACTTTGAATCAGAAAGGTATTTGGTTGATTTTACATTGGCCGATTTTGTAATAAAATGTATCATTGACAATAGTAATGAAAGGCGTAATACGATCAAACGCGGTGGAGGATCGTTCTGCGGGGCAGAGATGTATGCGCTGCGTGCGAAGTGATGGGTGCCCGCGCCGCTGATTTACCGCCTCACAGTTACGAGTGCCCGAGCTGTGAACATTCAGTGGTAATGCAAGTTAATGTGACGAGGAAGTGCGCCGACACACGCCCGCTTGCGCATTTACATTGAAAGAACAACATTACACAAAATGTCGCCCTGTCGACATTTATCACTGTATCTACTTAGAATGCTCTCTAGTGCTAGATAGTCTGTATAATTATTAATTAAGTTTATATATATTACAGTGTTTTTAAATTTAAAATACCTATTTAAAATTTCGGGTCATGAGCAAGCTTGCCTATAAGCAAAGGTGCTGAATGCTTCACCGAAAAACGTTAGGTCATCTCGAAAATTAAAACAAGAAAACCGTATTACAAAGTATTGACTTATTAAAATGTGACTACCTTCTGTGGTTTAGTGGTACTGAGTAAGAAATGCTACGCAGAGGTCGCAGATTCGATTCCCGCTCAGAGCAAATATTTGTGTGTATGAACATGTCTATTTGCATTGGTCTGAGTGTTTATATGTGTAATTTGTAGAACTCATAACACAAGATAATATATAGCTTTCTTTGGGTCTAGATGGCGTTGTGTGTAGTTGTTGACATATTATTGTTACATATTTTGTATTTATATTTTTATTTTTCTTTGTGTTGTTTTATATTCATTCCTTGTGTAATATGGATCCCATGGTCTGAAATAAACTTATTCTATTCTATTCTATTATTATTATTAATGATAAAAACACAGCCGTGTGATCTTCGAACTGACCAAAATAGCAATATGGAACAACTCAATTGTTTCTCTTATGTGACGTAAGAGGCAATTAATGGAATGCCAGGTAACGGACAGAAGCGTTGCCTACCAAATAAATAGCACCTTCTTCTTCTTGAGTGTTCCCTCGCTGCTGAGGATCGTGACTCTTATCGTGAACCTTTACGACCAGCTGTTGCCATCGGTTCCGTTCCGTCGCTTGGTGGAGTGCAGCGCTGCATCACCCTATGGTGGAGAATGCCTTAGGCATTAAGTCCGCCATTACATATTGTATGTATAAAGTTGATAAATAAATAAATAAATTTTAGTTAATTGGCCTGACTATCGCATGGGACTACGGCCTCAAGGTCTGTCACCTTACTGCTGTCAATTTCCTCCTTTACGAGAGAACTCCTTTGATACGTCTAGCAGTATACTTCTACAATAAAGTAATATCAGCAAGTAATAAGATCGGCAGTCCAGACAGTTTTTCAATAGGAATATTTATCTTAATGTTCAGTAATTGTGTTACACTGTCATTCTGAATGAAGGTGATCTGTAATAGTTTAGCTAGCAGATGGGACTGATAACATTATGAGACTGCGCCGCAACCTCGAGAACAAATTGGGTATCACAGTAACTGCTGTGATAACATCAACAATTAGACCGCAAAGACCTTAAGCAAGGTATACGTGATGATGAGTGAAGTCAGAGTCACGCGTCGCGACGTTAACTACATAAAGCATATTTAATACTTGTAACACATTGTAAACTATAAATTGAGTAGTCGCTAATGTAACACCGAGCCGTTACTGTACCTTTGAACTGTGTTGTTCGCACACACCTACCTACTCGTATGTATGACCTACTCGTACAACAATCTATACATATAATAAAATTGGAGTGTCTGTTTGTAATATTGAAATAACCGTTCTTTACTACATGTATATGAATATATAATTATATGGTACATACACCAAAATATATTTTTTTACAATTTTTGTTTGTCTGTCTGTCTGTTTGTTCCGGCCAATCTCTGAAATGGCTGGACCGATTTTGACGGAACTTTTATTGGCAGAGTAGTTGATGTAATAAGGGGTAACTTAGGCGACGCCTATTTTAGAAAAATAAAGTAGGTAATGTTGATCGACTGTTAGGCGGAAGGAAGTTCGCCGGGTCAGCTAGTACTATAATAAAGTGCAACAAAATATTGTTCCCAAATTGCGTGTTTAGTGAGTTTTGTATGCGCAGGCGAACGACGGTCATTACCATAAACATTTAGTGGGTGGTTCCCGAAAGTATCGGAGCGCATCTTCCGCGAACCGAGTGCAAGTGTAGCACAGGGAAAGCAGAAAAGGTGCATGCGAGTGTATTGGCAAACCGCACAGCGTCCATAATAGTTAATGATGATGGTTCAGGATGCTGATGCGCTGTGGTGACGACAGCATCGCCGCCGTGGCCTGTAGTACACAAAGACCTGCGGTTACCACCAATCGGTACACGACATGAACTTTACGAACAGTTACGACAAAAGCTTTATGTAATGGCATGGAGCCTTATTAGTTTTCGATGTAGAGCGAACATTCTGCAGTAGCATCTTGATTATAATTGTGTTTCTATTGGAGATCAATCAATAACCTAATAAACTATGAAATAGATGAAAAACAACAGTCTATTTTTAGAATTTGTATACGACCATGTAATGTTTACCTCGGTAATTTAAATGTTTAACATTCCATAGTTGATAAATATTTGAAACGTTATAATAAAATAAATATAAAATGTATTGGCATCCAGTAACTAATGCGAGTTAACATTCTAAACGTCCGATGTTGCTACTCCACATAAGTGAGCGGTAAACATAATTGCCAGAAATAAATATTGATCAATAATATATAATAGTTTATCAGCAACAGCGACACGCGGCCGGTCCATTATAACTGTCGGGTGCGCATTCATGCGACAATATTATTATTGATAAATAGATTCACCGCAGTGTTATGACATGCTGAACTACCACCACGTATTCATTTACATTGGAAGCTACTTAATAAATAAATATATAACCGATAAGTTCAGGAATGTATATAAATAAATAGTATATTATAATGGGCGAGGTTTGGTCGTTGTCCAATTATTTCACAGCGATTATAGAATTGACAGCGAGTGACCCTGCGGTGCACTAGCCACATGTTATAATAAATATGTGCCGAGGAATGTGGTCGTGATACTGCTGGTTGCAGCACACGGCACAGGTGACGGGTGCCAGTGCCACGGGTGACAAGTGACGTCAAAGGTTATCGCCAGTCCTCCTCTTCGCGACATAACATACGCTATCTATATGTTATAACGTTTACGACAAACACAATAATGGACCTTTTAATGTGGCGGGCGAAATTAATATAAAACGTGTTCATTTGTAAATAGAAAGTGTTGGTGAGTTATGTAAGGGTATCTTGAGTCATAAATATTTAGTTATCACTTTTATTGAAAAAGGTAGTGTTATTATAGACATACACTTATACATATCGAATATAGTTTTAAGTATAAATTTTATGTGTTAGTTACAAGTGAATATCTGTTTGGTTACCACTCACCATCAAGTGAGTCGGCAGCTCGTCTCCTGTATTTCTTATAAAACGAATGCCTGTCCAATAATGTCGTCATAGTAGAATCATGACGTGTCTTCTATCAGACGGATTTGAATAAATCTTTTAACGTATGAAAGCCTAGTTCTCAGGAAGGTTATAGGCTATGTAACATTACGCAACTGGCAACGGGACTGATCAGTAAGCAAAGACTAGAAGAAAGTATATATAAACGGTCCATGTCGACGTGGTAGAGTTTGACTATGCTGCGTGGTCTACAATATCATCTTTCTAATAGCATTGTAAGAGGAGGCTACGGTGATGAGGTAACGCTGCTGGTCGTTACCTACTTGGTGGGTAACGACCAGCAGCGTTACCTGAATACTAAACAAGCAAAATATATTAATTAAAAAACAAAAAGGCCGGCTGCCTAAAACAAACTAAAAAGAAAGGAACCCGTTTTTCGTGCCAACGCTTCATTGATTCATACACCCATGTCACTCCCACAATCAATACGAATCTAATGACACCTCATTTGTTAAAATCCATCAAGCCATTTAGGCCGTAGAGCGTGCCAAAGAAATAGACATACATTCCCACATACATACATACATACGCTCGAAAAATAGTATCCTCCTTGACTTCGGTAGTCAGACAAAATACCATGCTACTATGATCACCAATGCACCTGCTAACCGTGGTGCCTGTGGCAGACACTTGCCTTTTGGGGACGCCTGTTTACAGTTGACGTCTTTAGAATGGTGGTGTATGGTACTGGTTTTAGGTTCTATTAAAGCAAATTTATTACTGACACAGTCGTATTTATTTCATCAATATTGCTGAAATTTACAACAATCATTCAGTTCTTTATGTAATCAGTTTCGTAAGTTATCCTTAACGTTACGTCATAAGTATAACATTCTCATAAAATATGTTATGGGCTCTCTTGTGATTACCGCCAGTGCGACCTATACAACCTCTGATCAATATTCAAGACTCGGGTGACACTAACCATTTAAGGATATTAACTGTGATTACGTCTGGGCCATTACGGTGAAGTGCCGCACTCGCGTCACTTCGTTACAACACATACTGGAAGGCAGTTCAAGCACTAACATGTGAATTTTATCGAAATGTTAACACAAGTCAGTGTGAATGAGAGGCGAGAGGAGAAGGGGGCGAAAACTATAACGTTTTTATAAGGGTAAATGAATCCGTGTTTGGTCAACATGTTTGTGTACTTTTTTGAGACTTTCTGATAAACTGGTTTTTGTTTACCTAGGTTAGAACGCCTTAAAAACATTACAAAAGTCATTAGTTAGTATATAGTATTGAAAATTTTGTTTGAAGATTACAGATATCGCCATGAAATACTTACGAATAGTTATTCGTTTTCTTACAGAAGCTTAGCTCCCTTCACTGCGCAGTAAGTCCTTTGTCGCAGGCGACATACATTTGAACATTTATAGGAGTTAGAAATGACGTTACAGCAAAGTATACAATACCCATATTTAACTTCTAAATCAGTTTATCGTGTGATTTCTGTAGCAGTGGATGTTCTGACGCTTATGGACGTTGCTCGATATAATTTTTGTTGTTTAATGTGATCGCACTGAGCGGCCGATAAATGTCCTCAGTTTTATTGTGCACCACCTCACGACGGTTTACTGCTGTTTATTATACAATTGGTCTTTAATAAATACAAATGTTATGAACAACGTGTCTCTTGTGCAAAAGTAATTGCAACACTTTATCTTGTTTTATGATTATGAACACTCCGAAGTGGCGTAATACAGGCGGTAGCGCTAGCTGGATTATTAAGTTTTCATAGAGGTCAATCCTAGGGTGCTGTTAACGTTACATAGGGACATGATTTAGCATTTAACATTGCCGTAATGATACTAAAAAATAAAACGCTAAACCTTCACACGAACAAGAAATTATTATGAGACTATCTCAAGAAATTAACTGGCTTGAACAACAACATAAAAATAAATGTAGGTAACTAAAATAAATGCAAGAGCATGAGCATGAACAAGCGTGGCGATCAATGCGTACGCCTTCGCCTAGGCTTTATACCATAGATATCGTACACAATAGCTACAAATAGAAACAGTTTGGTGGTGGAGTCGGGGACAATATGTATTGGTGTCTAATGAGACCGTTTAAGGCCATCTCGATAGTGAGCTCGCCTCTCGCTCGAGTACAGTTTCAGAAGCGCACTGGCTATCTGTAGTGGATCTAACCGCGCCCTATTATGTGTCAGAGCACTCTAAGCTCAGAGGTCCATCGATACTGCCTGACGCTGTTAGTGTATCTATACCATAAAAACATTTATATATATATATTGTATAAGAGTTTGCAGTTTCATATGTGTGAAGTTCATTCAACACTAAATAAAATGGATAGAAAATAATAAACAAAAAAATTATGATTTTTGTCTTGGGTCTGTATCAAATCAACAACACTTAGCGAAACGGTGGCGAGTTGACAACCGTTATCTGAACGATTGACATATTTTATGCCAATTCATGTCAACGCAAGCAATTGAACTGAGAAAATATTTATTACTAGCTGTTGCCCGCAGCTCCGCCCGCGTAAATGTCGGTTACATCGCATATTATTATTATTTATAAAAGAATTTTTCTAAAATAAACGTAGTCTAAGTTACTCCTTATTACATCAGCTACCTGCCAATAAATGTCTCGTCAGAATCGGTCCAGCCATTTCAGAGACCAGACAGACAAAAGTTGTAAAAATATTATTTTGGTGTATGTGCCGTATATATATTCATATACATGTAGTAAAAAACGGTTATTTCAATATTACAAACAGACAATTTTATTATATGTATAGATGACGAGTCACCTTTGATGACTCAAAACGTTTCTCTGCGCTCGTCACACAAACTAAATAATTCCTAGCAGTTATCAAACTAATAAAGATTTATGAGCTCCACAATAAATATGACAAAACAGTGTATAGACTCTAACGTTGTAGTAAACCTATCAATAGCAGGATACAGGGTACACTGGTAGAGATCGATATCTTGATGCATGGGACGGACGACGGACAGACGGACGGACATATCTCCCGATTGTTTTAGCGTACAAGTCGGAATCAATTACAGCGGGCGAGGGTCACGAGACGGTCCACGGCGGAGACGGCCGATGTAGGCCGAAGATACCGGGAGACGTTCGCGATTTATTTATAACGTTTCTTGATCGATGGCACCGCGCGCCCGGCGCTGGACCCCGCTCTGATGGTCATCTCTGTCCAGCAACTACTGGTTGTGTCCTTACACGTGTACTTATCTATCAATACATCACTGAGCTGCTTCTTTGTTGGTGGGTCTTATATGCCAACGACCTTGTTTAACATTTTTAAGCTGTACATTAAAAAAAGGTATAACCTATAATATAAAATTGACTATTATAGGTACACCATCATTTATCAAATTACGAATGTTGCGATTCAATATGGTGTAATTTCTACAAGCACCATCTGTAAGAATTTATTATTGCAGACCATAACATTTTTCAAGTGTCATCTCATTTAAAAAATCGTGTACTTACTATTGGACTTATGCGTTCCTTTGTGGTAGTTCATATATTTTCTTTTCAACAAACCTATTGTTAGCATAATGAAACTAAAACTGTTATTTTATTAATACATTTGTATAAAAAGTTATAAATTTGAGTAATAGATTTTTGTAGCGGCAGTTATTAAATGTATGTAAAACAAAAGTAATAATTATTTTACCTAAAATTCTATAATACTATTTTATGTGTATTATTGGCCATTGTAAAGTTAATTCTAACAATTTGGTACCAGAACGATATCCGGCCATATTGCATTTTAAATAATTCTAGTCAAATGAGTGACACAGATGTCAACCTGTTAAGACTGGAACTTTATGATAGTCAGTCGTCGTTCGATTACCGAGTAGAAAGGACGTGCTAACTCGAAATTGTAACTTATTGTAATAACCTGGTGATTTAAAAGAGTGGCGTGAGTTTCTTGCCAGTTCTTCTCATGGTCCTACTCTAAGCCGGCGAACTGGCTAGCGTGTTTTAAACAAGTCGAATATAAACAATATATAAGTGAAGTGTGTATTATTCTAACACTGTAAAGTTGATCTATTTTATTTTATTTTTTTTCTTTGATTTAGTGATAGCTGTCTAAAACAATATTGTTTACAAAGTAATGTGTAAGTATCGCTACGACATCAAGTCACCGAACAATGTGATGTTTCTCCGCGCAAGTGAGATTGATCCAAATCTTGACTAATGTCGCACGTTTGGAGACACACGCGTATGTGTCACTCAGCGATCCGTTAACTCAACAGTCGTCGACTGCAATGAGACATATATTATATTTACAGATAACATAACACAGCTAAGCCAAATAGCTCTTCTGCTTTTGCAATATTGGTCTATTCTCAATATGTTTGGCAACCAAGTTTTTTTACTTTTAAAAGTCTAATATAATTTTATGCGATTCAGAGATTGAATCCGAGACCTTACATGGCAATCCGTACACAATACCACTGAATTACCAGTTCCAGACCAGTTAATTCTCAGATGAACTTGTACATACAGACAACCGCGTACAGACGCGCGAATCTTGTTTAAAGGGTTCTTAACTGACTAATGCCACGGTATGAGTGCTACGGAGAACAAAAAAGCGAGGCACAATTACAGGCGCGCCGGCGGAGCCTTTGGCGATCGGTCACAGTTCAAGAGCGCTACCTTCTGTAGTACCTATAGGTAGCCGATGGCCGGGGGTCAACACTCTGTTCGCAGGCTCTTTTGTTCGAGACTTGACCTTCGAAACTTCGTCCCTCGCGCGCTACGGATCGCGCCCTCTCTCTACTGTACCGTCCGGGTGCTATCTAGTACTGCATTGTTATGAGTTGCACAATTACTTCACTTGTTATAACTAAAAATATTACTGGTCAGGATAATTGTAGACTCATCGAGTATAATTCTACTTAATTGTAGAAAGAAAAGAAGTACGAATATCAACAACTTATTTGTAATTAAGATATTCAATGCTTCCTCAAGCACCGTACGTCAATAATTTCCAAGTTAAACTTTAAAAGAAAGTACATATGAATTTGAAAAATGACTATTTACATTGGCTGCACCTCTTGTCTATCAGCCATCACATACATAATTATATACTTCATACTATCACAGATAAGTTTACATGCAAATCAATCGTCATCTCCACTGACTGTCGCAACTGATCTGACTTTAGGACGCACTCGTACACTCGTACCTACGTAATTATTAGTGGCTGACCTTTTGTGAGCCAATTCTGAACTCACAGCTGACAAGTCACGACGATCCATTTTTAACAAATAGCTTTATATTGAAATCACTATGTAAATCGACCTATTGGTCCACGAGCAAGCACCGAATTAAAGGATTAATTTGGAGTGTACAATGTGAGAAATAAAAGAATATTAAGTTAATTTTTGCTCAACTGCCGTAGTCAAGGAGGGTAATGTTTTACGAGCGTATGTATGTATGTATATATGTATGTATGTGAGTATGTATGTCTATTTCTTTGGCACGCTCTACAGCTTATGGATTTTAACGTATGAGGTGTCATTAGAATCGTATTGGTTGTGGGAGTGACATAGGGTATATAAAATTTCAATGTAGCGTCAGCACGAGAAAAAAATGTGTGTCGTTCTTTTTACTTTGTTTTAGGCAGGTGGGCTTTTTGTTTTCCAATAATATATATTGTTGACTGTCACAGTGGTGTAGTGGGAGGGTATGTCACTGCGGTATAAGAAGTTGCAAATTCGATCACTACATACAAAAAATAATTGCATTCACCATAAACAATATATCCCCCAATCTGTTCCCAAGATTTTACAAAAAAATAACTAAGTTTACTACATTTTGTAAGGACTGACGCAATACGGCCCGTTCCTTAGTGTGAAAGTTGTCAACTTTGAATGGATACATGACAGGACATATCATTTACCCAATGCTATGTATAAAATAGTAGTTATCTATTGTATGCTGATCACATTCAGTTTGGCACAAAGCGTTCGTTTAGTCAGAAATGTTAAGGTTTACCAAATAAACACAAGCGCGCCGGGTGTCGTCACTAGTCGCATTAGTTTAACACCGGTAACGTGAAAGAGTAACGAGTTGTGGACTGGAGCTTCTCTCCACACAAAGTCGGTGAGAGATGGAATTTCGAGTGTCTGTTTGTCGACACTTTGTTAAAGTCACGTTAACTGCGCGTAATAATGGTTTGTCTGGTGCAGTTACTGTTAATTACACAGTACTTATATAATTAGTTCATCATCCTCACGTATACTGCTAAACAAAGACTCTCTTCAAAATTTAGAGTTTTCTTATATCGCCAAGCTTAACAGACGGATCTTAGGTAATAGCAGTGAATACAGTCTTGTCAAAAGTTTATATAGTAGGTACCTAACTAGTACATTGATATTAATGGATATTAAATAAAAGCCGAACTCTTTAATACATTTGGTTTTACCTGAAGTTCTAGAAATAACTGCATATTTATCTATTAAGCACCGCTTTAAAATTGATCTTTGACTCAACAAATAAAAACATTTTGCATAAATTAGTAGTTAGGTATACTAACATAATTCTCCTGTGTAACATATGATGTATGTAGACGCCGAGGTATAACATGTATATATTTGTCGTTGATGGTTGTGAAATAGTGTCCAAAATAGCATCACAGTGTAAGTAAACGATACAAATACGGCACGTACTAAGCGGTTTATACAAAAAACCTCGTAAAACCTGCCTCTTTCTATTAGAATTCTCGTTTAGTTTTAGTTCAAACACACATAAAATATAATAGCACTAGACCAAAATAAATGTTATTCCAAATTAAATCAATAAAAGTCTTGGAACTGACGGCGATAAATTATAATCGACGTATTGGTTGTGGGTGTGTGTGTGTGTGTGCGTGCGTTTGCGCAGGCCACGCCGCGCCAAGTAAAATATAGTCAATTTTTATGAGATATCGAGAGTCGAGTTCTGCCAACCGCGGGCCGGGCAAAAACGAGCGGCCATCAGCAATAAACCGCACCACTATAAAATGTTATGGTGTTTTAAATTGAAAGCCGGTTACTTGCCGAGTCGCACGGCAATGTGCAGTAATACAAATATTATGTTAGTATACCCGTGCAAATACGTACTTAGGCACTCGCACACAACATACTTGGATACTTGCCTTTTGATCACCAAATAAAATGTAAGTTTAAAATTTTTTTTTCAAACTTACTTCAGTTTGTATGAAGAGATTTAAATTTTAAAATAAATGATTAGAAAATAGAATTTATATTTGACCCAAGCGCAGCTCTAAAACGCTTTGCACGAATCAATTACTCCGGATCACGACTACTAGTTTATATGTTTGTTAATAACCCACTAAAACTTTTACCTTGCAATGATGACCACGATTCATACAAATATTATTTGATGTACGCGTCAACCTAACCTACTGCGTATATCACCGGACGTGTCGTCGCATTCACTCACCTTGTATTTCCGGCGGTTGCTGACAATTAATACAGTTTCTGAGAACACACCGCACATACAGAGAATCACTGCGATGTTATCTCTACAGTTTGAACTAATTCGTTAGTAGCGGTGATGGCCGCGCGGTGTCGCCACCGTCACCACAGATAATATCGCTATTTTATTGCGTCTACTTGTGAATCACATATTAAATAGTCTAGTTTCCACGTTCCTAAGTTAAAAGCAAAAAACACATGTGTTTTATGAGCGTGTAGTCAGATCGTGGAGCTCGTTAAATGAACACAAACGAGCCAAATATTTGTAGAATTTTCGGTGATCGTTGAGTCACTGTTAATGGACAGAAATTCTACCAGCGCGACAAACTAGACATAAAACGAGACAAAGAAATATTATGGCTTTTGGAAAAGGACATCCTTGAACAACTAGTTTTGGAGGAAGCTACTCGTATATAAAACTAGATTAGATACTATTTAATTATTCTGATTTGATTTGATTGTATAAATAAATAAGTTTTTTGTAAACTTTAGCTGTTATAGATCGAAGGATCGAGGTCTTAGCACAGCAGTGGAATGACACCGTCGTGCAGTATTTACTATTGTCTATGATACTGACAGATGATTCAACTATCTATACGATGTTAAGTGTGCCGTAAAAATTAACTTTAATGTACTCTTTGGAATGTGAATCTAGGTAGCTATAGTAAAGCTTTCTACGAGGAAAACCGACCAAGCAATTGCATTACTAATAAACAGCTTAGTTGCAAGATTACAGTCCGCTACGCAACAAGTACTGTTACACAGTTAATCATGTACATATCTGCGCCAAAACTGTTATCTACGTTTCAATCTTCTCATAACTCGAGTCTGCGACCAATTTCAGATAAACAGACTCGTTAAACAATCAGTGTGCGCCCGATACGAACCGGCATTTGCGCAATACCTACCTATATATAGGTACTATCGAACCAACTAAAACAAAACCCATTTTGCTGATATTTCGCTTAAAACTGTCACACTTGTTGATCCATGTTAACAATGCACAGGACGTTTTTAATTCTAACTAAACAACAGTGTACTCAGTAAAATTTCAGTCTAATAAAATGATATCAAGCTCGTTGCTAAGGAAATCTGTCTTCAGGCAAATGTCGACCTACTTGCATTTAGATGGATTGACAAAATGAACTAATGGTGGGTCATGAACATGATTCACTTGGTTCGGTAGTACATACTTACATACCGTTGTTATTACGTTTCATATTTATGTACTACTTATGTAAACGCAATGACACAACTCACCGCTGAGATCGTTTATTATATTTATGTTACACTTAAATGTCCGAATGGCCGGTTAGTAGCTAGGTAGCGAAGTAGGTATACATCACGGAGCAATTAGAAACGGTGGCTCTTGTAATTATATCTAAAGTTTTTATCTAGCTGTGTTCGCAGTAAGAGGATTATAGGCAACGTGCGCATGCGCGGGCGCGGTAATACACAAAGAGATTAAAACCGCCCGACAAAGAATAAATAATACCTATATATGTATGTTTAAGTAGACGTGTTGAGCTGTTTTATAGCCGTCCCGTGGCGTGGGTGTTCAGGGATTAGATCCTCGTTTGGTAGAATTAACTACAGTTTTATTTGAAGCTCATTCGAGGATCGTTATAATTTGCACTAACACAGTATGTATGTATGTATTTACAAAACAAAATGTATATAAATATGTAAGTCGAAATGGCCCAGTGGATAAGGCACCCGCTTTGTATACACGAGTTAGTGGATTCGAATACGGAAAAGTACCAATGTGATGTTTCAAATCATATGCACTTTCTAAGTTTATCTTGGACATTTCTGACTGACGGTAAAGGAAAACATCGTGAGGAAACCTGGACTTAAAAGTCTAAAATTGCTATTCATCCTTGGGCACCCTCTCTATATGAGAAGAGGCCTTTGCCCTGCAGTGGGACAATAAACAAGCAGGTATTATTATTATTTATTATATTATTGTGTATAACTCTCAACCTAGTCTTTCATACATAAATCTATTTAAATTAAATTCAGTTTCAAAGATCCTTGTTATATTTCCATGTAAATTCAATACATTATCCTAATTGGTAAGTAAAAGTGAGCCTCGAAGTAAAGTGAATAACAGTACCGTGGGGAGAAAGGGTCCGTTCTGTAGGCGCTGTTAGATAAGCGATTAGAAGGGTACAGGTTATACTCTAGCCACGAACTCAATAATAAGGTGCTTACTGATAAAGTAGAACTAGCTTTCCGCAGTGTGGATTTACCTTCGTTTTTGGTTACTGCTCTGCTCCCGTCGCCAGTAGCGTAATGTTACATAGCCTATCATACGCAAAAAGAATTATTTAAGTCCAACTGGTGGTTCTTGAGATTAGCGCGTTTAAACAAACTCTTTCGTTTTATGTAATAGTATAGATATCATTAATAATAACATATTGATATAACATTACCGTACTTTCTTTTCCGAAATTTCTGTATTTAGTAAAAGTTCACTCAAGGACAAAAAAACCCATATTAAAGAAAACAATGCCCGCATTTCGGCACAAGCTTTGTGACGCTGGGGACTTAACAAACATACTTACATGTAACGGACACAATAGATCACAAAGTTTTGCTTCTGAAAATCAAACGCAATACTTGTACTGCAGTCCTACTTACTCGCGCACCATACAAATTAAAACGTAAAGATTGCATGACTGGCCTGTTGGTCTAGTGGTTAGTGACCCTGACTGCTAAGCCGGAGGTCGTGGGTTCGATTCCCACCCAGGACAAACCTTTGTGTGATGAGCATGATTGTTTGTTCTGTGTCTGGGTGTAATTTATCTATAATATGTATGTATTTACAAAAAAAAAATGTATATAAGTAGTTTATCAGTTGTTTAGTACCCATAACACAAGCAAATATAATTGCTTAATTTGGGGCTAGATGGCGCTGTGTGAATATGGTAGAATATTATTATTATTATTATTATTATTATTGCATAACTACATATAGCTCAAAGAAAACATTTAATTAAACAGATATACGTACATTTTCAATCTAAATAGTTAAGAATACCGATTAGTCGTGCTACAATATTATTATACGATAGTCGGTATAGACTAGTGGGTTATACTCAGTAGTGGCGAAGAGTGACGTTTTGTAGGAGGGAAGCCGGCGCAAAATTTGCTTACCTTGAAGCACGATGTATGGTCTATTTCTACACTTTAATAGATATTATAGTCTCTGTGATTTATCTCAAAGGGAAGCCGGTAGGAATCGGGTTATATGGACTCTTCGCCACTGATACTCAGTATCATTGTCGAGTGAACATTGCGCTCTATAAACACTGGTAGCTGATTTGTGCGCGTTCGTGTCCAGTTATGACGTCACATTGCCATACGCCATTTTGTAACAGACGGAATTTCTATTGATATTTTGTTATTAAGTGTAATTATTAGTCATTAGTGTTAAAATATTCTAGGCTTCAAACAATTTAGTATTAATGATTTTCGTAGTCATATGTTTAAGTCAGGGACCGAGATTATTTTATGTTACAATAAATGATTCGTTACTACAGTTTCATGAAGTGTATTATTGTGAGGCGTGTTGGCGGTCACTAATACAAGTGAGGTGATGTTTAGTAGATACAGAGATAACGCTCCCGTTCAACCTGAGGGCCTAGACAAGTCGCATAAATGCTAATAGAATAGAATACGAAGCAAATTTATTAATAATCTTATATTAATTACATCGACTCAGAATCTCTACGTGTATTCACATGTTCTCTACGGCCAGAATCCCTAGTTTCTCTAGCCGAGCGTGAATGTCAAGAACTTTCCTTTAGTTTGCCGTTCTCAGTTGCTTTATTCGTGATACGCTCCATAACTTCATGGTTGTAGGTTGAGTGTAGCATCAGTCCGAGAACTCCCGCTCTTGAAGCCATAGCAAGCCTTATACTATAGCATTTACGCCTAAAAATATTATTATATTTTGATGTATTCTATTCTATTAGCATTTATGCCCCTTGTCTAGGCCCTCTAGTGTATCCTTAGTTGCCTCTGCGTCCACGGCAACAAATGAAATAATATTTCTAGACCTGGCAATTTATATCAACCGTTTTATTTGACCAATCACACGACAGCCTTCAAGCTGAGTCAAAGAGCAAACGTTCATTGTTATAGATTTAAAAAGTACATTTCGCGATCTATAGTCTATAGGTACTCGTATATGGGGCGAAGGCTGTACCAGAGAGGCTATTTAAAGAGCGTCGGACAAAGAGTTGTTGTGGGTACTGCATGCGGCCGATCTCAATTATAGATAGCGGTAGTTACACCGAGCGACGTACAGTCGACGACAGCGGCCATATACAGTATCGAACTAGGGAGCCCACTACCATCTCTTACAGCAGTATTATTTTAAACTTGTGATTTGTTTTTTTTCTTATGTACCATTAAAACCAAAGATATAGACAAAGTAAGGTTCTAATAAAATTGCTATAAGAGGTTGTGGCCGAGAGCATTGCTGCAATACAGAGTGTACCCACTCCTCGAAACATTGAAAATGCTTTGATGTCGCAGCGAGTACTGTCCAACAGCTTGTAAGTTCGATTACTGCACACGACAAACTTTGTTTAATCTATAACTGTACATCCGCAAACAAGTGAGTTGTTTTTAAAAAAGAAATAAGAACTTACATATGTAATAATTGCAATACAATCCTCCAAAGTTACCTGATACAACGTAAATCGGGTACCTATCAATATAAAAAGAGAAGAATGATTTTGTGGATGACATCAATATTCATTTTGAGTTGTGATGATAATGAAACTGCGGCTACTTTAATCGCAATAGCACAAAATGTTGACAAGAAACACTGCAGTCAGATTGTAACTGAACAATCAAATCTGAAAACTAGATAGAGATAACAGAAGCAGTACAAAAAGAAAAAAAAAAGAGTGTGTGTACTCATGTACGCACGTAAGAAGTTATACTTCTTTGGCGTAACAATCCAAAAATACCAAATAATAACACAACGCATACATACATAACAGTTAACCTCAAATCTATAAATGCACTTAAAACAGTATTTAATTAAAACCACTTTTACCACTAATACTCAAAATAAATATTTTTACTGATAAATGATCAATAAAAAATATCTATCACCGTCATAAATATAATTGAATTGATATAAACGCCAATATATTTTTTATTTATTCACACTGATTATTTGTACTGATACGACACACAAAGGTTCGCAACTAACTTCAGGGTGTAAAAGGTTCGCAACTAACTTCAGGGTGTTGCTTTTTTCTGTCGGTGTGCGCGCGCATCGTAAAAATTCACTCTTATCATTTTTCCCAATCGCGCCAAAAGAAGTATAACTTCAAAAATGTATATAAAAGTATTACAGTTAGTAAGAGTTGTGTTAGCGACAGTACCGCGTCAGGTCGGCGCGCACCCCACAGCGCTCGTGACCCTCACTACCAGCAGCGCAGCCTCCACGCAGCCGCCCCGCAATCGCCCCGCAGCTGTCCCGCGCACGCTTACCGACACGTCGACCGCTCATCTCTTACTGTACACGTGTAAATATTACTATTACTAGCTGTTGCCCGCGACTTCGTTCGCGTGAAAATTCAGATGGGTGTGCCTCTATGAGAATATTGCGTGCCTGATTTTATGGCAATCGAACATTGTATCAGTAATAAATATCAGTATTATCCGACTCTATGGCTCATCCAGTTTAAACCCGCTACCGCTAAAACTGACAAACCACTTTCACACAAACTTGCGACTGTTATTTGCCCATTTAATAAGGGTGGCTTCTGAATATTAAAAAAAGAGTATTTTCTAGTAATTTGGTAATCCTACTATAAAAACTATAGAAGTTTCATACAAACTTTGCCTCCTCTTCACCTCCTCCAGCATCTCTTGCCCTTTCCTCCACTTCCCTCTACCTTGCCTCCTCGCTTTCCCCTCTCTTCCCCCTTCCTTCTCCGTCCTTTTCTTCCTTTCTTCTCCCTTCCTATCCCTTCTCCACCCTTTTTCCACCATTCGAGAACTCCTTACTTTCCTCGTCCCTTCCCCCTCCTTTCCTCTCCCGTCTCCCTCACTTCCCCCTCATTCACCCACACTCCGCCTCACTTCCCCCTCACTTTCCTCTCACTTCCCCCTCACTACCCCTTCACTCACTCCTCACTTCCCTCTCACTTCCCCGTCACTTGCCCCTCACTTTCTCCTCACTTCCCCCTCACTTCCCCGTCACTTCTCCCTGACTATCCCCTCACTTCTCTCGCATTTTCCCCACTCCCTCTCTCACTTTCCCCTCCCTTCCTCCTTCCCCTCAATTCCTCCTTTTCCTCCCTCCTCCTCCCTGCAAATTTCAAGTCGATAGCTTCAAAAGCTATAGATCTTTGTATAGAATATTTCATCTCTAATTTCACCCCTCTAAATCCACTCCTGGTAAAATAAAATTATAAGGATATTTTTTATTTAAATAGAAGTATTCCAAAACAAAATTTCAAAACTGCAAGTTAAAAAATGAAGAAGATTCATACAATCGTTTTCATCCCTTTTCACACACTTAGGAATTAAATTTTAAAAAACCCTTACGTACAACCTCTAGACATTTAGACAAACACACCCTCCGAATTTCAATTCACTACGACCAGCAGTTAAGGCTGTGCGTTGTCTGTTAGTCAGTCAGTCAGTCAGGACAAAGCCTTATATAATATGTATGTGTGTATAGATGTATGGATTAGACGTATAGCCATTGGGCTATACGTATATAGGCTGCTAGGAATGCTAACACGTGATAGAGCCACATAAAGCTGACCGTGCGAAAAACAGCTAATACTTAGATGCACACCCATAACTTTTAGTTGTGTCTGACCTTGGGCTTTATTACTTGTCATCGCGAAACATAGGCTCACTGGAAACTGGACTCATTTAAAACTAAACGGAAGATTGTTTAGAATAAGAGAAATCCGAAAAATAAAATCGCTATCAGATTCCGTAACCTGTTAAAGTCTCTGTTTCTACCAGGTTTCGTAGTAAATTAACAAATGTTCGACGTAATTCTTTAAATTGGCATAACTTTTTTATTTATGAACCGATTGACATGAAACAAACACTAAATGTTAAGTGAAGCTTACCACAATGTATTAGTGAAAACCACATCTAAATCGGATAAGCCGTTTCTGAGATTAGCGTGAACAAACGCACAGACAAACAGACAAACAGACAAACAGACTAACAGACAAACAGACAAACAGACAAAAATTGTAACAATCATTGTTTTGGGTTCTATTTGCGTTGATAAAGGTCCCAATATTTTTTTTTCTCATATATCTTCCATGTACAGACAGCGATCGGTTACATTTTTATTATATGTATAGATATTTTGATTACCAGTGCTAACTTTAAACTATATAGCTGATATTAATGTACAAATACATTTGTACAAGAATATGTAATTCTTTATAGTATTTTTGGTACAGTAATCGTAATAAAGTTCTGTCCCGTGTGGGAATCGAAATGATATTAAATTGTAAGTACAAGGAAAAGACATCAACGCGTGCTGATGATATTGTTTTTGAAGCTAATTATACATACATATTTTTGTTATTTATTTATTTTTATAAGTTAAACTCCCTTGTGACGGGTTCTCATAATTCTTAGAAGCCTGACTACTAATATATTTTCTAAGCTATCAGCTTATTGTACTTTAAATTAGTTATTAACCGAACTTATACATTTGAGAATGACCGTGGTCTGATAATATATATTTTTTGCCTGCTGAACCCTTTCAGTGAATAATCTAATTCTCCAAATAATGAGTTAGTGGAGTGGTTCATTATACAACAAATTGAAGTAAGAAATCAAATAAAGTGTGGAGCATGCGTGTCGGTAGAGTGGACTGTGACCGTGCAGTCGGGTGGGCTGTTAACGTGGCGTTTAATCAAATGATGGCCTCTCCCACGGCGAGCCGTTCGTCACGCCGCGGTCACGTCCCGTCACGGGCCCGTGTCGTCAATAAACGGCACATTACACGCTACAAATTAGCTGGCAACACGAACAGAAGCCTTCCACGAAGACTGTGTCGGTGTACACTTGTAGAGTCAAGTGGCGTGACGCGCGCTAACGTAGCGCAGACTCGAACCGGCGCACTTTGTAACCGCACACGGCACAACCTACCGCCGACACACCACGGATACATTTTAATTTTGTACTAAAGTATTTTTATATTTTTTTTTTTTTTATATTATAGCCTACCAAAGTGACTCCACCCCGCCTGATGGTAAGCAGTCAGTGGAATCCAGAAGTGGCGGCCACTATACCAAAGCCATCGTCTTAAACTGCTGGTATGGTGGCCTCCACTATGGCGGCTGGGAATGGGGTTAGGGGAAGGGAATGAGGGAGGTGAGGAAAGAGGAAGGGGGGAAATTGGGCCTCCGGCGCTCTCACTCACCGAACGAAACGCAGTAGTACGGATACTACTACTCTTAAGTCGATCTTCTATGAGAGGGTAGTACTTCCCCGGACGATCCGACCCATTCATGCTGAAATCAGCGTGGATCTACTACCGTACTTCTATTATATATCCTGTTGTTGTGACTGTTGTTAACATTCTCCAATATCATGAGAGCTTTTGTAAAGTTTGTTATAAACCAGCTTTCGACATGAAATTTACGTGCCTCTATACTATTATATACAGCGGAAGAGTTTGTTCGTTTGTTTGTTTGTTTAAACACGCTAATCTCAGGAACTACTAGTCAGATTTGAAAAAACCTTGCGTTTGAAAGCCTAGTTCTCGAAGAAGGTTATAGGCTATGTAATATCACGCTACTGGAGACGGGAGCAGAGCAGTAAACAAAGACGCGGATGAAATCGCTCCGCTGAAGGCTAGTATTATATATTTGCAATATAGATAAACTCTAAGTCTTGACAAGTACCAAAATTACTTTAAACCTCATAAAGAGTCCATTACTTCAAAAGGGTCGCAGTAAGTACTCGCGGTGGTCTTCACAATTTCCAATCTGACGTATCAGTTAATTGAATTAAGTTTCCAATAACATATAGCAGTGCGATGTATCAATTAGTCCACGCCCACGCAGCCCCCGCCTCGCCGCGCCTCGAACGAACGTATAATTACATCGTCGATATCGTCGTCATACCGACCGACATACGCACTATCATCTTATTAATTAAAGGTATAAGTTGTCAGATCAAACAATGATATAATTAGCAGGTATAGTGATCACCTGATGAGCCGACATAATTAAATATCCAGGTGTTTTTGCGATCACTTTCGAAGAACAACAAATTAAAGTTTCAGGATAGTATTCATAATTTGATTGGCTTAGATATTATCCAGGTTAAACCTTGCTTGTGTCAGAACAATACGCTCACACGTGCTCTCTTAGAAGCATTTCTCTAGCACTCAAATAATAATAATAATAATAATAATATTTCAACAACTACACACAACGCCATCTAGACCCAAAGTAAGCATATTATATGCTTGTGTTATGGGTTCTAGAATGCGGATATATATACTTAAATACTTTTTTTTTGTAAATACATACATATTATACATAGAAACACCCAGACCAATGCAAATAGACATGTTCATGCACACAAATATTTGCACTGAGCGGGAATCGAACCCGCGACCTCTGCGTGGCAGTCCATACATAGTACCACCGAACCACAGAGGCAGTAAAAATAAAAAAATAAATTAAATAACTTCATATGATGGATGGAATTAATATATCTTTTACTTTTATTTATCTTTGTAAGAGATTAGCGCATGTACTACAAAAATAAACAAAATCAAAAGTAGAATCTCTCAATATAACTTGAACAAACCAAAACCTCATCATAGGTATGTTTTGTTTTTGTTAAATTTTCTAAAAACGCTGAACTAATTGCTATCAAATTTGTATGGGACCACGTATGAAACATGCCCTAGGTATACTTGTAGATTTAATTTTATAAATGGGCGTGCGCATTTGTACATTGTGTTGTGATGAAAATTGGTATGTAGATAGACTTGGTGCCGGAGACAAACATAAGCTACTTTTCATCCCGAAAATCGGTCTCGTTCACGAGGAGACTGCAACTAGTTAATAATATATCTAACAATATTTTAACTAGCTATTATATTATATATTGCTATTATGTCATAATATATTTTAGTAGAGCACAAAACCCATCTTAAAACAATTCGATTAGGCGTCTCCAAACGGCTTACCAAATTAAAACGCCGTAACATCTTATCATAAACTATGGCGCGACATAATGGTACAAAATATTTGTTCATATAAGTATTAAAAATTACATAAAAAGTAGAATCGCGCCGGACACAATAAATAACCGATGTAGGGACGTTTTTACTCAACGCGGTGGAATTAAGTGTAAAATATGTAATTGTTGGAGCGCCTACAGTGCGCCGGACAATGGGAGGCTGCGGAGGCTCTACCGGACGCAGGAGCGATAAACATGTCGCTAGCGGACAATGTGCCGCGTGTAAGGCTGCACTCATCTGTCGACACATAACAGTCGGCGTGAACACATTTATGAGTGTTAGAGCAGGATGACTTCAATGAGAAACAACAGACTGGAGAATGGGATAGTTAGGGGCACTGCTCGTCTACAGACGCATGGATATTTATACTTCTATACCAGTGTTTCCCATTTGCCGGGTCGCAAAATATAGAAATCGACTTGAAGTGGAACCATACCTTAGGATAAAACTTTTGTCATTTTCCGTGAACTTAGATTCTTTAGTAAAAAACAAACTCCATACTTCGCATTTAAATTTAGTGACTAAATAGGCGATACTAAAATATGTATGTAGTATTTAATGAAATATTTTTACTATTAATAAATGTGTATAACTTTACCTAATGGAACCAGCTTGGGTTTAAAAGTAGTCAAGAAGGGGAGTATGAAAATTACCGGGTCTTGGTAAAACAATGTTTGGGAAACACTGTTCTACTGTTGTTTAACAAAGCTAATCTCTGCAACTACCAGTCTGATTTGATTAATTCTTTTTGCGTATGATAGCCCAGTTATTAAGAAAGGTTATAGGCTATGTAACATCACGCTACTGGCGACGGGAGCGGAGCATTAAGGAACAGAAGTGAGTGAAACCTCGCTGCGGTGCTGTGTTACTTAATGGACGAATTTTTGAAACTGATTCTAAAGGATTATTAACAGAGGTATGTTTTCCTCATTAGGTGCATCACAGTTACCGAGATCTTTTTTGAGTTGTATTCGAGTTACATGCACTTCAAGATATAAATTATATCTATTGAGTTTGATATAAATCAATAAATAAATTCATTTATTAAACGATTAATTTGTATACTACATACTTTGGAATTGTGTGTATCGCTGACGTGACAATTGGATCATTTTATACGAATATAATTTGTTATTAATTAGTATAATAAAGGCATTCAAACGAACAAGTTGTCTCTCTATCAAGTACTGAAATCAATACAAACCTATCATCTGTCACTAAGTGTAGGGAAACAGTCCTAAATGCATTTATATGTCGTAACACGTAACACTTGTCTTTCCCCATATTTATATATATCTGCGCCCTACGGCTTTGCCCGCGCGTAAAATATATTTTTGGGATAAAAAGTATCTTCTATCCACTTACCAATTTTCATCGAAATCAGTTTAGCCGTTTAAGCGCTGAGTGGTAACAAACACAACACACACAAACTTTCGCATTTATAATATTAATAGGATTTTATAGTTTAACTTAAATTAATAAATAAATTGATTTATTAAACGATGCATGCATATATCTCGTAACATTTGTGTTTATATTTATAATAGCTTCACAACAAGTAACTCCACAGCAATTCGAGCCATCTCACAATGAGTGTAGACGGTAACAAAAATGTGGCTTTACCGATAGCAACACAACCTGCGCTATACAACGTACGAGATACAGCCTGCGCCTGGTAGAGCGGAGGTTATCGACGTTACGAACTATTTCTCAATTATGACAGAGTTCGACTTTACGAACAGCAAGACCTATATTAGCTTTAGGATCGTGGCTTGTCCATGTAATTAGTAATTTACGAATCAGCGATCGGAGTTCTGTGTTGTCAAATTAAAAGTTTTATTTATTTCTATGCACACACAAAACTTATAAAAGTACTACATAAAATAACAAGAGCACAAAGGTAAAATGTAATATTTTCAAGCTATAATATATAGTCAAAGTCAAAGTCAGCTATTAAGGCTATAGAGCGTGCCAAAGAGTTGGACATACATACATAATACATACATAATACATACATATATACATACACACGCTCGAAAAACATTACCCACCTTGGCTTCGGCAGTCGGGCAAATATTTTTACAGTTTATCTGCTGGTATGTTGTTACAGTGCAGTGTTCTCTCAATATGGTAGAAACAACGATAAAAATATACATCATGTCAACCATTGCTGGCTATGAGGTAGGTACTTACTAAATTAGGGAAAGAGAAATGATGATATTCCTTTAGAATCTTCAAGTATATACTTCCCTGGTCGATTCAGTCTATCAAAGATGTATTTATCGTGTTAAAAAAATTACGTATAATTAACTAGCTGTTGCCTGCAACTTAGCCTGCGTCAATATCGGATATCACATTTTTCATAAAAACTTTCATCCCTTATTTCAACCCTGTCAAATAATTTTTCGCTATAAACGTAGCTTATGTTATTCCGCAAAATATGTTTGGTCGTATCCCTCGAGAACCAGACCGATTTCCGGGATTAAAGTAGCTATGTCGTCTCCGGCACTGAATCTATCTACATACCAGTTTTCATCGAAATCGGTTCAGCCGTTTAGGCGCTAAAAAATACACACGCACACACACACACACACGCACACGCGCGCACACACGCACACACACACACACGCACACGCGCGCACACACGCACACACACACACACACACACACACACACACACACACACACACACACACACACACACACACACACGCACGCACGCACGCACACACACATCTCATAAGTGTTTATTTCAAATTCGATTCTTATATCTGGCTCATAATCAAACGTAACTATTAATTTACAAAACTAATACGAGGTGAGAGTGTGGTACTAAGAGATCAGTTAAAACATTACGTTGTAATGCAAGCGTGTATAAACGTGACAAGCAATGTATAAACTGATTGATTTGTGACAATTGATATATGTATTGAATTAATGATTGAACACATTGTTATATTAATAACTATTTGTTAGATTGCTTTAAGGGATAACATCGCTCGTCATGGTATGACTACATAATGTCTTTCTAAATGTTTAGCTAGTATGTATTGTGTAAGTTGTTGGGTTTCAAACCGAGCAATGCATTCAACACATTTTTTAATATGTGCTTTAAAGAACTTTGTGCGATTCATAAATTATTAAATTTATTAAATTAAATTAAATTTATTCCGGTAATGTAAATTGTATGCTCGTAAAGTCCTCCGCAAACCGGAGTTTGTTCCCTAATGAGAACATAAATATATATTTATTTACAAAAAAATCCTTAAATAAATCTGTAACGGTACAATAACGTCGGATAAGTAAATAAAGAATTCTATCTATCTATCGAATCTAAATGTATTAAAATTAATTTTGTACGCTTCTTACATACTAATGTTGTAATAGTGAAAGTTTGTTGTTTTCGTTAGTATCCTTACGAAACGGATGCGCTGGATTTATGTTGCTTTTTAACCGACTTCAAAAAGGAGGAGGTTATCAATTCGGGTTGTATGTTTTTTTTTTTTTTGTATGTTTGTTACCTCATATCTCGGTCATTTATGATCCGATTTCACAAATTCTTTTTTTATTTGAAAGGGTATACTCTGAAATTGGTCCCATTTTTTTATTATAAGAAATGGTTTAGTTGTTGTATGTTTGTTACAACAGAACTCGGTCATTTATAAACCAATTTGAAAAATTCTTCTTTTATTTGAAAAGGTAGACTCTGAAATCGGGTCCCATGTTTTTTTTATAAAGAATGGTTTAGTGGTTTGGCTTCAATTTTATATTTTGTAACAAAACGTATGCAAGGAGTGAAGACGTGTAAAGCAACACGTCGATGTCTTTTGCAACGAATTTTCTGACATTGACATGTCTATGCTACAAGTGCGAAGTGATTTTCAAAATATTTTTTTTGTCAGAAACGAAGTGAAAGAAAGAAACAAAGAAACCCATCCAAGTGGCCCTGGATGGGTGACCATTTGTGTTATTTCATTTTCAGCGTCTTCATTCTTTAGAAGCAGGGGACTGTGGTTATCAATATAATTTGGTAGTCATTAAAGCCAAGTTACAGGTCTTATGGTCGTGAGAAATTATAACAGCAACGGGCGGCCTTAAACCTGTCTTTACAGCACCACTGTTTATTTTTTGTATATCTGTTTAGCGATTGCTCGGTCAGTTAAATTATGATTTTTGATGATTCTTCATTGTTACCTAGTAGATAATCACTTTTTTGTTTTGATTTGTGGTTTCTGGGATTCAGGGTTTAGCGATCAGCAAAAGTGTTGACAAGGACTTTATATCTCTATTTACAATCTTACCTTTCGTTTCTACTTTCTTTCAAACGGCACGGCGCTGTCTCATTTGCGCAGCACGTTTAGTAGGTCTACCCATATATTAATTACCACTAAAAGTTTAAAAATAAAATTATTTTTAGAAAAAAAATGAATACCGACTTCAAACAATACCTACATGTTCAACCCTTAACTAAAAAGTAGAAAATAATATTTTAATTACTTCATAGCAAAGAACATTAAAGGGGAATCAACGCAATCCTTTTACCTATAATACTTTATTATTTATAGTTTTTAATTAGTTATTTCGGAGTCGGTGCCAGCCAAGAAGGATTATAATGACCTTCATAAAAATAACCTACCTACTAGCAAAAATATACTTGAATAATCTATTAATATATGAATGAAAAATATAGATTTAATACTAGAAATCGAACGGAATCTGATATGTGCGCGTCAAATTTTTTATGTATATCTGAACACAACTATCAATGACGTCTGCCTTCACGCGTATGACCGCGTTCGGGTAGTACACTCAGGCATATCCCCCACGCGAGCCATTTCCGCCCCGTGCATTTCAAAAGTTTGTTGCAAAGCCAGGATTAAAGATCCTTCTTGGCTGGCACCGACTCCAAAATAACTGAATAAAAACTATAAATAGTAAAGTATTATAGGTAAAAGGATTGCGTTGATTCCCCTTTAATGTTCTTTGCTATGAAGTAATTAAAATATTATTTTCTACTTTTTAGTTAAGGGTTGAACATGTAGCTATTGTTTGAAGTCGGTTTTCATTTTTTTTCTAAAAATAATTTTATCTGTAGAGATATTGCAAATATAGCACTTTCATCGCTTTCGTATATGTTTTGGTTATACGTGAAGGTGACAAACAAGCCCACGGTATGAGCACGGCTGATAAGCATAATGATAAGGTAAGCAGTTACCGTAGCCTATAGAACCTAGCCACACCAGGAGTACCACTTATCTCTTGGCGCAGCTACATCTCATACTGGAAGTAAGGTCTTGAGGACATCATACCAGCAGTTGGTATGGTGTTCACTACTTCAAGACTCCACTAACTGCTTACCATTAGACAGTGTGAAGTCACTTTGATAGGCTAGTATAAAAAGAATCTACTAGTGAGGAGTATTTATGTGATTAGTTTATTCCTGTACAGGTGCGCTGGTCAGTTGATGCGTGGGCGCAGATCGTGCGGTTTGTTACGTTGCTGGCGCGGCGCATGGGCACTTCCACTATCTAATTAATAGATAGATCACACCAACATTGATGACACCTGCGACCTTTTTATACAACGTAATTGTATAGTGACCGTAAAATACGTTCCATAATCCGATAATGACACTTTACAGATTTATCAGGAATTAAGATGAGAGATTGTACATATTTTATCTATATGAAGCGGAAGAATTTGTTTGTTTGATTAATCGCGCTAATCTCTGGAACTACCAGTAGGATTTTAATAATTTCGTTTTGCGTATGATAGCCCAGTTCTTGAGGAAGGTTATAAGCTATGTAACAACACGCTATTAGCCACGGGAGCAGGGCAGTAACCAAATACGCGGGTGAAACTGCGCCACGCGATGCTAGTTTAGCTATATTAAGAAATTATAAAGCTAGCTTTAAGATTCTGAAACACCTTCACCTCCATCGTATGATGCTTTGATTAAATCACTTACCAAGTGGAAGACGAATTAGATAAACATGCACTTACATGTCCAAGGCGAATACTTTGCAAATATTTACCTGTAATAAACAATACATACATTTTATTTCTAGAATTATATCAATATCCAACCTGTTATTATCCCTCTGCAGAGAAAGGCTTCTTTCTCATAAAATTATATGTATATGGTACTTAGACGATCCACACACTGCCCCGCATCGCACAACGTATCGCGGACGTGCGTGTTCTTGCAATGTTTCTAAGTATCTCTCTATTATATACTGGTACTTAAGCGACCCCTCTACTGCCCCGCATTGCACAGCGTAGCGCGGACGTGCGTGTTCTTGCAATGTTTGTAAGTATCTCTCTTTGTATATCCATATATCACGCGTGATGCAATACACTGAAAACGCATTCCCTCGCAGTGTAAATGTTTCTTTGCTACGCACACCGCAGCGTAGTGCGGGGCAGTGTGTGGATCATATCCTTAGTGGTATTTAATTTGTTTTGACACTCGCAATAATTCATGTCTGCTCTAATACGTAACAAATATATAAAAAGCTAAAGCTATCGTGACTTGAATGTTTCCAAAATTGCGTGTTACTTGATACACAAGTACCTAAGCCCACACATATTATACCTACCTACTTCAGAAGCATGTGCGGAGGGGAGAGAGGACAAGCCCGAGGCGATATTTAATAAAGTGCTTAAACAGTATAATGACCCGGTGTATTGATTAAAACGATCTACTTTTATTTGATAAAAAAACTAAACGGTTACAATATTATGGCATCGACATCAAGATTTATGCGTTCTTAGTGCGGGCGATGTCTCGAGCTCTGCGTTACCAGACCACTTGCCGAATAAATTATTACCGTTATAGCGGTAACACGTTTCTAATCAAATAATATCGGTACAATTATTGCTCCACCGCCCGCCTGATATTTTGTAATGGCGCACATCGCTATAAACATTCGATTCGCATTCTAATAATACATAATGTAATTGAAAATACTAATTTTAAACTAACTATATTTTATACGACTTTTCTGTTCATCGCTCTTCAGTTATTCTAACGTACATGTTAAACGATTTGATTGTTTCCAGATGTAACTATTAATTAAAACTTAATCTTCAATAAAACGAAGATATCTTGGGCCAAAGAATGAATAAAACCATAAAACTTTTCAGGATTGACACAAGATATGCGAGACTTGAGTAACTGTGAAACATAACTGTAAAAATATAATATAATAATAATAATATTTCAACAACTACACACAACGCCATCTAGACTCAAAGTAAGCATATTATATGCTTGTGATATGGGTTCTAGAATGCGGATAGGTATACATACTTACATAAAAAAAATATATATATAAAATTATTATTATATTATTAATTATTAAATAAATAATACTAGCCTGTGTTACTGTCCCACCGCAGGGCAAAGGCCTCTTCTCATAAAGAGAAGGAATGAGCATTAATCACCACGCTTGCTCAAGGCGGATTGGCAATTTCTGACTTTTAAGTCCGGGCTTCCTTACGATGTTTTCCTCCACCGTCAATCAGAAATGTCCAAGAGAAACTTAGAAAGTACATAATGATTTGAAAAATCACATTGGAACTTGCCCTTATTCGAACCCACTACCTCGTGTTTACGATTCAGTGCCTAATTCACAGAGCCATTTCGTCTTATTAATTATTATTTATTATTGTTTAGAATGAGAGGAATCCGATAAATAAAAACGCTATCAGATTCCGTAACCTGTTAAAGTCTCTGTTTCTATCAGGTTTCATAGTAAATTAACAAATGTTCGACGTAATTCTTTAAATTGGCATTACTTTTTTATTTATGAACCGATTGCCATGAAACAAACACTAAATGTTAAGTGAAGCTTACCACAATGTATTAGTGAAAACCACATCTAAATCGGATAAGCCGTTTCTGAGATTAGCGTGAACAAACGCACAGACAAACAGACAAAAATTGTAACAATCATTGTTTTGGGTTCTATTTGCGTTGATAAAGGTCCCAATAATTTTTTTCTCATATATCTTCCATGTACAGACAGCGATCGGTTACATTTTAATTATATGTATAGATTATAAGTTTTATATAAGTATATAAAACTTATATAAAACTGAACATTAATAGTAGATTAGTAGCCAAGGGCTGTAAGGCATCAATTGCAGCCCGAGATATTATATTATAGCCTAAGTTCGAGGGTGCAATTGATGCTTACACCCGAGCTAACTACTCTGCTTTACATCTCGATTGTGAGGTAAGTAGAAAAACACCGGCATTACAAGAATAAAAGTTTTCTATTCCCGCCTTTTTTCATATTTTTTTTATTTATTTTTTCAAGAGCGAAATTTGAGCTTCGCCGTTCGATATTTAAAATTGATGACTATTATACGAAGACAAGGCTGAATAGCGAAGCGACCTCTTTTGTCATTGGGCTGAATGCATGATGTCTATTGCCAGTATGATGGTTAGATGTACACGAACTTTTTGAAAGAGAAAAGTGTTTTTTTTAATTACTTACCGCCCTAGGGCTTTTCTAGCTACATTATTACCCTAGAGCGCTAATTGGTGAAATGAAATGAAATTAAATATGTTTATTCATATAGGTTAATTAAATTAACACTTATGAACGTCAAAGTTTACAAAATGTCAGCAAATTAACCTACAGCCACCTACAAGCTTTTGGTCACCTACAAGCCCCATTTGGGTGTAATAAGGACCTACTTACCGAATATGAGAGATGTAAAATATATTAATCTGTTTGAGAGTTGTGGTAGCGCAAACAGATAAACAGAAAGACGACAGTAAACATAACACTTATGTTGTAGTTGAAGGTAATAATAATTAGTTAATATGGAGGACATCTCCGCACGAGCTCAGGTATGAAGTACACGATACTACACTTATAAGCTAGTCTAATTATTACTTAACGTGTATTCGTACAGTATATTACACGTAGGAATCTTACAGTTTATGCAACGACTGTTGTGAATTCTAACGGTGTCAGTCAATAGAGGAAATGTATTCGGGTAATCGTTAATGAGTTAGAAATACTAAGTTGAGATAAGTGAAGAAATTGAATGAGACGTCAAAAGATGAATACGGAACAACCCGAGAAAACTCCTTCATTAAGTAAAGGCAATGACAACTTTTTAGAATAGCTAAAAATATGCCGATTTTTATATCAGACGGTATTGCAGCCGTATACAGATCAGTGTTATTATTTACAAAAAGATTGCTATAAAGTGGAAATTGTCGCAGCGACAGTTGTTCAATCGTGTGCGCGCACAAATCGCTCCATTTGTGCGATGTCGGGCGTGTCGATATGATGGATGTGCGACGACTGGCCCGCGGCGCGGGACGCCGCGTCACATGAGCGTGTGAACCGTCCGCTTGCTATCTGGCACATGCAAATTATACCCCTTTTGGCGCAGCAATTTATTAGAATCATGATCTAGCGTTGTGTAACATAAACGTTTTATTAAGCACATCGCGTTGCCTAATCTGATATCATTCCATATTTGTGTATCAACAGTATTACAACAAGAGTTACACAACGTGCATTTGTCTTACCGACGACAATGTAACATTCTCTCAAGACTTATTGCTTGAGAAAGTCAATCATCAATTGAAGTAAATAAAATTTTAATTATTGTCGACAGCTGCACCCGGGTCTCGCACTAGTTCAGCGGGTAGAACGGGCAGGTAGATAGGTGGGTGGGTATGTGGTACGGTTCCCTGGCGAGGCATGCGACTTATCTGAGCAGGAATTTAATTAAAATTACAATGAGCGCGTTACATTTACAACATAGATTAATGAACTCGGTAGCGGTTTTTTAGAATTATTAATCAATTCCCAGCGCTTATAGCTTAAATTCCTATTTTATGGGTGAATAAAATTTACTCTATAGCGATAATGTGTTATCGATAATCGATTCCAAGTTAATACGCTATTAATTCAAACGGTTGCGATGGCGACGGCGAGATACGACGAGGGGCGGCGATCACCGCCTCCCGGGAAACAAATAATGTAGCCGACGATTGCAATGAGCCGCGGGACATACTTTGTGTAAATTATCGAGTACTGAGCGGTAGTTGTTTATAAACAATCGCGTAAGTGCCAATAATACGTTTGTGTTAAGTGTATCGATGTTATCTGCGCATGCGCGGTGGCAGCCCCCGGGGGAGCAGCCGTCTGCGCACGCGCGCCGCCCTCGCCCGCGGCCAACCCTGTAATGGACCGGCTACACAGAGACCCGACATTCATAAAATACAAATATTACTTTATCTTACATCGACCGCTCAGTTCACAGTATGAATACCTCATGCTAGAGATGACGCGACATGTACAACGAAGAGGCTGTAACGTAATTTATTTCGCATTACGATAGTAGGTAAAAATATAGGGTTTTATTAAAGTCATTAGTTGGTAATGAACGATGTCCCGCGGCCGCCGACGCCTTATGAAGCCATTATTCACCCTAATGAGTTATAAAATCGTACACGGACACACATACAGACGTCTTATACTGTAAGACATGTGTAGGGATGAAAAAGAGTCAGGTGGAGCGACCGGCGTGGGGGCCCACCCACGCGAATGCTCGCATCAGTACGTGTGTGCCTGTGTGACGCCTGGCAGTGACCGTGAGAAGTATGCGATGAATAGTTTTGTATTTTATTTTATTTGATGACATTACACTTAAGTTTAATGAGTCGGTAGCTATTTTAAATTAGAAACGAATCACGTGTAGTTGTGTATCGTAAAATGTGAAATTAACATGGTGCATACGATGCGTCGGTCGAGCGATGAGCCGAGGCGCGTCGTGAAGCTGATGACGAGTGTGCCGAGAGGTTTCGTCACATCGCTTTGTATCAACGTTATGACTACTACATGTAGACATGAGGTTGTCTGAAGTCATTCTGTTCGTTTAAGTATTTCGATTTCATTTATAAATAGGACTTAAAGGTATTTGCCATCTTGGATGAAATATTACTTAGCTAGTGCATGCAAATTTTTACATTCTAATAGTAATTTGTAAAACATATACCCTCCTCCTCTATTTATACACAACTTAGATTAAATGGAATTACAAGAAAGACTTGCCTTACATACATATAGAATAGCCTCACGACTTTTATCCCTGAAGGGGTAAGCAGAGGTGTTTAATAAACGAAATCTGCAATACGTCGTGTACAGTTAGCAAATGACCAGAGCATAAAGACATACTTATATCTCACATATAAAGTGCTCTATTATTTTCAATAACAATCCAACTCTATAATTACTTAGTTATAGATCATATAAAGCCTACCGAATCCTTCCCGTACCGTTATTGTTTCGACAGTTAATGACACTGCCGTGAAAGCCTCTATGTAGAGCGCTACAGCATTGTAGAGCGCCAATTACTGGTGATTAGTCGACATAACGCGAGTTCATAACTGTAATGATAGAGCGTTCGGCCTGTATATATAGATCACGCCCACGCGCATACAGACCGACTGATACACTTTATACATATACTAGCTTTACGTGGCGCGATTTCCCTCACGTCTTTGCTTATTGCTTTGCTCCCGTCGCCAGTAGCGTGATGTTACATAGCCTTCCTAGAGAACTGGGCTATATCATACTCAAAAAAAAAATTTTTCATAACCGACTTGTAGCTCCAGAGATTAGCGCGTACAAACAAACAAACAAACTCTTCCACTTTAAATAATAGTATAGCATAGATATAAATGATCAGATACGTTCATCAAAACATTAGCCATGTATTTATTATGCAATGGAGATACGTCTAAGGAAAAATTTCTGACTAAAATAGAAAAGGGCTGCATGGACAAGAAGCAACTGTAGAACGAAGTGATCACAGAAAACAGAGATAATAATGATTTGATATTTCACTTTTAACAAAAATATTTTATAAGGTACACCAGCTTCCTGCAGCGCGGTTTCACACGTTTCTTTGCTTACTGCTCAGCTTCCGTCGCCAGTAGCGTGATGTTACATAATTTAAACCCGACTGGTAATTTCAGAGATTAGCGCGTATAAACAAACAAACTCTTCCACTTTACACCTTTCAAGATCAGATAATATGTATACTCTGAAAAACCGTTGGTATACGCAGAAGGCCTATAATGCCTTACGTGTCCAATACAATAAGGGATTCAGGGGATTGCTGGGACTGCCCCGCTTCTGTAGCGCATCGGGGATGTTTGTAGATGCGCATGTTGATGACTTTCATGCCATCATGCGAAAAAGAATCGCATCCTTGATGCGTCGGGTGCGGGGTAGTTCCAACAGTCTGCTGGCTGTTGTAGCTGAGGACATTGGCAGTAGTGTATGGTCGCACTGGTTAGGTGTCCATAAGCCAGTTGCCAGATTGGTGTCCATTTAAATGTTGGTGTAGTAATGTTTGTATGATATGTGTATGTTCCTGTAGTGGTTCGAAATAAATGACTATTATTATTATTATTATATATTTTAGACGCATAAGCTTTATAAGCAACGTCCATAGCAAAAGCTACTTAGATAATAATAATAAGTTTAATAAGTAATAACTTTATTTTATTCCTCACCATCTTACACTAGTTTAAGTATTAAGATCAAAACCAACTTTGTGAGAGGCTGGTGCTTGTGGTAGGTTGGTTAGGAAACAACAAAACCAATTGTTATTGTGGAGATATATTAACAGTTCTTATAATTAACTTAAAATGAGCATAATATTAAGATAAAATTATGTGTGTGTATCTGAGTGTGTGTATCCGAGTGTATGTATGTGTCTGCGTGTGCGTGTGTATGTGTCTGTGTTGGAGATTGAGTGTTTATTATATTGAGGTGTGTGTGTGTGTGGGTGCGAGTTCGATTTGTTTTATTTATTTCTGAGGTTTAAGAAGGTTTTAGATCGATCAGTTATGGAAACAAAGCTATAAGTGAGTCAAGGAAGCACCAAGAGGATAGCGGGTATATGGGTGAATACGTAACCATTTATGGTCCAAGCGATCAGTAGGCAGATGGTCATACTCACGAGTATACAGATTGTGGAGTAAATGGACGCAGTTTAGTATTGGCCTCAATTTGTTGCGAAGCATTGCAATAATTAGGTGATAATTCATACTTCCATACTAATACTATAAATGCGAAAGTAACTCTGTCTGTCTGCCTGTTACGCTTTCACGCTTATACCACTGAACCGTTTTGATTAAATTTGGTATAAGGATATACTAGACCTTGGGAACAACAAAGGCTATATTTTGGCTTGAAGAGGTTGAAATAGGGGATGAAAGTTTGTATAAAGAATTGTCAATATATAAATAATTATATTGTGCGATATAACTGACATTTACGCGGGTGGAGCTGCGGGTAATAGCTAGCGTTTATATAGCTTAACTTATGAATAACGCTACAACAAACGGTTATATTCAGCTGAAAATATCTGTGAAGCTACCTTATCTACAAGTAAAGTATCTATTTAAATTATTTTATTTTATATCTGATAAAAGGCACTCAATAACTAAAAGCATCCTTATTATTATTTTTTTTAGATTGAGAATTAAAAAAATGCATCCTTCCAATGGCTAGCATCAACGTTCCAATCGGTCCTTAATTAAAGAATTAGGACCAATTACTTGAACACGTTGTGTGCACCGACTTAACGCGACTCTTATGTTAAGTTTATGGAGATTATTTCAAGAGTAGCCTAAATAATGATTGAATTTACGAACATGTTTATAGTATTTTATTGTTGTTAATGTCGGCGAGGTTAATTAGATTCATTTAATTATTTATTGTGGAGTAAATAGCTGTAGCGCCCACTCACCTAATATATAATGTTGTTCAGGTTACATTTACGTCCACGTCGGCGTCGGCGGTGGTTTAATTGAATTAAAAACATTAACTAATAGCTGTTGTTTAATTTGTGACGCAAATTATAATTAATTACGAGCATTCTACCTTTGGCTTTTTGAAATGTGTGGTTATATTGTTGTATAATAATATGTTTTATAATGTTTGTAATGTATGTGTATCGCCATTTCGCATCTGAGCAAATACATCACATTGTTCCTGTAACACATTAATGTATCTTGTCGCCAAACCAAAAAAGATGTCCTCACAAACAAATTTAAATTAAATCAGCTCAACTGAATAGTTATATCTTTTGAGAGAGCCGAATGCCCAATTTTTGGGACTCTGAGTCGTCCATGAGCGACAGTTACCACTTACCATCACGTAGGCTGCCACTGTCGGTAATAAAAAAAACCAATATAAGATAACCTTGATCATAGCCATGAGTACTGCTGTGCGCCCGACTCCCAGAGGTGTTGTTCTATACAACGAGTTCTCGGATGGTTACATAATGTGTCCCTGTCGCTATAAACATCCATGTTGCACTTCACGCCTTTTATCTCCGAAGGGGTAGGCACAGGTGTTTAAGCACCCACAGTTTGCAATTTTTCTTTTTGTGTCTCATGTAAGAGGGCGAGCTTGCTATCACTTTACCCTACTCGGGGATCGAACCCGAGACCTTTGCGTATTAATCCGTACACAGTACCACCGAACCACAGAGGCAGTCTAAATTTGTGTCAAACATTATGTGTATATAAATGTACAGGATTAATGAACCCAGATGTGTCTTTCATTCATGACATCTACTAATATTATAAATGCGAAAGTTTGTGTGTTTGTGTGTTTATAACCACTTAGCACCTAAACAGCTGAACCAATTTCGATGAAAATTGGTATGTAAATAGATTTGGTGCCGGAGACGGACATAGGCTACTTATTATCCCGAAAATCGGTCTGGTAACAAAACTCAATTTACGCGCGGAAGAAGCCGCGAGGCGGAGGTAGTGATGCAATAATTCAACCAAATAATACCAATACGAATACAGTATAAGTGGTAAGCCTCCGTCATTGTGTAGGCACATTGTAGAGTGTAGAGTAGGTACTATAGAGCCTTCCATCACACGACTCTATTGTGTTTGACGGGTGATTTGTCAACATATTAATAACACTTAGTTTATTGAAATAGTTGACAGTGACCCGCGCTCAGCTCTATGGTAGAGTGCACAGCTCAATTGTGGTGGGATTATACTCATTACGTGCTCTACACACAACCTTTTGAAATACGATCACGAATAGATTCTGTTTCTATGATAGAGACCGTTAAAGAGATTAAGTCGAACAAAAACTCAGACAGGAAGTATGCAAATTAGCTTTGTTCGTTAATACCAGAGATAGTTGACGTCCTAATCACTCTACGTAGAGTTCTAGATTATAGGTAAAGGCTATACCATAATATTGTACCGCTTTCTTTATTTAATTTTCGCTTACAATCTATAAATTAGTTTTAAGTCATAATATATACAGAGTTGTTTGTACGTTTGTGTAATGTAAATATGAAATTCCTTAGTCGGATCAGAATTGTGGGTAATTTGGTAAGAATGTAGAGTCCGTCGCTAGGTAGAGCATAAACTAGGAATGGCGAGGGGCCGGTGTGTAATTTGCACAAATCATTGTCCGGAGTGTAGTGCGCATGCGCGGCCCACATGAACGCGCTTACGACACTTGTTAGGTGGTGAACACACGAGAACGACCACTTGTACCTACGAGTGTTAAAATGTGTGCAAGCCTTAGGAGATACGAACCAATATGAGACTTGTGGAAATGAAGTTCTAAAATAATAAAGAAGAAGGTAGTATATAAGGTATTCTAAATAAAATGAATACATCTGCCATTTATACTATTTAAAGCGAAAGAGTTTGTTTGAATGCGCTAATCTCCGGCACTACCAGTTGTATTTGAAAAATTCTTTTTGCGTATGATGGACAAGTTCTCGAAGAAGGTTATAGGCTATGTAACATCACGCTACTGGCGATGGGAGCAGAGCAGTAAGACGCAGATAAAACCGCGCCGTGGAAAGTTAGCGTCGAATTGTAACGATTTAATTTTCTTTTTGGATCTGTAGTCTAAAATTCCTAGATTCAAAATCCAAAACTAAATGGGTTCGATTCCCACCCAGGACAAACCTTTGTGTGATGAGCATGATTGTTTGTTCTGTGTCTGGGTGTAATTTATTTATCTATAATATGTATGTATTTACAAAAAAAAAATGTATATAAGTAGTATATCAATTGTTTAGTACCCATAACACAAGCAAATATAATTGCTTCATTTGGGGCTAGATGGCGCTGCGTGAATGTGGTAAAAAAAAAAAAAAAAAAAAAAATGTTACTTCCAAATTTCACATTCTTTTATTTCAGTTAGTGTTTCTAAAAAGTTCAGTTTAGTGTTTTTCTTGGGCTATTGAAGTAACTGTATAGTTGATAGCAGCCCTTAGATGTAAGTGTTTTGGTTGCGCAACCTCTGATGATTTACGTTTGACAGCAAATCTGTTGTGTTTGTAACCATACTGGCTAATAGCTATGTTCTAGTTCTCAAGTTCGATTAGCGTTCGTTATAACACGTAACAATAAGTAATTGTCCAGTTTTGAATATGACCAAAATATCAGATGTTATTTGTAGAAAAAAATCATTTAAATACTTAGTCGTTAGATTTTAGGTGTATTTTCTAGTATTTAAAGAGAATTGTAAATAATAAATACAACAGAAAAGATATAAAATTATAATTGATAAAATTATATAATAGGTAAACTGCACAACGTAGATTACGCAGCATCTACAGCAGTTCTTATATTTTGTGGTGCTGCACCTTAAAAGGAAACACAGAAACCTTATACAATTACTTCATTGCGAACAATTTTGTTAAAGAGTTTGTTTGCAGTTGGAAAATTCACTATGAATATCAACGTACGGATGAACCCTTTCACGACAAATTACTTACACATATCATTTTCTCTGTGATTCGCTTTCATCTTTTATTGCCATTTCGAGAAAAAGGCTGACAGTCAGCTTTGAAATATTTTCTTCCCTGTCATTAAATGTACAAAATTACTCTTATATTTAACTCGACTGAGCTTTAACATCTACTTCTTGCCTCTCACATACATAAGGAGCATGACTGTCCAATGAATCGTACCTAAAATTAATTTATTCAACAATGGTGAACAAAAACCGTACAAAGCCAGTGGTAGAACTATAATTGCCGGTAATCTCGGTAGCCGCGGTATGTGCGAGAGGTGTGCGGGTCAGAGGCGATTAATTCGGGTCGCCATTACCGCGCATGACTTGACGCTAACGTGCTAGAGTTTGACCGTAGTGATGTGCCTTTGATCTGGTTTAATAGTTTATTTTTTTTATTATATTTGAAAAAAAAAATGATTATATTCTACCTGGTGTCAAGCTTTCCTGTAAACTTCAGAGTAGCTATAAAAATTGCTATCGGCAGAATATATAGTAGTTAGTTAACTAAATTGTTTTTTTTTATAATTTTTATTTATTTAAATATGTTTTCTTATTTATTCAAATTTCTGTTAGTTAAATTTTATGTAATACATAGATTTAATTAATTATTAATTATTGTTATCAATATTTGCATGATGTGGTCTCCTCTATTAGAAGGAGTACATTGAAATATATTTGTGTACTATTTACTTTTAAGTTACGATTGTGTACATCCTTTGTTGGAGATCCTTAAATATAAATAAATAAATAAATATTCAAATAATCTACAGCCATAATCCATACTAATATTATAAATGCACTAGTAACTCTGTCTGTCTGTTACGCTTTCACACCTAAACCACTGAATTGATTTGGATGAAATTTTAAGGCTATCTTTTATTGAAAAATGGCTTAAAAAGGTTGAAATAGGGAATGAAAGTTTGTTTGGGCGGAGCTGCGGGCAACAGCTAGTATGAAATATTTTTCCCGATGTAATTAAGAACTGAGGACCAAAATTAGACGGAGAAAAAACGTGTTATTAACAGTAGTAGGTTCTTATTGTGCGCCATGTTAATATATGTCTTTTATACCAGTTGCTACTAATCAACACGACGTCTATAAACTCTCGAGGTTGTGTAGGTTTATAGTACAAGTAATTTGCCACCATACTAAACATGCTAACAGTACTAACGTTATAACATTTATGTTAGTACTAGCGACCCGCCCCGGCTTCGCACAGGTATTATACTGGTACTAAATATACCATAGAATGTCTTTTTAAACAACGTTCACAGCTTTTTTGTCATTAGACAATACAAACATGTTTTCTTTAGAGGCCGGCGGCTCCCAGCCGGTATATACCGCCGCAATCGCTATGTCCCTGCATTACATTAGAAACCTCTAAAATTACCAGTGTTTCTCTACTATATTTTGAATATTATACATATAAACCTTCTTTTTGAATCACAATATCTATTAAAAAAAAAACCGCCTCAAAATCCGTCGCGTAGTTTTAAAGATCTAAGCATACATAGGGACAGACAGCGAGAAGCGACTTTGTTTTATACTATGTAGTGATTTAGTATACTTAATAGTATTCAGTATACTAAATACTCAATACTAAATTAATAATTAAATATTCAATACTCAATAAGTACACAAAATTTATTGAAATTAAATCCATTGCTTTTTATAAAATTTTATTCAAATACAAGCAGTCTTAACATTCTCGTGTAGTTTTGTACAGATAATATAAAGTACATGTGAAATAGAGTTAGTAAATAATTCAGTGTGGTTGCGTAGAGTCAATCCAGAGTGAGCGCTCTACATACATCACATTACTGAGCTAGAGTCAGACAGGACCGGTAGAGCTGTGTTACCTATAACATATTCAGCTGTAAGGCGCGGCTAAAATACGACCACATAACATGAATAAACTTAGGTACAGAAAATTAACTAAGTTGTTGACCGATTCTATGAAATCACAACATTTAAGAAGAAGGTAGCAAATCTATACTATTATATAAAGTAGAAGAATTTGTTTGTTTGTTTGAACGCACTAATCTCCGAAACGACCATTCATTCGGATTTGAAAAATTCGTTTTGTGTATGATAGCCCAGTTCTTGAAGAAGGTTATAAGCTATGTAACATCACGCTACTGGCGACGGGAACAGAACAGTAACCAAAGTTGTAGAGCGAGAATATAATTAGGTATTTCTTTATTTGTAGCTAGTTAACTGATCAATAATAGAAAAAGCTTATCCAGAGCATCGAATTAATTAAAATAGTGATCTTTACATTTAACAAAAGTTATACCTAACAGGAAATAAGTATCGATTCAATTCACAATAAAATATAAACGTGACAGGAGGCAATTTAACGAATTAACATCTATTTATAATAACAGAGGCTCTAGCTACGTAGAGTCGCTTCTCTACAGCCTCCGGCCACAAAAACTGACCCGCCTCTAACATCATCTCATTTAACGCTTCTATTCCAATTTAACTCTACCATTACGTGATTTGGTTTAACAACGACTATCGTTCATACGAAGAAAAATCAATCTTAATATCATAGGAATAATGTTCTATAAACAGCATAAAGCGATGTATATGTTGGTGCGTGTGTTGCGGGCAATGTACCGCAGTATTAATTGTTGTTAATTGGTTAATTATTGCGAGCTGTCTCTACATGTCGTCGACTCGTGACGTCACCACACGAGTATGCCATGAGAACTCTACAGTAGAGTCTTATTATGATAGCGCAATTAAACACGTCATTTGGGACTTTGGCAATGAAAAACATACTTAATAGCTGTAATAATTAATTTTTGTAATTAGCTAATTTGTTCTTTATGTGGTAGATAATAGAGTTCATTATGAATGGTAATTTTGTAGGAAGACTGTGAGATATGTGACCTGTCCGCTTGTAGATGAGAACCCATGATGAGTGTACAATTAATATGAGTTATACATATTATGACACAGCATCATACTTTGTACCTAGTCTCAACATCTTATATACTAGTCGGTACATAGGTCCACGATAAAATACCATTCATATAACTATGACTTTACCTCATGCAAGGTTCAAACCCCTGAAATTTGGAAGACTGAACTGACACAAAGAGAGTTCAACAAACTAAATGCCTCAGGTTTCATGCTACTTAAACCTTAACTCACAAAGTTTGTAATAATCTGACGAATAAAAACAGGGACTTGATTTTCTTGCTACTACTTGTCAATTATATAATAATAAAATAAATAATACCACAACAACCACACAACGTCATCTAGCCCCAAATTAAGCAATTATATTTGCTTGTGTTATGGGTACTAAACAACTGATACACTACTTATATACATTTTTTTTTTTTGTAAATACATACATATTATAGATAAATTACACCCAGACACAGAACAAACAATCATGCTCATCACACAAAGGTTTGTCCTGGGTGGGAATCGAACCCACGACCTCCGGCTTAGCAGTCAGGGTCACTAACCACTAGACCAACAGGCCAGTCAATAATAAATAATAATAAAAAATAATAATAAAATAAATAATACCACAACAAGCACACAACGCCATCTAGGCCCAAAGTAAGTATATTAATAGCTTGTGATATGGGTTCTAGAATGCGGATAAATATACTTACATACTTTATTTTGTAAATACATACATTACTATACGTAGAAACACTCAGACCAATGCAAATAGCCATGTTAATGCACACAAATATTGGCACTGAGCGGGAATCGAACCGCGACAGCGACCTCTATGTGGCAGTTCATGCACAGAACCCCCAGAAACCACAGAGGTTGTCATATGTACCAACATGGTCTGCAAATGGGTTTTAAGTAAATTTTCTGACATTTTCCTTTCGTGATATTGACAGAAAACTCAACACTTTTTGCTTGAACAACTCGAACCTGGCATCTCATGTTGAAACTCACAAGTATTACTGTCTCTTACTAACGCGACACTATACGAGTATTACGTCAATACGATATTATAAATTTAAATACGCAATATTTGTAAGGAAATCAACTAATTAAAATCACATAAGTTTTAATTAACTAAAATTAGTAATACATTTAAAAATAATTTTCACTTAATACATTTTTTAATATAACACACAAATTATTTTGATTGGAAATGCTTACGATACGTTTATTATACTTATACACAGCTATTGGAAGGCTCTGTCACGCGCCACATATATCATTGTTAACGATTGGAATATACATGACACTACAAGGATCTGTGTTGTACCATTTATTTTACTACACACATACTCGTGCTTACATATTTAACTCTAATTAACGCAACATTAACATAAATAACGATTTGTTAAAATATTAACAACGCACATTAACATAACAGCGCTAAAACTAAACTATATTTTATAAATTAATTCAATTAACTTGACCGATGTTTACATATACAAAAATAATGTTTAATTTATAACTTGGCTATAAAATGGCTCATTAAATTAAAACGTCTAATTCTAAAGGTCACAGGTTTGAACTTATTTAAAATCACGTCACAAATTAACATTTTTAGCTTTTATACTGCTAAATATATATTGTTGAGGATATTTTTACATTTTTTTTTCTTGTATGTAAGGTAATTTTGAGGATTCCGTATAAAAAAGGAGGGCGACCACCTTTCCCAGGCATTTCCGATCCATAAATCTGTTTCGTTATCCTACTTCCATCCATACTTCCCACATGTTCAAACCACCTTAACATAATCCTTTCTATTTTTGTCACAATACCATCATTGAATCCATATTCTTCTCTTATCGCTTATTTTAAATTATAAAAAACTTTGAGACTAAACGCGACACGTTATAATGTAAGGTAGGTACTGAATTAAAAACTTGATTTTTATTATTTAATATGGTAGTAGTTAGTAGTAGTTTATTTGTATAGACAAGTTATTATACTTCTCTTCTGTATCCGTAAATAGCATAAAGCAGTCTGTTTCTATTTGTCTCTCTCTAATGACACTTTTTTCTAAATCACGCAACGACTTTTGTAATATTTTTCACTATCGTTCAAATAAAATTAGCCAGCAGGTTTAAATGACACAAGTATATTAAAGTACGAAAAACTCGAAATTTCAACGTTAAAAAATATATTGTTGCGAATCCGGAGCGGATCTTTAAGCTGCGCCCAGATAATTTATATTATTTTTCCCGTACGACCTCCGTTTCGTATCAGCGTCGCGATTCAAAAACTCTGGACGCATAGTAAAATATCCAGTATCTTTGTAACGTCGCTGCAATCACCACGTGTTTATTTCTATGCGAACTGTCGTATCGCCTATATACAGAGTAAAAAACCGACTTGCGATTTTTTTTTTTTTTTAATATTATAGCCTACCAAAGTGACTCCACCCCGCCTGATGGTAAGCAGTCAGTGGAATCCAGAAGTGCCGGCCACCATACCAAAAGCCATCGTCTTAAACTGCTGGTATGGTGGCCTCCACTATGGCGGCTGGGAATGGGGTTAGGAGAAGGGAATGAGGGAGGTGAGGAAAGAGGAAATGGAGGGAAATCGGGCCTCTGGCGCTCTCACTCACCGAACGAAACGCAGTAGTACGGATACTACTACTCTTAAGTCGATCTTCTATGAGAGGGTAGTACTTCCCCGGACGATCCGGCCCATTCATGCTGAAATCAGCGTGGATCTACTACCGTACAATGCGATGGATCGGAGCGTACCTGTTGACGTACCGAGACGCCGTATCACCGTACCGTACCGAACATGCGTCCAAACTGGCGTTCTTAAATCGCGACGGCAATAGGAAACGGAGGTACGGTACGGGCAGAAGATCATATCTGGACGCAGCTTTATTAGTTGCTTGCTGTTGCTTTCGTCTACCTTTTAATACCAAACAAAGAAACTCTGCCATTAACATACTGTGCTAAAACCAAATGTTACCTTATCTATTATTTTATGTGGTGCTTTAATTTATTTGTGTTCTTTTCTATTTTATCAAACTTAATTGTATTTGGCTATCGAAAAGTGGCTTAGCAAGTTTTTTTAGCCTTGTCAGTAAATTAGCAGTCATCGTATTGTGATATTCGTTCATAAATCACACATTTTTGTATGATCTAAATAAACGACTTTCTGTTTACTTGGCTTTCAAAGCTCAACTTGAAAGAGAATTCTCGCTGTGGCATAATCTCGTCTCTGCTTACAAAGATCTTTCGAATTAAAGAATAAATTAACTTTGCAGTTGTGAAATGATTTATTCATGCATCGATATACGTTTGGCTATATTTTTACGGAGGCACAATTATCCGTTCCCCTATTTCCCTTCAACTTCTCTCATTCCCTTGTCCCTTAGACATAACTTAACCTTTAAGTAGGAACCTTGAATTTAGCCTCTCAGGCTACGCGCTAATGTCGGTTTTGTTGTTTTACCCACTTCCCCCCACTTCCTGCTGCTGAGCCGCTCAGTAGCTTCAGTTATAGTGCTAAAACGATAAATGAGGCAGGATGCTGCGTTGCTAGGTGCTTAAGACGTGAGTAATATCTATTTAAAAAGGAGCCTGTACGGCTTGATGTCCATAACTTCCACACAAAAATATTTTTGTGGATATTTTATTTTTACGGTATTTTAAGGTTTGTTGTAGATTGAAATATATGAAATGGCTGAAAATTGTATAGTTGTGTAGATTGGTGATAGTTCTCTCTCTCATCCATCACAAAGTACAATTTAAAGGCCAGCAAATAAAAAAAACTATTTTATGGTCAACTGGTCAACATTTCGTCTTCATAAAAAGAATTTATTCCACTTTTGCTAGCTTCAAACGAGACAGATAGTGAGCAGAAAACTGAACAGATCTTTTTATCTGATTCCGAACTGATACGTCACTATTAAAATAATGAAGGCAGTTCTTCGATGGAGTGCGACGATCTCGAGGGTGGAGTCGACAGTGGCAGTTCAGAGGTATTGCAAAGTGCCTATTATGAGAAAATTCACCAAAACATTGGCTCGTTTGCTTGTGGTGCCATACAACAGTGTACCAACACAATTCAAGATAAGAATGACTCGTATTTTAGGAACCTATAGATATCGTTGCAGTAGAAGACCAGGTACCAGAAGCCATCTCAAGACCTAAAAATATATGCAGACTGTCCTACATAGTCACACCAAATAACAACCATGTTTTTATTGACTGCAGCAATCCCGTATCCCTGCAATGTTCACGTCCCAGCATGTAACGACTGCCAGTAATTTGCTCATAAAAGTCGGTTGTCGTTATTTTGTCATTGATATCTAGAAGTTGATGTCAAGTTTTTTTTACTTCATCTATATTAGATTTTAAGATTTAAAAGTCAAACTATAAAGTTAGTTAAGTTATAATTTCAGCTCTTAAACAAAACCATAGAAAAAATTAAAAAAAAATGTACCTCAGCTTTTGATTTTAATTTTTTATAAATATATAAAAGAAAGTTGATTATTTATGCACGTTTTATTATTCTTAGCCACCTTCTACTTGATTTAGTAACAAAAAAAATTCAGCAAATAAGAATATTTTAGTAACGAAAAAGACATTTATATATAGTAGCCTGAGAAGCTTCTCCATGTCCGTGTTGGTGTTACAAAAAAAAATATGTCCATACTTAAAGGTTAATATTTTCTGCATATTATTTCTACAATGTTTGAATACAAATCCATGGAATACGTTAATTATTATCATTAGGTAAATAAATGTTTGTTTGTCACCTAAACGTATAATGAGTTAGTGGACAAAATGTGCGAGAAGTATGCGGTGTCGGGTGTCGGTCAACCACGTACTCACTCATGAGCCGGCTCCCGGCTCGTGTTACCGGCATAACTAGCACCGACCAACGCCACTGTGTGGAAACCAGTAGCGCCACGGAATTTACCAAATATTATAACTATCATATTTCGCTCGTTAAGCCAAATTACCATTTAGTGTTCATAGACCACATGCGTAGTCTTTAATAATATTAACCAAATTCTAACAGTAGCGTGGCTATAAAAAATGAATATTATACCTAATGATATCTGTAAACTGAGTTATAAATTATAATTTATTATGGTCATATAATTAGGTACGCTACAGAAGATACCTAATCCTATTTTAATCAGGATAAAAGTTACTTATCAAGTTATAATAAAAACAACACACATCAACAAATAACATACAAAATACAAATAGAAACACAACTTCAGTTCTATGACTTTAGTAAATAGAAAAACAAAGCTATCAATGAAATGAAATTCAATAATCAGTATAATCACAGATGCCCAGCATGGTTTTCGCAATGCACGCAGTACGTCCACAGTTCTAATGAAGTTTACAGATGATATAAATATGTATCTTAATGGGAGAAAGTACATTGTGGTCTTATTTATTGATTTTAAAAAGGCTTTTGATACACTGGATCACGAGCAGCTACTGGAGGCGATGTATGAGTGTGGGGTTCGTGGCCCAGTGCATCAATGGCTTCGTAGTTACCTCAGCAATAGAACACTGCGTACTAAGATTAACGGAACGATTGGGGAGGAGGCAGATGTTGTGTATGGCGTCCCGATGGGGTCTGTGTATGGTCCTGTTGGATACATCATGCACGTCAATAGTATGTGTAACGTTATTAAAAACTGCAATGCATACATGTATGCAGACGACACGTGCATGATGTATGCTGACAGGGACATACTCAAAATACAAAGAGCTCTGCAAGAAGACCTTGACAATGTATTTAAATGGTCTCATGATAATGGGATCATTTTAAATATTACAAAAACTAAATGTATGTTAATACAATCTTCATATTATGAAAAAACCTAGTGAACAGATTACTATTGTAGGTCATACCTATAAATGTTTACACAATAGTAAAAACAACTGTACAAAATGCGATCGTATAGAATTTGTCTCAAAATATAAGTATTTAGGTTTATCCATTGATTGTAATTTCAGTTGGAAAATACACGTTTAACATGTGTGTAGTACATTACGGCCAATATTGTGTAAATTTCAAAACATAAAACATAGGGTTAATAGAAAAACATTAGCCATGCTGTATCAGGCACTGCCTGAAGCAGTGATAAGTTATGGATTAGGTGCATATGGTCGTACATTTGCTGCTTACCTCAACAGAATAATGGACTTACAAATTAGATTTTTAAAGTTATTAGTAGATAAGAAAACTAAATTAAAGTGTCAAGAGAATTATAAACAATTATTTAAAGTATGTAACATTTTGCCGGTGCATGAGAAGGTAGATTATTTATTAGCAGTCGATCAATATAATAGTGTAGAATACAAAATTAACAGAGTATATAATAGAAACTTAAGAATAACCACTTGTAAGAAGTACATAGAACCTGTAGCTTGTAACTATTATGGCAAACGAACACGGAGTTATATGATAACTATGATATATAACAATATTTTAGATGAGGTATGTATGTATTAATAAGCAAAACTTTAAGAAAAAATTAAAAATGTTAATTCTTCAAAATTTAGAGATAAGATAGATGATAACTACAATATTATTAGATGTTATATTTCATACATCGTAAGTGTAAGAGTGCATAAATTATCGCCAACAAACTTTATAGTTTGGCGAGTTTTTGTGAAACATTGATGTATGTGAAAAAAGTTGAATAAATAAATAAATAAAACCAGCTGCTCTACGTTTCCTGGAGACGACTTGAGACGGTGGCGGCGAGCATGATACTCATTAATTAATGGCGTGACACAACGGAACAGGTGCCGTGAAATGCGGACGTCGATACTGTCGAGCGAAAAACTACTGAATGACAGGATAGCATTAGGAGAGATAAAGGTGGTTCCAGTACACTACTAGATAAGCGATAAAAGAACAAAAATATAATTACGATATGATCCAATTTTCAATGATTACACTCCGTTGTAAATTGGATAGGATAGGGAATAATGCGGATTATTGCCTGAATTCTCTAGCGTTACTTTCAAGTTAAGAATACATAATAGCATAACATCTACACAACGCTATCTAGACCCAAAGTAAGCATATATAATAGCTTGTGTTATGAGTTCTAGAATGCGGATAAACATACATTATAGGTATATCTACTCTTTTTTAAATACAATTTAGATTTAAAAGTTTTTCTGTCTCTGAGACGATTCGCACACTGCCATGCACTACGCTACGTAATGCAGGGCATTGTGTGAATCGTCTAATTGTGTTTTTAAACAACCTTGCGATACAGGACTCGTTCCTAAGTGTGAGTGTTTTTTTTAAACACAAAACACACGATCGAAAATTTATAATAAGTTAAAAATTAGTGATATCAGATAGGCGAAAAGTATTAACAGCTGTGATGATCTCTATGGAAATAATAAAGCATTATAAATTTATATAAAACCTTATATATAAAAATATAAAACTCATTTTGTAAATAAGATATGACGTTTTGGGCAAACTTAAAGGTCTTGGGGATACGGACTCTTAATTATTATAATAAAATTAATAGAATGAGACGGTGTAACCATTGAAATGATAGATGACCGAAGATCGGGCTATTTATCAACCGAATGGATACACTTAAGTCTGTTGTCTCATGATCATTGTCAACTATGTATAACTAATTAATTACTTTTTACAATAAAAACAGTTTTATACAGAATTAATGCTAATGAATACACACATTAAGAGTCGTTAGCAGTCATGATATACAGTATTATAATGTCGACTGTGATTATACATCTAATAGAATACAATAATATACATACTCGTAAAATAAGAGGCCACGTCAGAAAGTTTCGCTACAATATATTTCATATACGAGATTCTGACGAGTTGTAGTATAATTAGAAAACACGAGTATTTACATGCATAAATACATTCCAATTTGAAATTTTCCTTGACGTTTTTACAAGGCACATTAAAATACTCATTGACTAATCGGTAATTAATTTAATCGCAAATTTAGAAACATTTTACGGAATGTTGTTACGACAATATTGGCTTCAAATGTTCTTTATGCATAAAGTTAATTTGTACGCTTCATCAAAACTGTTTGAAGTGTTAGTAACTTCACAATATCCTGAACTTGAATTAAAAAAGCTGTACGTTAAATTGGATGGCATTTTTTGTTTGTAATTTTGACGTTCCTAAGTGTCAATTCATTTAAGCCAAGTAATATTTTTGGCTTTGCCTTTGAAATCTTCCACAAAAGCCACAGACTTACATACAGTGTAGCTTCACGCCTTTTATCCCTGAAGGGGTAGGCAGAGGTGTTTAACCACCCACTTTTCGCCATTTTTTTATATTTTTGGTCAAATGTAACAGGGGACGAGCCTGTTGCCATCGCGCACAATTCCAGGCTCCGGGCTAATACTGAGAATTTTTTAACAGAAAAACCCAATATTACTTTTCCAACCTGGGGATCGAGCCCGAGACCTCTGCGTGGTAATCCATACACAGTATACCACCTAACCACAGAGGCAGTCAACGCAGATCTATAAAAGCTATAAACTATAACTAGTCATGTCGCACCTTCTTAGTGCAGCAACAGGGTCTATGGCATTTCAGTCTTTAACAATGAATGATACGATTTCACAGTCGCATCATATGGCGCACCATGCTCGTTGGGTGTCCGTCCCGCTCATTACGTGCGCATACGTTTTTGTTACAGAACGTGCGCGTGCGACGTTTGACTGATGGAACCGTGATGTGCGCATATTCACGACCGCCTGCTATTTGTAAAAACACAGATTTAATTAAGTTACGTCCAGTATGTAGCTTTTACTTGAGGGTTTAATGAAGTAGGCGAGAGTTTTTGCAACTTATTTAGTTGCTCTGTCTTTTTCCATAACAATGTGTATAAATTAGAATTTACGCAGATTTTGGTCAAATGTTAACTGGTTAAAAATCTTGTTTATTATTATGTTTTAAGTATTTATGAGACATTTAACATTCTGACTTTAATACGTACCGTAACGAGATTGTCTACACATACGCCTTCCACAATGCTCGTCAATTTAAATGCAAGAGTCGTTAAAGAGCACAGCTAAACCCTGGACAGTTTAATGTATCCTCCAATTATAAGTCAAGGTGTACTAGACTAGACTAGGAGCACCGTAATGGTGCAGGTGCGTAATCAACGCAGGCTTGATGGTGATTGGTTAGATAGATGATGTTCCCCTTTCCGCTTTCTATACCATCAATAACCTATATATATTACCTGCGTATATAAATTTCGCGCGCGAGTGGTCGCGACCAAGGCGATGGTGGCGCGCCTGCGCAGTCGGTGGTGGTCCCCGCGGTGATGGATGCGCGTGCGCGTAATTGACAGCGACGTGCACGCGCGCACATACATCAATCAGTCGAGTACGCAAGCACATAGACCTCACGTGTCTCCACCAGCTCCCGCTGGCCGCCGGCCATTAAGATAATTACAAACATGTTGGTACCACTCCTAATATTGGAGCTAAATGAGAAAAACGGATCACATTCAGTGAAGACAAAAACGTGTGGACCTCACAGGATTTCACCAGAGACCTTATACTGTTTAAACAGAGCAATTCGTTATTCCAAATACGTGTTTAGAATGATTAAGATAGCAAAATTTTTTTGAATAGGCCGTCACCCTACTGTGAGAATATGTTGGACAGTGTGTTTTAAAAAGTTAATAGAATAAAATAGCAAAAATACTTTAGGTACTAATTGATATATTTAGTGCCCGACTACAATAGTCATCAAATTGCGGATCTTTACAATATTTCAAGAATCAACAAAGTTGACCTATCCTAGTCGTACGATGTATAGCGATATTAAAAATATATTTTAAAGAAGCCTGTATTTTATTTAGGTAGTAGTAATAACTTATAGCCAACGATGAATCAGCTGTTATTACAAATAACAAGATCTCTATTACAGCAGTCAATAGTGAAGTTAACCCCACAACATGTCACGGTAGAGTAACGACCAGCAGTTAACCCTTCGGCCGCTTATTGCACCTTTGCTTTATATTTTCTAAAGCCTTAGAGGAATATGCACTCGTGTAGTAGGAGGTATAATAACACAGTGCGCGCATAAATATGATGCGCGTGCGCGTTCGCAGCGAGTCTCAGACACTGCTGTTATTGGTGTAACACTTGCGGAATAAATAAAATATAGCCTAACACTAATGGAAAGCAATATAAATGGTAAAGTTATTCACTATATGTGGGTAATAATTATGTAATATAATAATTTAAATGTTCTTCTATACCCTGAGGCCCTAGACAAGTGTCAAAGATTTCTATTCTATTCATAGAATAGATATTATAATGTATGAGATTGACATAAGCGCTGGCGCTGGCGTTAGCTTATGTCAATCCAATACATTTTTTAATCTATTCTATGAATAGAATAGAAATCTTTGTCACTTGTCTAGGGCCTCTGATGTCGTTAATAAATATGATTACATAAACCTTACTAACTTTTTCATATTAATTTTGTGCTACTATAATTACAAACTGTATTTTCAATAATGTCGATTCGTTCGTATCTACGTGTCTAACATCCATTTAAGTAAGTTAGCTCTATGACGGGTATAGAGAGTAATGTTACTCCCGGTAATGTCTGAAGTGAAATTATAATAGTATGAGTAGATATTTTCAATAGCTAGAGCCCGGCTATGTGTGTGATTAAGATTTCTCGAAGTTTTTTCATCTTTGACAAGTTGAACTGCTATATCTCGCTAAGCCCCTACCCAGTGCACACTTGTAGGTCTTTCTTTGTCCTCAGACTTTGTTACAAGATATTGAGATATTTTCTTTTTTATCCAAAAAAAATTTTTGTGTTTCATATGTCTTTTTAATCAGGCTTTAGACCTACTAAATAATGAATCGAATATAACTTTTCTATTTAGATTCCAGTATTCCCACTTTAACAGAGATTTTTAGGGTCGCATAGTGAAACAAGCTGATATGGGGTAGGTATTAACGTTTACAAGTTATGATATTAATATTTTAACTCCATGTCTATGCTGGTTTAGAAAAATGTGTGCGATTGAGAACTGTGCAAATGTAAGGACAGATAATTCAGACAATTATAATTGTTAATGGAGTTAACTCAATAAATATGTTATAGTAGGTAGGTGCTTACGACGTTACGAGCATACCTAATACAAGAATGTAAGTGTTAATTTATTTTATCATGAGCGACAAGTTCCTACTTCTTAAGCAGCATAAACTTCTCGATAACTAGTAATTCTCACATAGCTATAACATACCTTAATTCTAAAGAGTTTAGTTACAATTTCGGTTAAACGACAATGTTAAAGTATTTAAATTGTCAATTTCTTCAATACTAAAGTAATGCAACTTGTGCGCTATTATGTATTCTGTGGTTAAAGGTTAATCGCGTGTAACAAATAGACATCCTATTAATAATATATACGTTTCTCAAATGTCGTACGAAGTTTCACTAAATATTCAATTTACACTGCGTATACTTATTTCGTCGAATAATTACATATATTATCAGTTATCACACAGATTAGCGGCCGCGCACGCAATTGAATATTTACCAATTTATTACATATTTAACTATAAAAACTACTTATTATTAAAATCTGTTTATTTAATTAAATAAGCGTAGATAATATTATAGGTGGTTACTGGTTACCGAGAGCGTTAAATATTGGATAACGGTGCTTACATAGTTATTTACACCTGATTATACACTAAGAATAAATATTGATTGTGAAGTGATTACGTGTGATGAAGTGTGACAACACAATCACATAACACGCGGTGATTTGAACACAAATAACCACAAACACGTAAACGATTAACGGTACTGTGTTATAAGCAGCGTTTGTCACCGACGCGCGCCGACCACGGATTGCGCTGGTACCAATAAAAATAAACATTATAACTCTCATTTCCCATTTGAATATTCTGATTGTAGTGATGTGTGAATCGTTTAAAATACATAAAAACATTATTTTTGTTTAATGTGGTGGCTCAGCAGCTTCCAATGAACATACGTCATTACCGTCATCATTAACTGCTTGTGATCAAGAAGAGTGGAGTTACCAAAATGAAATAAAGCCGTACCATTTGTTAATATCAGATCTAGGTATATTCTATAAGTGTATTCCTTGACCCATACGGTTATTAATGTTAGTAATCTCCAACGTAAACTTGGAAAGTTTAAATTAGTTCATATTTTTTACCAGTAGGTAAGCATGAGCATGGTACTACTACTAACTACATTGGGCAGAGCGCAGTGCTGTTACGACGGCACATTTTACATAAACGCGAGGAAGTATCAAACTGAGCTTAAATTATATTATCAAAGGGCAAGTACCAATGTGATTTTTTAAATCATGTACCTACTTTCTAAGTTTATCTTGGACATTTCTGACTGGAGGGAAAACATCATAAGGAAATCTGGACTTAAAAGTCTAAAATTGCCAATCCGCCTTGAGCAAGCGTGGCGATGTTCATGTCTTCTATAATATATGAGAAGAGGCCTTTGCTCTGCAGTGGGATAATATTTAAAAAAGTAAATACTTACAAATAAATCTATCAGAATAATAGTGACATGTTTGGTGCATATTTAATACATTCGCAAGTAAGTAAATTAAAATGACAGGGCATAATAATATGCGTTTTGATGTAGCATCACTCTAAAATATGAAATTTGGCGAAAAGCAAAACCTTATAGCGTACGAATATTTATATTTTCTAGTTATATCACATAAAAACGTTTTAAAACCAATGTCTTGCTTGTTCTCCACGGTAGACGATAACATAAATATAATGTTTAATGTGTTAGCGACACAATATAGTCAGCAAACGTATCAAAACGACACAAATACATATTGGCTATAATATATATTTGCGATATTAAAATCGGGCTGCGGATGGTGACGGAGATAAGCGATGATTTGCAAATTAATGTTATGATTAGCATTTTGATTCGTTGCATTACCGATAAGGCATTAAACGAACGTCACCGCAGCACCACGGGCGATGGTGGCAGTGGTCCGAGTTGATATATTAATAAGGCTATCATTATGTATCGCCGATATGCAACAAATAATGAATAGTCAATGGCTACGAACAAAACCATTTGATAGATAAAATATCATCCATAAACATAAGTTGATCGTTTTCTTTGTGGAAATCGTGAAAGGCTAACGTGCAGTCGTTATTTTGATATTTGCATATTAAATATAAATTATTTGAATAACTCGTAAAATATATATAGGATATTAGTTTAGCGCTGTGTCGTTAATATTTCTGTAGCCATTTGTGCCGATATAATCACTAATAAAATATTTTTGTGCTTCTTACTGTCTGATAATAAAACCACTCTTTGAATTTATAACCTGCGTCATTTCCCAGTTATCTATACCATAGACCGAGAAAGAACTACGACAAAACGATAAACTTGATTATTAATTGTACCTGTTGATGTTTTGTGTTCGTTTGTGGCACGATAGCTCACGGAGTCACCTGGAGACTAACATCACACTGATTGTGGTTTCAATATGCTTAAGACAACAAAATTTTGCAATAATAATAATATGTCATCAAACCATTTGCAATACTGTTGAGTACATAGCTGGCCTAACCCGTCAAAATATTGATCCTTTTAACTTTTCTCTGGTGACACCGGGGGAGATCAAAAAGATAATCCTTTCCATCAAATCTACCGCGGTCGGTTGTGATGGCATCAGCCGTCGTATGATTATTCCTATCCTTGACTACCTTATACCTATCATATCCCACATTATCAACTTCTCTCTTGACAATGGCTCTTTTCCTTCTATATGGCGCAAAGCCTTCATCATGCCTCTACCTAAAGTTTCTAATCCATCCTTACCCCAACATTTTCGACCTATTTCTATTCTTGCCTTCCTTTCTAAAGTGCTTGAGGCCTGTGTCCATAAGTAGCTAGCACGGTTTGTGTTTCACAACAATATATTAAGTCCCTTGCAGTCTGGCTTCAGGCCTGGACATAGCACTACTTCAGCTCTACTTAAAGTGACTGGCGATATTAGGACAGGCATGGAGGACGCCAAAATCACCGTGTTGACGTTGATTGACTTCTCAAGCGCCTTCAATACCGTCAGTCACCCTATCCTTTTGTCAATCCTCTCCTATATTATGATCTCTCCCTCTGCACTAGAATGGTTCTCAGCATATCTTCAGGGACGTCAGCAGGCAGCTCGCATTGATGAATCTTCATCAAGCTGGTGCGATCTTAACTGTGGGGTTCCTCAAGGCGGTATTCTCTCTCCTTTACTTTTCTCAGTTTTTATCAATCTCTTAACCCAGAACCTTCAGTGTTCGTATCATCTCTATGCTGATGACTTGCAGCTGTACTCTCAGGCAACCATATACGACATAAGATTAGCCATTGATATGATAAATAATGATCTGGAGGCAATAAAAAGTTGGTCTGAAAGGTTTGGCTTACTAGTGAATCCAGAGAAATGCCAGGCAATCATTGTAGGTAGTCACCGTATGATGTGCAGATTAACCTCTGGAACCCTACCACCACTGATCTACAACAACTCGGTCGTACCTTTCAGTCCAAATGTTAAGGACCTGGGCTTGTTCATTGATTCAACACTCAATTGGCAGGCCCAGGTCACAAATGTAAGTCAGAGAGTTACAGGATCTCTTCGTGCTCTATATCGGCTGAAAAACTTCCTCCCTTCTAGCACTAAAGCAATGCTTGTGCAGTCCCTAATCCTACCCATAATCGACTATGGTGATGTGTGCTATTACGACCTGAATGCAGATCTTCTCAATAAATACGATCGTCTTCTCAATAACTGCATTCGATTTATTTTTAATCTTCGTAAATATGATCATGTCTCAATTTATCGCTCTGAACTTAAATGGTTACCTATTCGACAACGCCGTAGCATGCGTGCTCTCACTACCTTATTTTCCATCCTCAACTCTCCCTTTTCTCCCAACTATTTAACGTCTTTCTTTCAAAACTCTCTGCTCTGTTCATAGTAGAAATCTACGTTCTTCAAATAATCGCTTACTTGTCTGTCCCTCTCATACTTCCGGTTTTGTACACTCTTCATTTGTAGTCCAGGTTATTCTTCTTTGGAATGCGCTTCCTCTCGAGGTCAGGGTGTCCACAAACCGATTTAAATTTAAGCGAAAGGTTCGTACTCTTCTGTTTGACGAATTGTCGGCAATATCGCGTTGACGTTATTTATTTGTATATATATATATATATATATATTGATATAGGTATATATTTGTGTACATATGTATATATTGTATAGTATATTAGTAGTATTATTCATTTTGTACTTATTATTACTCTCGTGAAATGATTTAAACCTCCTTTTTCTCATAACATAATATATAACTTCATTGCACCTACTTCGCTTGTCTCTGCATTACCTTGGTTGACTGGTAGAGAATGCCTTTGGCATTAAGTCCGCCATTGTACGTTAAGTGCATTAAGTTTTAAATAAATTAATAAATAAATATGTGGACACTATCACACATCGTCATCTAGTCCCAAGCTAAGCTGAGCTTGTGTTATGGGTACTAGATAATTGAAATATAATACATATACATACTTGTTTTCTGTAAATACATACCTACTTAGAATACATAGAAAATACCCTAACTGAAGACAAATACAATCATCAATCAATCATCACACAAATATTTGTCTTCTGCGGGAATCGAACCCAGGACACTCAGAGTTGCAGTCAGTTACACTAACCACTAGACCAACGGTGCAGTCAAATGAACAAATAAAGTTGCAACCTTTCTAAGACAGTACTGCTGTTTTTCTACCCTCATAGACACGTGTAGTGGTGTCTAGAGCTCGCAACAACAATGCTGTGCCTAGACAGCAAAAATTGTTTCTTTGTTACCACGGCCCTTCCGTCGTAATAAAAAACATATGAAATAGTTCTTTCGGATATGTGTTCTTTATAATGATGGCACGAAAATTATCGAACAAAAGATGAAGTGTAACGTTCGGTAATAACACTGTACGTTCACCAATCCCTTTATAAACTGTATTCTTTATACAATTCATCATACTAATGTTTCCTTGCAAAAGCATATCCGCGACTGTGTACGGGACGCGGTGCGACAACTGCGGTGCACGCATTCAACACTAGTTGATCCGTTAAGATCGTCACACAACTCATTTGAATGAGAATGAGGTGTGAACTAGACACATAAATCTGTTTACCATAATACGAGTACGGTAACAACGATGCTGTGATCAAAGCGGGACTGTACTAACACAGAGATAATGATACTAGTACATCGAAGAAATAAGGTGACAAGTTTGTTGTAAAAACACTGTATGGTTGCGTAGTAAAATAGGTATTATAGTGAAGATCCATCTGTTAAAGTTGGTAGGGGTCGCCCTAGACGAACATACACGGACCAAATATGTGGTGTGTTGACAAAGGGCACAATTACAACCCCCCGTAACTGACGTGTGTGTATGAAAATATTAATTAATGTTGAAAAGGCAAATGAGGTATGTTTGGATTGCAGCAAATGGCGTTCTATAGTCTCAGCTTACCCCAATAATGAGAGACAGGCGTGAAGTTATGTATGTATGTACCATCTCGTTGAGTCATGTATTATATAAAGTGCCAGTTTATCTCTTAACCTTTATTTTGCTACTTTATGAGATTAATGAGTATTTGTCACAAAAAATTAAATAATTAATTCAAACAACATATTCAAAAAATTGTGTCTATTAATTTTGGTCACAACTATCGCATCAAAAGAGGCGTGGACTATGCACCTGCGCCCGCGCCGCCTGCTCTCGTGTGAAGGCCTGTATTACCATAACAACATCGCAGATTTATATTACACCTCACGATATTGTGCCTATGTGAGCTATAGCACGGCGCCTGAGCATTGTACACTAGCCGCGCCTCGCTGCGAGGGAGACAGCAGAGACCTAAGTGCGCAGGTAATTATAATTTATCTCTTATTTATTCTATTTATTGCATTCTACCGTTAATACATAAAAGTTTGTTGGCAAAATATTAATCAAGATTATACGGTTTATTTCTGTGTGTGGAAATTTAAGAAAGGCGACGACTTAGCTACAAATCCAAGCTTATTTAAATATACACAAACTGTTTATTACCTGAATATATTCATACTGGAACGAACTTTATTACTTAGAATTTCGCATTCAGATGCGATACGACTATTCAGTGTTTAACATTAACTATATAAATTAATATTAACAACTCGGTACCTATATTTGGGTTAATTACAAATTACTTCAACGCTTTCATTCACAAGCTCGCAACTGAACAGAACACTTGGGTTCTACGTGTGAATCTCCATGTACGCGACATAGGCCTACAATACGAACACATTCATGAGGAAACTCGTAACTAGTCGGCAACGTGTACTACAAACCACCACTTTATTACCACTTGCCCAGTTAAAATAAAAGAATATTCACCATGCCCACAGCCAAAAACATTTTGCAAATTTGCGAATGGGGTGCAGATTGGGTTTGCCATTCACAAGCGCTTACAAGCCTTTACGCTCCGAGGAAAACTCATAATTCATCGCATTAACGTCTAAATGAAGTTGCATTTTCTTCATAAAAGCCTGCACATGCAAGTTTCTCTTAGAAATAAATACTATTCATCTAGATCATGAGGCTTTCAAACCAATATGTTACATCCAATGGCGGTATTATGCAGTCGACGTTTGCAGCAGACACGATTAGCGACGTATCGGCAGCATGTTCCGAGCTGCGACGTCACCAGACAACCAATCAGATAGTAGTAAACAACATTAGAGCTGTAGTTGCTCCTCAAGTGCATTGTGTGCTGATGGTATCGAGTGTCGGCTGTCCTGTCGCCTCTATCCGTGTGAGTTCGCACATGTACAGGTGTGACGTGTTTAAGTGAATATAAGCACAACAATAAGGAAGACTACTATGGGAATACTATCGCCTCTTAGTGTATACATTGGCATACCTATTTCCATAACTTTATATGAAGTTTTAAATCGCACTACATATAACAGTAAGTACCTGCAGATCGCCAAATACCACTGTCATCATTATCCTCTCTTCACGCTTGTAACGCAGATTGGCGGTCTTATCACAAGATACTGCTGCCTGTATCTATTCTATGACTATATTTATCAATCCAAAAGTCGCAATCTGCTTTTTAAAGTATCTTTCTTTCACGCAATAACTAAATTCCTTACTTGTTTCAGCATGAATGGGCCGGATTCAAAGGAGAAGCACCGCTTAAATAACCCAACAATGTCTACAAACAACGATAACTCGTACGACGTACTAAACACAGTACACATTACAATAATTTAGTAGTTAGTTCATCCACCTACTTCTTACAGATATAAAGTGTACTCCAATTGATTTAGCAAAAATATATCATAGTAACACCTGATCACAAATCTGGGTTATTCCTCGAAGCGTACCAATTTTAAAAAGCACCAGAAGTATTCACCCGTTAGTAGTAATATAGTGGTAATATTTTTTGTCGTTTGTTCTAAGGCTGCGTTCAGAAGACACGCACCCACCCTTATATACACCAACCAGCGTCAGCATCCGCGTTCACGCTTTGCCATTTGATGTAGGTATATAATTTGAGTCCGCTCGCGTAGCGTGCGCTTAGCGGGCACGTGTCATCTGAACGCAGCCTAACGGGTGCGCTTCGAGTCATTTGGTGCGTTTCAAAATTGGTGCGCTTAGAGAAATACCTTACAAATCGTGTCATAACTCAGTGTACATCAAGTGCGGGTGACGTGAAGCGTGGGCGATACATGACAGGTAGCGGACAGTTGCGCCTGTTGCGCGTAAAGTGTCAGTTACCGCGGCGACACACCTCGCGACACGCAGCACAACTTAAGCGCGACCAAATTGGAGCAAACAACCTTCTACCAGATTAATTACGTGACAACAACAGCTCTCCATAGATTACAGTTATGTTCACAAATGGACACCGTGTTGTATTTAAACACTAAAGGTATTGCAGAATCATTTGTTTAGTCTATTGGGATGTTAGTTAATATTTTGGTACTACCGACTTTATAGTTAACTATTACATAAAGCGGAAGAGTTTGTTTGTTTGTCTGTTTGAACGCGCTAATCTCTAGAACTACCTGTCGGATTTCAAAAATTCTTTTTGCGCATGATAGCCCAGTTCTCGAGGAAGGCTATAGGTTATGTAACATTACGTTAATGGCGACGAGGGCAGAGCAGTAAAGGCGATATCAGACTGGTCACTCGAGTTAACAGTCACTCGAGTGTATGGTTCATTTTTCTTGCATTCCATATTCACACGGCTTAGCAGAAATGACATGAAAATGAACATTCACCTGCTCTTTTCTTTCATATGTCGTCGAATGAAGTCGTGCGTCTTGGAAATAGTTTGATTTGTGATCATTTAATTAGGGTCTCTTTGTGTTCACACTGTTTATTTATCATTTATTCAGAGTAGGAATGAAAGATGCCAAATGTCAATATCTAACATTGTTGGATCGGTTCACTAATGAATACATTTGGCACTACTTTCATTCCGTGTTTAGACGTTTCATTGATGAATGAAAGATGCCGAATGAAAGACTAAAATGAACGAAAAATGAATAGTCTGATATCACCTGAAGCAAAGACGCGGATGAAACCGCGCCGCAGAAGGCTAGTAGTTAGATAGATAGATAGATAGAATATTCTTTATTGCACACCACATATTACAAAACAAATGATAGAATAACACAATAATAAGTAGTGACAATGGGCGGTCTTATCACTAAAAGCGATCTCTTCCAGACAACCTTTGTTAATTAAATGTTGCTTTGACTGGCCTGTTGGTCTAGTGGTTAGTGACCCTGACTGCTAAGCCGGAGGTCGTGGGTTCGATTCCCACCCAGGACAAACCCTTGTGTGATGAGCATGATTGTTTGTTCTGTGTCTGGGTGTAATTTATCTATAATATGTATGTATTTACAAAAAAAAAAAAAGTATATAAGTAGTATATCAGTTGTTTAGTACCCACAACACAAGCAAATATATTTGCTTAATTTGGGGCTAGATGGCGCCGTGTGAATGTGGTAGAATATTATTATTATTAAAATAATAAACAAAAAAACATAAAATAACTGCTATTTACTGCCTGGATTATGTAGACGATTCATCTGTACCTCGAGCACGAACATTCAACCATTACGTCAAGTATTCGTATCGAGCTAACTATTCGAATACGGAGTCGATACTATAAATAAAATCATCGGCAGCATGAACATATTTACCTTACTCACGTGTACTCGATACGAACTCGATACTATGGTTAAATAATGCCATGTACACAAGACGAATTGAACGAATGATAAGGAATGATGCGTTCAAAAACTAATATTGTTGTATTTAATAAATCATTTGCAATGATAAAAATGCAACTTAATAAAGGTATAACGTTACGGCCTTACGAAATAAGTAATGTAAAATAATAATCGACCTAAAAATTACAATTTTATAATTAAATTTAGCAGACATAAAAAAATTTAAGCTTCTTAATTTCTGAACGCAGCCATTTTGTAGTGAATTTAGTTGTTTAGTTTACGTAATCTATGGTTTTGACTTATGACAGTTTGAATTTGAAAGACTGACGCGCGATGTTTGTACTGGGTTATTATTAATACATTAAAGTATGAATTATCAAATTATCAAAGTAAGAATGTCTTCAAATACTAGTTTTACGCAGTTCACAATGTTGGTAAACTTTATGGAAAAGTAAGTACTTACATATTTATTGGATAATTGGTAAAAATAATATGATCAAGTGGTTGCAATTACTAATGTTTACTTTATTTTATTTTAGGAATGGAGTTCTACCCAAGCCGCAAAGCTTATTGAGAAGAAATAATGGATAGAGATAATCTAGTTCCTACAGACTGCAAGAAGTTTAAGTTAAAGTTGTACTTCGTGCAATTTCAATTGGTAAGTCTAACATGTGTATGGTGTGCTATTGTTCACGTTGTGTTAGAATAATGATTACTCGTTAATACTCTGTCTAAATTGCACTTACCACTAGAGAAAGTAATTTATAAATAGACTTAGTTGGGTAATAAGTATATTCCCATAAACAGTTACCATAATACACTAACAATAACAGACATACCTATTTAACGGCATTTACCTTGCCTTTTATTTTAATTTTTTTTTGTACTCTCTATTTAACCAAATATGAACTGAAGAATCTTAATAATATTTTCATCTATAGTGATACTTACTTAAACTGTACCTACTAACAATTAAATTCCTATTGATTGTTATTTACATTAAATATCTTGTTCATACAGGTAATGAGGATTGGAATACCCTAGGCTCCAGTCAAGATGCCGGTGAATTTAGGGCTGTAAAACCATCAAGCCCAAATATTTAAATCTAGCTCCACCGAAGACTCAAAAGACTAGCTAGTTCACAACCCACCACTCAGATACATCATCACAAAAGGAAGCGCAATGTGGCTATATGAGTATTTTTTTAAAGTGAGGAGAATGATATTAAGAGAATAGTTTCAAGAAATAAATAATATAGATTATAATATACGTTGTAAACATATAATTTTATAATAAATATTTTTAAATTTTATACAGTTGCCATTTATTCATACCTCGGTACCATAAAATAAAGTGAAAGTAATGTATAGGCAAACACTTTGAACACTATGCAACCAGACACAATAGAAAACGAAAGACGCTTAAAGACACTGATGATGACAAGAATGTAAGTAAAATATCAGCCAATTTGATTACAGTTTGCTGACCACTCTTTATATTCCCCAGATTATTCCAATATTTTATTAATAAAAATGAACATATTATAGAGATAATTTATTTATTTATTATAAACACAAATACACAACAAAACAGTTTACACCAAAGCATTGCACAGTTAAAAACACATAACTATGTACTTAGTAGAGATATTAACACACAGATTTAAAAAACAAAACTATTATACACTAACAACAACAAAAAGACAATTAAGTAGGTTTCTTATTAGAGTTAAAAACTATTAATTAAAGAAAAATTATAATATTGAGAGATCTATTCAATTAAGTTAAGCCTATTTACTAAAAGGTTTCTTAGTGAACAGCTTAATAAGTCTTCTGATTACTGTCATCTATACCACGTTGGCCCATTTGATACTGAATACCGCATACACCTGGTATTCCATAGTTTTGAAAAAATAAGTGTAAAGCAGAAGTTCATTATGTACATAAAATTTAATAAGATATCTATGTAATAATAACAAAACATAAGTAGATACCTAAGTACTTAGGTACTATTTAGTAAATGTACCTAAATGTGAAACGTACCTACTATTTTACCTACGCTTATGGCGTCTCTTCTCTTAAAGTGGAGAATTTGATTTGTGTTGGTTATTGTTAAGTGCCTCCGTGACCTCCGTCGCATATTTCCTGGCTGACACTTGTTTGCCCCATCTCAATATCCTTAAAAAAAAAATGCGTTAATAAGAGCCCGTGGTAGGTTTAAAATGACAAAGCACAAATAACCTGTAACAATAACACAGTTTTAATCTTAGATGATTAAACTAATATATAAGAATTAATTTCGTATGAATGAGTACCTACCATAATATGATGTACCTAAGCTTATTCTTTTACTGACTCCCAAGTGTGCTTTGGAGCGAAGTTCTTGGCATAAGGTGAACGATTGTTTTCGTTAAATCTGTAAGATTTTCGATTTTCTTAAGAAAGCCCTTTGAACAATACCACTGAAAGAAATATTATCAAGTTAATTATAAAGTATTTAAATTTTCTTTACATTGAATTTTAAAAGAAATGTGATTAACTTCAAGTTAATTTTACAAACCTTATCTCGTCTTTTCCTTCTTGTTTCTTCAGCCAAACGCCACGCAAAATAATAGAATGCCATATAATGATCTATATACAGTCATAATGCAAACATTTTCACTTAAATAAATACAATAAAACAAGAAACAACTCTTCTCGATAACGCTCTCACCTTAAAAATGTCGGTGACAAAGTTTTCGTTTAATTCGATAGCCGTTTGGCGATACTACATGTCAAAAAATGTTCGTGCTGCCGATTTCCATACATTTGCTGCGTTTACTTTATGATTATTTCTCGATAACTATACGATAATTACCGCTAGATGTTCGTGTTACCAAATTTTAGTTCCAAATACGCTCACCAAGCGCTGTACAAGTTTCCATACAAAATTTTTCTATTTCGATGGCTATTCGATATGCATAAAATGTTCGTGCTAGCGGTACTGATCAAACTTCGTCTAACACGGTTTTTTGCGACCGTAAATAAATAAACACACATGCTAATATTTCTAAAAGTACATATTATAACATCTCTGTAATAGCATAGTATGTCTAATACAATATTTTGCCGTTGTTTGATGATATAGACACGAACCATTTCAGCTGGATCATTTTTTTAAATTAAATAAGTAAAATGTTTATTTCAGTGACTAACATTGTTTACATTTTTACAATATGGAATCCCCATTTTGCAAGGATTTTGCGTGTTGAATATTACTTGCGTGCAGTTGGCGGACACGCAGTGTGGCAGCCACTGTCGCGCGATGTGTATTGGACGCACAGCGCGTGTTAGTCGCACTCTGTAACCGGTGTTCACACCGACACCTCATAAAACAATACTAGCTAACGATTGATAAGGTGTTGTGCGCACCTGCGACAATAAGTCGATCCAACTTTACTGCAACTGCTATGTGAAATATTCTCTTTATGAATTTTAATAGGTAAATATCTGGTTAGAGATATTAATTGAATCATTCATTGACGCACCCAAATTAAAAAGTGTCAACAACCTACAGGTCGTTTAAACTTAAACTTCGCACAATCAGTCAAACAAATGATAGATGTTAAACCATTTAAAAGAAGGTTTAAAATAGGCGTTACTACGTTTATCAATCCGCCTGCTAAGCGTGACAAGCGTGACAAATATAATAAAATCTCTTAATGAGAGTAGCAATGCTAAGTGAATGTTTCTCCAGAAGTGGAGCTCGTTAGACTGAAATAATAATTCATGATGAACATTGATTGCTTGATTTTCATGATATACCTAACTACCTATACATACAGTCATATTCCATCTAAACGCCATCGCAACTGCGATTCACTACCAGTTGCGATAGAAAAAAGATTCGATTAATGTTGAGCTGTTAGTATTTAACACAAAGTCGCATTGTTGTCTCTGACCTAGACTAAAAAGGGCGCCTCCTATCTCCCAGATCTTTGCAAATCCGTGAACTGTTACAATGAAGTGGACAATTCTAAGTGCGACAAGTGATTGCGTAGGCGACCGTTAGCAGGATTTACTGCGATCGATAGCAGCAACTAAGCGCCCCAAATACGGGCGACTAGTCGCGGCCGCAAGACGGATGGTCGCGTCGCTAATGTGCCTCTTTACCGCCGCGCGTGAAATGTTGCCAGCGCTAAAATAACGCGATTTGTGTGGGAAACTGCTAGCCACCGATTTTTGTCTTTCTATTATGGAAGTAATTACTTCATTTAATGATTACAGTTAAACAGGACACCTATATATTACAGTAATAGGCAGGTGCAGGTCTGTTAATAGCTAACTGTATTAACAAAGAAATATACTAACGGCAGGTACTGATTTGTTCAAAATAGGAGTTTGGTTTTGCATTGGATTGATGGAAATGAATATTCAATCAATAGAATTGCTGAATCTTTATGAATAATCAGTTTGAAGTTATGGAATGTATTTGGATTGCTCTAAAGTTGTGTCTGGTTTTCTCTCGGTTAACATATTAGTACCTGTACCTACCATTGTGGCAGCAGTCATGTTTTTTTTTTAAATGCGCATATTCATAGATCCTAAATTATACCAGGCCTGAATCTTAGGCACCAAATTTAATATAATCATCATATAACAATATAAAAATGTGATATATAATTAAAAGTTATTATAAACTTTATGGAAAGATCAAGAACAAAACAATAATAAATTGGCGATTATGCCATGCCATTAGTTAGAAACTTAAACGTTGTTCTGGCGGATGTTCTGAATCGTGTAGAAGCTCGGTTACTGAATGGTCCATAAATATTAAAGTGATTGATTTATGATGTACTAACGAATACCATCTCCGGTTTACGAACAACAACAATTACTTACGCGTCATTCCTAGTAATCGTTTCAGGGATGATTATATTTAGAGAATATAAGTAAATATGTATCTTTAAAATAGATATCTACTTAAACACTACATAATAGCCTACCGTGGCACGTATAATAAGCTTTTACTTTACCTACCTATTGTTATATTTTTTTTTTCCTATATTGGCATTCACATCTCTTGTGTGTGAGACTTATTTGGCCAATTTCGACGTTATATGAAAGTAACACGCAGGGAAAATGTTTGGTGTTTAATTTTGAAAATTGTTAGAAATTCTGTTCTGGATTGACACCCACGCAGCACCTTAAACGTCCGTGTCCTGAACCAAACTCCACCTATTATATTTCGGATATTACAGTAATATGTACTTAATAGAATCAATAATACATATAAAACTAACGACCCGCCCCGGCTTCGCACAGCAGGTATTATGCTGATACAAAATATACTATATAAGATCTAAGCATACATAGGGAGAGACCGCGAGAAGCGACTTTGTTTTATACTATGTAGTGATTACGATATCAATTATGAATGTAGTGCATTAAGTGATAGACGTTATATTAACAAACCTATACCTAAGACTTAGAAATTAGATTGCTTTAATATTTATAACGCAGCACGAAACCAGTTGGTTGCACCTACTTAATACGAATAGAATTACTAATCGTTATCAGAGCTCACATAAATCATAAACTTAATTACGATAAAGAACTGCCACACTGACTGCGAATGCTCTAGTTTAACACACTATTATTATACAAGTACTTTTTCGTGAGGTATTTTTTAAGCTATTGCATAGCTTTTATCGCGGGCTTTGAGCGCGGCGACCGAATCAAGAAATTCCGTAACGAAAATAAATCCTAACACCCCCCAGCCCCTCAGCTGTGTAGGCCGAATTGCGCGAATGACCGCGTCTGTATTGCTGTTTGGCGGAATTTTCGGAAATTTAAATCTCGCGGCTGCGCAGTTTTAATATCGTGATATCTTTTAATTATTATATGGCAGGTGTATATAAAACTTATGTCATTGGAATCGAATATATTAGGTAGGTATGAGTTTTTATACTGTTAATACTCATTTCCAAAAAGGTCGGTACCTTTTGACGGCTAAAGTTATAAAAATCGCTATTATTCGAAAAAAATACCCGTATTTGGAAAAATGCTATGCAATAGCTTTACCGCGGCAGTCCCCGAGTGCCACAGGTTTTTTTTTGTTGCCTACATTGGCAGACGAGTCAACAGCCCACCTCATGGTGAGTGGAAACTGTCGCTCTTGGACTTCTGCAATGCTAGGAGCTTCGCGAAGCCACTGTCTACCTGGTCTAGAGTATACAGACCAAAAAATATATCATAGCGCTTCGTTAAGAGATAATTAAAGAATAATTACTGCACCGTTGGTCTAGTGATTAGTGTAACTGACTGCGACGCCGGGTGTCGTGGGTTCGATTCCCGCGGAAGGCAAATATTTGTGTGATGAACATTTGTATTTGTCTTTAGTCTGGGTGTTTCCTATGTATTATAAGTATGTATTTACAAAAAAAAAGTATGTATATGTATTATATTTCAGTTATCTAGTACCCATAACACAAGCTCTGCTTAGCTTGGGACTAGACGACAGTGTGTGATAGTGTCCACATATTATTATTATTATTATTAAAAAAAAATTATCAGATGTTATTCATTGATAACAAGCTGCTGTCACTTATAAGCTAAATAATGTAACTGTGGTAGGTCATAAGGAAAGGTTTCTTCCTTTGAAAGAGATCTATGTTCAGAAATAGATGTCTTCTGGCTGTGCGATGGTGTAGCTGAACTTACGCGTGAAAAATACACGTTGAGACTTTTTGTAGTGATTGAAATTTGAATGTGTTTTATTATTTTATTTTTATTTCGGGTCTTTTAAGCAGGTTGTGAAAAAGCATGTATCTCTATCTATCTATACATTGTTGATAGCAATTAGAATGATGAAATTGGTTCTTTCTTATTTTTCTTTTCTTTTTTCTAAATGTTAGAAATATAGTTCTTTTTTCTTCTTACTTTAGTAAAATTCTCCTTACAGGAACAAGAACATCTAAATCTGTGGGTACTATTATATAAAGCGTATTAGATAAATAATAATCACAGCGAACGTGCAAGGCACTTTAAGCTTAATGTTATTAAAGTTAACTGTCAGCGCCGGCTATCGACCGATATAATAATAATATCGATATCGAGCACTAACATCAAACATTTTGCAAGCTTCTGAGAAGTCACGAATAACTACTTAATAATTGTGTTAGACTCACGAGAGTTTTTTGTGCGCACAAACATTATAATAACTGGTCCGACTAACTCCCCGCTTTCTAACTCAATTATAGTAGTATGCTATAAATATTATACTTACTTGTTGATTAATGACACCGCCGGGGAATGGCTCCGATCAACTTTCCGCTGTTATTATACTACTTATTTTAACAAAGAAGGTGAGCATCTGTAACTTTACATCGTTGGTATATGCTTTTTCTTTAGACTGTGATTGCTTGGGTCCTTCGTCGATTCACATCATGAGCTGTTCGGAACAGGTGTGAATCGCATAAGGACCCTTTTTGAATTCGTTGTTCCGGACCGGGCGGTGGTGTGAATGAAAGCTTGTAGATTTAACAAACAAAAGTTCTTTCGTCAAAGCGCAATGCTGCTCAGGTATAGCAGTTTTATATTTTTGTGTCCAACTTACCTACTAAACAATGCGTTATGTAAAACTAGCTTTCCGCGGAGCGGTTTCATCCGCGCCTTTGGTTACTGCTCTGCTCCCTTCGCCAATAGCGTGATGTTACATAGCCTTTAACCTTACTTGAGAACTAGACTATCATATACGCAAAAAGAATTATTTAATCCGACTGGTAGTTATAAAGATTAGCCCGTTCAAAAAACAAACTAACAAATAAACTCTTTCGTTTTATACAATAGTGTACCATGTAAACGCGCTGTGTTTGATTAAAACTGTGCTACAAGTATGTGTACAAGGTTCCCATGAAAGTAGAGCGATCTACTAATTGATCTAGTTATGCGAATGACGAAACATCTACAAATATGTTCATATATGCTAATTAACTTGTTGTATGAGCTACAAAACGTTCCCATAACATTAAACACACTAATTATAACTAATTCAAATGTTAATTTGTATTTTATTGCGCCTTCATTTTCATTTTGTGTATTATCAATAACATAAGCGATATTGCTTAATCAATCGATCATGTTTCACATCGGTCAACAGTCATCGAGTGTACATTTAGCATCTTATGTTACAGAGAAGCCATTACCACTCTTGATGACTTATGTTTAAGGCTTATTTATTAGCCTACCAAAATAACTCCACTCTATAGGTAAACAGTCAGTAAACACATGTCATGCGCTGTCGTGACAAATTGGTGGCAATTGATTTTGACATATTGACAGTTTTAGATGTATCATCATATCAGCCCGTTACTATCCCACTGCAGGAAAAGGTCTCTTCTCATACAGAGACGGCATGATCGCCTAACTTGCTCAAGGCAGATTGACGATTTCAGACTTCCTCAGAAGTCAAGGTTTCCTCGCGATGTTTTCCTTCACCGTCAGACAGAAATGCACTTGCCTGGATTCGAACCTCCAACCTCGTGTTTACGAAGAGAGTGCCTTCACCACAAATCCATCACGACTATATGTATAATTTACACAAATTATCTGATAATGATTGATGGATGAAATGTAGCATTAATTTAAATATTTACGCGTAATTTAATGAAAGCGGTACACAATACTTCCAATCAACGTCTTCTTAAAAATAGCTCACATTCGACAAAACGACAAACTGCGAAACAACGAAAAAGCTGCGTCTCACGTGACACCCCCTCATTACGCCACAAATATATGTAGGGTTTGCCTTCGCCCTCTTCTCGGTGCACCGCGGAAAAGAGCTCGCACAAATTACACTTAATCATACGTTAATTAAGTGTTATTTGTTCGTCAGTAATGTTGCTACCAAAATGTCAACGATCGTAGATACGTTGGCATTTTAGTTTCCACTGATTTCCTTGCATGTGTTTTATTCTGAGTATGCGAGGCCCAGATACATCAATGTACTTGCAGTATGCACATAATACTTACTAGTACTCTTTAGTTTTGTCATCTTGTCTGTCCTGCATTTCGATCTATCTTTTTGAAGACTCGTTCTGCGGAGAAGTGTGTTCATAAATAGTGTTCTGTGAACAGTCCGGTAAATATCTACAATTGCTATCAACTACTGTTGGTCACAGTACAGTCTAAACATACCTAAACATAAACAAAATAAATACTCAAAATATGTATGTCTATGTGGTCATAACACTCATAACTATTCAAGTAACGCGACCGAGAGCTGCGCCGTGCTCATACATACAATTTACCTAATATGTCAAACTTAAGACCTACATTGTGCAATATTGTATTTTTTTGGAAATTCGCTTTATGGTGATATTATTATGTAAATAACTAAATATAATATGTGAGCATGCGCGTGCGCGGAGATACACAAGTACCGCTACGTGACCGTTTCGGTTGCTCATTCAAGGAAAATAGATAGTGGTTATGTTTTAAGTAATTAGTCAAGTCAAAATCATTTATTCACATAGGTTAATTATATTAATACTTATGAATGTTAAAGGTTACAAAATGTCAGCCAATTGATCTATAGCCAGTTCGATGACGAGGTAGAGCCATAAGAAGAACTGGCAAAAAACTCAGGCCACTCTTTTTAATCGCTAGGTTATTAGATACAATTTTTGTATGTTACAATTTTAAGATACACTTTTTTATTAGTTATTGTTTGCTTTTATTAGTTGTTGTTAGCCACTTATGCAAGAGGTTGTGAACCACATATATTTAAATACGATTCATCATCACATCTACCGAGAGACGTCCACTACGACGACTACACAGGAATGGTGTATCATGTCGAATACAGTTAAATACATTATTCTATTTCCAAATACTATTCAAGAGTCTCCCACGGCCGATTATAGTTTGATTGTATTCTTAGCAATATTTCTGCAATATATCTATACTATATACTATTATATAGAGTGAAAGAGTTTGTTTGTTTGTTTGAAAGCGCTAATTTTGACTGGCCTGTTGGTCTAGTGGTTAGTGACCCTGACTGCTAAGCCGGAGGTCGTGGGTTCGATTCCCACCCAGGACAAACCTTTGTTTGATGAGCATGATTGTTTGTTCTGTGTCTGGGTGTAATTTATGTATAATATGTATGTATTAAAAAAAAATGTATTTAAGTAGTATATCAGTTGTTTAGTACCCATAACACAAGCAAATATAATTGCTTAATTTGGAGCTAGATGGCGCTGTGTGAATGTGGTAGAATATTATATTATTATATTTCTGGAATTAAACGTCGGATTTGTCGATTTCGTAACATCACGCTTCTGGTGACGGGAGCAGAGCAGTAACCATAATGTAACTTAACGCGAGTGAAACCACGCTGCAGAAAGCTAGTGCTTAGATAAAGTAGACATGTACACTACTAGACTACTCGTACACTTAAATGACGGTAGGTATGCTTGTTTGCTATCTAAATGGTATTACAAAAAACATGATGTATACCTAGAGTCAATAGAGAGATTAAATAAAGTACAAGGCACCGTTCCATCTCGGTTGCTATCTGCCATGCCGCATGAATCACGCAGATCACGCCGTGCATTAGTATGCTGCGCGCGCGCACCTATTTACTTATGTAGCTTTCGTCAAGCCCACAGCTTTTGTTTTTCCTCCACTTTGTCAACAAGAATCATGAACACACATTCACAAAACAAGGGTCATAACAGACTTTAAGTGATTTAATTTTGTGAGAGTGCCTGCGTTGATTAATCTTTTGTCTATGTTAAAATGAGTACCTATGCCTAATCTCACCTTGACCTTTCTCGAGATATACATCTTTAATTTAGAAACATCTGAAATTATACAAGTATTTTTTTGATTGCCAACAGTGGCAGACGCGCAAACAGCCCACGTGATGGTTAGTGGTAACTGTCGCTCATGGACGACTCAGAGTCCCTAGCATTGACTCTGCGAAGCCGCTGCCTACCGTGAAGGGAGTGGGATAGGTGAAGGGATCGAGGGAGGTGAAGACAAAGGAAAGGGGAGAAATTAGGCTTCCAGCACTCTCACTCACCGAACGAAACGCAATAGTACGGATACTATTACTCTTACGTCGATCTTCTATGAGGGGGTAGTACTTCCCCGGTCGATCCGGCCCATTCATGCTGAAATCAGCGTGAATCTACTACCGTGACAATATTTAGTTATCTAACATTGATTGCTTAAGAAAAAGAAAAAAATCTGCCGTAAGAAGCAAAATGACAGACTTATTTTTTTTTTTTTTATAATTTTTTTTTTATAAGCAATCAAAACGTATCACGATAAAAAATACATTTTTTACATTATTTTCAACAAACATGAGTCACTGTTACTCTTCAGTTTCGGCGATCACTCCGCTCCGCTACAGTTTGTTAAACTGAAAGTCGCTCGTCTACACACATGTATCATATCATAATATCAAATTGTCACGACACTTGTGAAAGCTTTAATCTTATAATATTAATCTGTGTGCGCGCATGCGCATGCCATGAATACTTGTCACCACATTTATTAATGGCCGCCGTTGTTCGACAAAGAAGTGGCGTCGTAAATTACAGATTAGTATCAATTGTAATTAACCAGTCAATATTTACATGTGGCAAGACGAGGCAACACGCACGTATTATGAATATTGATTAAAAAGTAATGCTCGCCTGAGTAATGCCTAACGACAAGATACGCATTAAAGTTCAGCTACTGAGAACATCGATTAATTTACGTAATTAAGACATGACTCAGGCGTAAAGTCGCCACGAGATATCTTGTAATAGCGATCACCTATCGCTATTTAGATCTAAAACATTTCTTCTTGACGCTGAAAAATTATATTATGATATTGGTCGGTGTCGTCGTATCCATAATTCCATAGTTCAGATAACGACAACTTCAAGTATAAAATTAATATTAAGACGTAATAACAACATTTTTATTATCCTTAGAATGCCTATGTACCTAAGATATTGCTCGTTTAATGATAGAAGGTTGCTGCAGCATAGTGTCGCTTAAAATGCCAATGTAGCTCGCATATTTATACTTTATTTACCATGTAGGCTATACAGAAAATTCAACGAGTTGTAGGTAGGTTATACCTACCATACCGCCAACGGAATATTAGCACATGAATATTTTAAATTGGTTAAATACATGATTTTTTTTAATGCACCTTTTTTTAAGATGAATAGGTATCTAATAAGTTTGATACCTATTCGTCTGTCGGCATAGTTTAGTATTGCGTATTTTCCGAAATGTATATTAACTTTCCACAGTAACAAAGTAGATACAACTTATCAAAGGATCTTTTACCATAAAATAAATGTAAAGTAATGTACAAAGAAAAGAAAAGTAACTCTGTTCATAATAATAAATCATCATTTATTTCCACAGCTGCTATAGAAAATGCCAAAACGTGCCTACATTTTTAATAACAAATTATGCGTACGTAAAACTAAGAGTAATCTAATGCGGAAAAGTTTATACCGTTTAGCTTCTCAAATTTTACAACTAGATTTCATATGAATATAAAGATATAAATTACAATATATTTAAATAAATTGAAGTAGCTGTCAGCAAATGTTAACGTATTATCAATGATTTTTAAATGAAATAATTTAGTGCCATCAACTTGTGAAATCTGCTTAGTCACTTTTATTTTATCTAATACAAATAAATGTGAAGCATTATCTCTAATGTATTTTCTTTAGATTATTTTATTGACATGACATTTAAATAAACTCATTAATTCATTTAGAATTATTCTACTTATCAACGTCATTGCCAAAGAGATTTGCCATTTTGGCTGCGCCCATTTTGCTAAAAGAAAACTGACAAGAAACACAGTCCAATTTTTTTAATCGTTAGATAGTTAGAATTGTTGGTATGAATTACAATTTATGGTAACGCAACCAAAACTTAATAAAATATAATCATAATAATCAATCAAATGAGTACAAATATTATTTTGTAATTCAGATCTATTATTACATACAATGTATTTGTTTGTAATAGATAGATATAGTTAGTGATTCATTAATTAGTGAAATATGACGTGATTTATTTAATTATAAAATCATTTCATATACTATATTCAGACAATAATTGATTGATTAGTTGTAATTAGATTGAGCTCAGTTTCTTGACAACTCTCCTGACTGCAAAATTGTAAGCAAAAATTTTTAGCAAAATTGTAAATAATAGCATATTATGAGTGGTGCTACTGTCATTGACACATTCTTTAACTAGGAACTGTCTCATCATCGTCATTTTAAACCTGGAAACGTTTACTGTCGAGACTAAATTTCTTTTAAAGGAAGGAGTTTGCTTAAATCACTGCGCTTGGCAGGCGGTTCGGTAACCACAGACTATGGTGATATTTCATCAATTAAAGAAAATTTCTTAAAAAAAAAGAAAACGATATCATTCAAAACAGTCCAACTGCGAAACTATTTTTAAGTCGGTTAACAAGACAAATAACAGCAAAGAATACGAAACTATAAATCACCCAATTGAGGACGCCACAAAACGTTTTGAGACGTAAACATGTTTTGCCAACGTCTATTTTTATATTGACCACTTACTTGTGCAGTTATGTTGTGATAACTATAGGTTGTGGACGACAACCGCCATTTATAGCATCGACCTGAACGATAAGTATAGGGGACACTCGTCACTGCTTGTCGGAACATAGTGTTTATGTTTACCATTCACACAGCACTATGAAACTATTTGTATGTTTATAATTAAACATAATTGATAACGAGTTGACAACGTTTGTATAATTTTGTTGAATTGTGCGGAAATTCTGAAGTACTATATGTTATTGCGAGTTGATGGATAGCTAAAGATAAACACTATAATTTGGAAGCACGTCGTCTAAATGATTCTGAGTAACATGCGAACATTATTAAATTTTTAGATTATCAAACATGAGATCGCACTGCGTACCTACTTTTATGCAATTTATATCGCTTTTTGCTACGTCTACAAGAATGGAATCTTAATGTTGTCGTGACGGACGTCCACAGTGACAATAACTCTATAACAAGAAGCTGTTATGCGCGCTGTCGGAAGTTTTTAATACCACCTTCTCATATTATGATTACAAATTAGAGTCTTTGTTAGCTTATTTTCACATTTGACTACACTTTTCAGCCACTCTTTCTACAACTACCGCAATACCGAGGAAAGGAGTATCTATCTTTATCGATATTGGATAACACAGACAGGCCGCAGTATCCGAGTAGTGATGTGAATGCTATCGATGTGTATCGCATCGACACAGGCATCGACGTTATCGCCCATCGTGAAACATGTTGTAAACTGCCCCGGCCCGGTCCGCTATATCCTGTGTGCGTACGTATCTGTAGGGCTAACATGTTACATACTAATTTTCTCTCTGGAAATATCTTTCCTCTCAGATAGATTGTGAGATAACTCCTCTTCTTATCAAGTGGTTAGTGATCAACCTAGTATCAGAATTTGTTCAGGTCGTCTATAATTTATTACAGAGGCAGGTACTGTTTATCACTTACAAATTTTACGTACTCTAAAAAAAGGCAGCAGAACAGGACAGAACAACTAACACGTAGTTTACGCAATTATAATATTACTAGCCTATCCCCTGCTTGCATGAATAAACATATATCGCAAAATATATCGACTTTTCGTAACTATAATAAAGCTTAAATGATCGATACGATAGTGAACGATTATATTATTATTTATAGAGGTAGTAGATCCACGCTGATTTCAGCATGAATGGGCCGGATCGTCCGGGGAAGTACTACCCTCTCATAGAAGATCGACTTAAGAGTAGTAGTATCCGTACTACTGCGTTTCGTTCGGTGAGTGAGAGCGCCGGAGGCCCAATTTCCCTCCTTTCCTCTTTCCTCACCTCCCTCATTCCCTTCCCCTAACCCCATTCCCAGCCGCCATAGTGGAGACCACCATACCAGCAGTTTAAGACGATAGCTTTTAGTATAGTGGCCGCCACTTCTGGATTCCACTGACTGCTTACCATCAGGCGGGGTGGAGTCACTTTGGTACGCTACAATAAAAAAAAAAAAAAAAAAAAAAAAAAAAAAAATCCCAATACGTTCTGTGGTTTAATGGAAGTTAGAAGAAAACAGGAACAAAAACAGCTACTTTATATAGAGATGTTTATTGTCGCAATGTATATTTATATTTATCTTAAAGTAGCTTCTCCCGGCGCGGCGTGGTTTCACTAGCGTTTTTACTTATTGCTCTGCTCCCGTCGCCAGTAGCGTACAACTTTCGTGTTACATAGCCTATAACTGTCCTCCAGAACTGGGCTAATATACGCAAAAAGGATTTTTTTTTAAATCCAGAGATTTGCGCGTCAAACCAACAAACAAACTCTTCCACTTTATTAATATATAGATAATATGATTGGCCGACCGCTACATCATACTTGACAATATGCCATTAATTTGTGCTAGCCTAGTTGAACAATAAGGAAGAATGTAAGTGCGTATAAAGCAGAACTAATAATATCCGCTATTAACTGTTTATGTGTGACATTATGTATAATAATAAGTTATAATGCTAATTCAGACATGAATGTGCCGGCCGCGCCCCAACTTGTAAATGAAGTAGGAAATTTGTGCGTTGTTCAGAGAAGAATAAAATTGATCTTGAATAGTTTGCAAGCAGCGCACACACCTGTACACTGTTACGAGGTGCTTAAGGTTGCTATTTAAAATTACAAATTAAATTAAATACAGTTTAATATTAATGATCTTTTTTGAAAGATTTGCGTCGTTTTTGTCTTAATTGTTGCATAATATTTTCGTAGGTAATAGTGTAAGTAATGAAACGCACATAATTTCTGCGTCAGTCGTGTTGTCGAAGGAAGATGGCCTCTTGTGTTCTGTGTCTGTATTCACCTGAGGGGATATGAAGTTATCACTTGCTCTGAATTGCTACGAGCGCATAATGATGCAACAGGAGGCAATTACAAGAAAACTAATTCAAGATATAGAAGGGTTGCAATTTCAAACAAGCGAGATCTTGTTGCTCGTAAACTTACTTTCCTTTTATTTTGGCCTACCAAAATAACTCCACTGTGTTTCTAAAAACGAAAACAATATGGCAGGTGAAACTTATATATACCTACAAGGTATAACGCGAGTGAAAAGTAACATAAACTATTTTTATATATATTTATGAATGATTTTCTAGATTATTTCAAGTTTTTTAAAACTCTTTCTTAAATAGCCATGTTTTATATAATCCTAGTAAGTTAAGACTACTACTGCGACCACCCGCCGAAGAAAAAGTTTCAAAATAATTTACGATGTTTTTAACATTTAGCAACAAGATAGATATAAATAAATGCGAAATTAAAACTAGAACCTCCCGCGGCGCACTTTATAGTCTTAGCGTAACGTCGCAACGTCACAACGTCACACAACCTACTTGTGTGCACACCTAGCCACCTATTAACGAAACTGTAAACATCACACACACGCTGGCCTCATACATTCATTTAATAATTACGAGCTGTGTTTTTGGAATGTTATGTTCGCATTCACTATTGGTATGCAGACATTATGTGTATTCTGAAAAATATGGAATAATTATGACCCCCCGCGATCGACTGGTTCACTTCGATGCTAAAAGCTGTAAATATACTACTACGATATTGCCTAAATAGAATTCACCTGCGGCGCTAGAGATAATATGTTGGTATCTATGCAATACTTAGCGTGTATCCAATTTTAAGGCTTGAACTGTAAATATACCTTATTCTCTCATACAATGCACTTATTATTTTTATTACGATTAGCCTTTGAGTATAGGAAGTCACTTACAGGATTGACAAACAGTCTGGAACACGCTGGTGGCCTTTTCCAAGTAGTGCCTTATAGAAATCTCTGAGACATCTTTCCAATGCAAAAAATGAAAATGAAAATATAGTTATTCATTTAAGTTAATTAAATTAACTCTTATGAACGTTAAAATTACAAAATGTTAGCCAATTAATTAACCTACGGCCAGTTTGCTGACGTGAGGGTAGGGTGAGAAGAACTGACAAGAAACTCAGGCCACTCTTTTAATCGCCAGGTCATTACAATTTTTGTAAGTTACAATTTCAAGTAGCATGCAAAGTGGCACAGGCCATACACTTAACTCTATAGGTAAGTAATTACAGCTCTTTATGTTTTAAAGAAAAATAAAAAGTAAAATGTGTGCTTTGGTGGTCAATAGTGACCGTTTTACGACAGAGGAGTTAAAACTGCCTGTGTGTGTATTGTGTAGTTATAAAGTTGGTATACAGAATTTCAAAATTCACGATATCTTCGCGCGGAATCTCTAGCAAATAAATAAATAAACTACTTACTGTACACATTGTATACGATTTCACGATTCCCGGTTCACCGTTTCACGGATCCAACATTATATTGTTGCAATGCACCAAACATTCATCTAAATCTGTATTTATCACCGTATCTCGACGCCGACAGCCTCTCGACGAATATCGGTGTGCAGTGCGCGTGCGCCGATCAGGCATCGAACTCGCAACCCCATCATTCAGCTACGTCACGACTTCCGCACCACGCTGTAAGACGCTCTACACAATGAAGATCGACTGCGAGGGATGCTGTGTTTCTAAACACTTACTATTTTACTATTGATGTCATAATAAAGTATTTATTATTATAACGTAACATCTAGGAATTCTTGGGTGGTATAAAGTGTTTGGCAACTGTTCGATGCAATTTGGAAGTCCTAGTCCTCTTTTGATGTTTAGTTGTAATCGCCGCTAATACTAAAGGCTTTACGTGACTTGCGTTAATATGAGTACATATGTACATGAATCTATCCTACCTACAAACAATCCTATCATTAAAGATATCCGCTGTTTTTTTCAATTTGTCTATAGTGAGTATACATAACAACCTGTACACCGAGCACTAGGTCCTCAAACTATGCGGAAGGGGTGTGTACTGGCTGGTATGATCAGATAGCGCTGGTTGGTATCTCGGTGCGCACACGCAACCGCGCCGCACCAGGATCGCTTGCGTTCACTATACTTAAGAGCCGTTGCCATGACAACGTAAATATCTACCTCAACACACGAGAATAGTTAAATATGAAGTGTTAGCTAAAACTATTATTGACTTAGAAAGTGTAAATAATAAAATTTGGAAAACTTCCCAAGCTCTACCTGTCAAAATTTAGTTATTGTAATAAATACTGGCGCTGTTATTTTGCATGCAAATATTTTAGAAATTTTGTTTGCATTTTTGAATAAATGAAACGAAATTTATTGCACAAACAGCAGGTAGTGTATAACAAAATAAGCTATTTTGAAAGTTATTATGTTATTTATGTGTGAATTTTGGTAGCCTGCGCGACGATTTGGTTGAACAAGAAGAGAAACGAAATATAAATTAAAACAATGATATCTAACCAGTTTAGCATACCGCCGTCCTCTTAGAGAAATAGACCAATAGCCACAAGTTGTGCGCATTTTTGCATATATTACACTAATAACTTTTATAATTAAGTGCCATTTTGAATATTCAGTTTGAGCAACGACGGCAACATGGCGGAGTGGTGTGAAACGGTGTGCAAGCGCCGACCTACGTGCATATTTACGAGGTGTCGAGTGCACCATCAGATATAACACAGATACTTACACATTAATCTCACTACTTAGTTCACGAGATGAGATTTGGATGTACCTTGATGGAATATTATCTGCTTTGATCTCATGCTGTTGCACGGACGTTGACTGTTCTCTTACGATTGTTTTCGGTATAACGACAGACTATATTCAATACAGTTAATATACACCACCTTTTCGTGAATATTTAAAAAAAATTGAAAGAATCCTTGCTCTATATAAAAGCAATAATCTCAGAGGTTTTAGCAATTGCTTGTTATAAATAATAAAAAAAAAACAAAATAAATTCGTGCGCAGTACAACAAACTGAAATGCATATTGTTCTGTGGAAGTCACGTATGAAGTGAATGAACTTGTTGGAAATGTTATTAATTATACTTGTCTACATGTAACCAATTCCACAAACACCCGTATTGTTCAACAAAATCTGTAGCTCACGATCTCAGGAAAAATAAATAGAGCATTTAAATAAAGAAATGTTGCCCGAACAAAAAATTAATACCTTTGAAGTATTTAGCCGTGCGCTTGCGCATGTACACCATTCAGTGTGTTGACCGCAAACGCTGCACGCTGCGGTCTTGCGGCCTCAACGGTAATATGACGTAGTCTGGTGATATGTTTCTCCAAACAGTATTTTTTAGTAGGTACTATGTACGAGTACAATATTTATTTCATAATATTTATATTGTCAACGGTCTGCGTTTAAATGCGCAATTTATTGTGTATAAGGAAAGCTTTTTTTAGATTAGGCTATTTTCGTTTTTATTTAAATTCTTTATTTTAAATCGGCTTAATAGTGTGTATATCGCTTTAAGCTTTCAAATGTACAATGGTGGTAGTCAAATAATTAAAGCTCTACATGCATGTAACATTATAGACACATCACATGGTATCCGCCTGCGTATAAATCACGGGACAATCCCACCCACATGCCCATCACTGTGACTCCTGTAAGCCAGGATTAACAGTGATATCCAAGAAAAAACACCGAGCTTTGACACTCGGGAGTCCCGGGGACTGCTATAAATGCCTGCGTATAAATATTATCGATTTATGAATCTGCTTGCTAAACCATCAAAAGCTGGTGTTATTTATTAGACTTCAATAAACGGCTCGGTAAGCAAATCCGTCGCGCATGACTATCTGCTCCTTTGGCAGTGACCTGAGGTCTTGTACAGTTCTCTAATCCGATGTTTCCCACCTCCCAAACGCGAGGAATGATTTCACCACAACATATTCCGCTGCTGTAAAAGTTCCCCTATAAATTTGCGTCCGACGCGTTAGATCGTGTAAACAGTGCGCAGGCGCAGCTATCGCGTGAGATCTTCGATACGCTCGCACAGTACGTACACACACGTGTACGATTCGCGGACTCGTTGCTATCTATACTTCGTGATGTTTTTTATTGATATAAAACGTTATTTTTTTAATAAAAGTAATATGAATGTGAGTAATTGAACTTGCTATGTTTAGTCTTTTCTTTCCCTTCATTTTATTCTCTGCGAACTTTGATCCTCAGCATCTTACAATATTTTAGTTAAAGTAAATATGTCTTCAAGATATTAACCCGCACCGTAAGCCAGTAATATCTATAATCAATTGGCAAATAAAGTCTTATCGGTACATTAAACAGTTACGACACTTCATAATATTATGTATTTCCCATTATCACAGCCATTGTAATACTGATTATCTAAGTTTACAACACGAACAATACAATAAACAAGAGTTTAATGCAAATGATCTCGCAACTCTATACATCATTGGTACATACAAACTGGACACCTGTTCAACCATCGCTTTATCAACTGATAACGATCTTAGATAAGATCACAGCTACCGATTATCTCACGGCTTTATTGGGACCAGAGGTGTGAATTTATTAAATCACCAATAAAATTGGCAAAGATCAATTTGTTTAAGCATCAATAATGGCTTGTCTTACATATTATTACAAAATATTTAAATTAAAAAATTAGCTTATTTATCGATAGACCCAGTCCATTATATTTACTACAGGATCTTTTACGAGGCATAGGCATTGATCACACGTTTGCTCAAAGCTAATCAGTTTTAAGCTAATGTGGTGATCAATCGATTCAGAGTTCAGAGCCTCATACAGGGTAACAGCGGCGGGTGCCTTCTTGGGTGCTTCGTCGATTCATTTCGCGAGCTATTTCAGCATTCTTTAGAACACAGCCATATCCATGGGCCACTGTGACACTTATCATGACTTATTTGCCACCTAAATACTATTAATACATCTTGAAGCTAATTTGTATCCTTCCATTAAAATATGATGTAACATCGTATTAACATAACATTCGTTTAGTCGATAGTAAATATGTTTGTTTTCCATTCAGCACTATAAACCTATAAAGTACAAACACGGCCCACACGGAACAAACTACATAAACACAAAGCACGTATAACGTCCAAAGTTAAAACAACACGCGATCGATTATCCAACAATAACAATAACATACGAGTATGGGCTGCGCTTGCGCACTCACCGGCCGCGAGCAAACACGCAGGCTCTATCGAGTGTTGTTGTAGGGTGACGTCACAACTGGACTCCTTGAGAGGATGATGACGAAGGATCAACATGGTGCAACGACAAACGCAGGTTCTAGGGTTGCCTAAAGTCGTAATACTTATTGTTTATCACCAAAGAGTATAAACTTTCTTAATTTAGACATATTTACTGCCTTTAGCGATTCAGGTAATTTCTCCTCACAAGGTGTCATGAGTTCAAAATTTGATTTGAGACAAATATTTGTGTGATAAAAAAACATTAGATTCGCGAAGGTTCGATTCAATTCATTAAGATTAAAAAAAAAAGTTATTTTGTGAGTCTGGGCGTACTGTGCCATATTTTGTGAGTCTGAGCGTACTGTGCCATATTTTGTGAGTCTGAGCGTACTGTGCCATATTTTGTGACCACATTCACAAAATACATGTTACAGTTTTATCTAAGAAAATCTCTATTACTCTACTATTGTTATTAAGGAATGTAGAATCATTGTGCGCGCACTTTCCAATAGACAATATAAAAAAGTTAAGGAATAGTAGTTGTTTTATCTTTGTTTATGTTCTTAATTTAGGAGGTACTTTAACCTAAATAACATTTTGTTAATGCTTTTGCTGCTGACTGTGCAAGGATTGAATTTAAACAATACATATTTTTAATCATATTTTAAATGGTGCCAGTCTCCCAAAGAATAACAATAAGAATATTCGATTGGGTAACTGACCCCGTGGTCCCACTTTTAAAACGGGTCCAGTTGCCTCCTTACCCTATTATTCGCCTAGGTTTCATCACGATGTTTTCCTTTATAATGTTCACATTACATTATTTTCCTTCAGGGCAAGACGATGAAGATCTGAAAACTTACATAACAAGTTGATTACCTACTACAATTCATTGATACAGTATTAAATAACAAATATCAACTTTCTCCAAATGATAATAGGATTAAATTAGTATTGCATAAATATTTCACTTATAGACGGTAGAAAGCCACCGATAATCCAACATGAACAGTTTTCTATGAGCTATTTTAATTCTGTAGCATTATTTATAATATTAGAATGTCACGACATTATAAATAAGAGGGTAATCGCCCTATATTTTGGAAATCAAAGGATTAAGACATAACCATAAAGTATAGAGCATTAGGATGGGAGGAGGCATCCCTGAGGTCAGTGCGCATGCGTGGGCGAGCATCCACGACTGTTTGCTCCTAATGCTCGTCTAAACACGCCGGCCCATCAACTGTGCACTTTATTGGGCACATGTTCAAACATCATACGACTATCTCACTCCCCCACCTCTGCTCTATCTCGAACAAACGTCCATCTTTTATAAAGCACCTATTGTCTGTATACACATAAAGTTAATTTTAACACATTTTTTCTAAATAAAATTTCAAATAACACGAATATAACAGTTATTTCTATATAAAAGAATATTGAGCGAGTGCTAACGGTGTTCTCACCATGTAACTTGTGTATTTTATGTATTTAATGTATTTTTGATGTTTGTGAGAAAATGTTTAAGTGCCATTTAGTGGCAAGTATTGTCGTTAACAATAGCGGGACGGCCCGCAGTGTCAGTGCCTCCAACAACTACTAAAACAACGCTACAAATAGATCAAATATATGCGAGTGATCTTCATTTTTATTATATACTTAACAGCGTATAAATGAGCTCTTATATGCTGTTAGTTGTCAAACATCTATGTATAACACAGAATTGTATGTCGGACATATTCTGTATAATATGATGTTTTAGCATTACTAAACACAACACAAAACTGCGTGTAAAGAAGGCATCGAAACTAGTAACTATTATCATAAACATTACAACATAAGAGTAGGATTATAACACCTTTTTAATACTTATTTAGAAAATGTAAATTAATGTGAAGGAGCTTTATCTGTATTTGAATGTATAGACTTTTATAAATTTTACTAATACAGGAAGTCCGTTCGATAAGAGAACTCTCACATTAGATAACAAGATCTTGCATCATCTAATAAACAGATACCATATACCCATAACCAATTCAAAAACTATCTGTGAAGGCTTTTATATATTACTAAGCTGTTATTATCATTATTTTATTAGACTTTCAATGTTATTCGCCACATGAGTTCAAGAGTTTACTATAGTAGGTAACAGTAAACCAACCACATACAAAAACGAACCAAAATTTTATTACTTTTGTATATAATATGTAGTAAAATTGGATAGCTTGTACAAAACAACGGCACGACTCAGTTCAACAAACGATTGCCCAACTGCACAGTCGATCAGTAACCAATAAACCATTTAAAAACAAGAGATATAATTACCTCGGCCTCTCTATCCATAGATCACAATAATCTAACAATCGACTACCAATCCGTAGCCAAAACAAATATAAATAATTAGTGTACAAGGTCTATCAATTAGCCGGTACATTCCACAATTACAGCTCGCCGCTGGCCACAAATTATAAGAACATATCGCAGTGACATCGTCGACAAATTATAACATTACAAATGTTCGTGTTTATCAACACGTAGTGATTTGTAGACAAACATAGTGTTTTTAATGGACCTTTTAAACAATATCCCGTATATTTAATAATATACTGGAGGTGGAGAGATGTCGATATTAAAATAACTGCAAGTATAGCTATTGAGATAGACATGGGTTAACTTCAAAGTTAGAAAAATAATTATGCTAAAGTTTAATTTTAATAAATATTTGTTTTCAACCTTTTAAGAAGCCCCATAAATATGACTGCTTTCTGCATCCCTGACAAGTGACAACACATAGTGGTCAAAGTCTTAAGCAACAATGTGAACGTCAATATGTTATAGCTACCCGGATGCTGCTCAACCAAGTAGTATATTTCACGAGTGCCGTTTTTCCCCGAAATTTGACTTATCTAGAGAGCCTCCAACCTATGATTAAGCTTGTAGATTACCAATGGATGTGGTCGGATGGACCGGTCTAAATAGCGAAACCTAAGGTCTAATCCAGCAGTAGTTTGTTCTATCTATTTTCTTTAGTTAGTTTATAAACCTTAAATATAAACTGACTATCAATTAAACTGATTTCATAATTAACCAAATGAATAACGCGTTCTACTTACGTAAATTAAACATTATTACAAAATGTATAACGTCTCCTTGTGGTCACGGACACAGATATATCAAAAGTCGGCGTAACTATATAATAAAATAGTAATGTATGCTAAGATTATTGCGCGAATAATTTACTAATTAACAAACATGTATAACATGTCTTCAGCATAGAGACTGCCACCGCTGGACATAACATGTACATTATGTTGTAATGATATTAATGTTGCCATTGACGTCAGGCCTCAAATAGAGAAATTCCGTGAATTAATTAGTATTTTAATATTCCATGTATTTAGAAATAACATTTTTACGACACTATTATAGGTTAAAAGACAAATTAATCCACTAAATCAACATATACTTTCACTTTTTTATTAGTTCAACCGGTGACAATTAGCGCTTACATCTGGTGTGTTATATATACGACATAATTATAAATATTTAAAATTCTCCGCTTTTATATACTATAATATTAATCATATATTACAACTAAACCTTCCTAAAGCATTTCTCTAAACGACACTAAAAACTGTATTAATCCATCGCGTGTTTTAGAAAAGGTTTAGAAACACAGAAGAAGTTAGTACGAGTATATGTACTCCTCAGTGGCGTGCACAGAGATTTTTGGCAGGGTAGGCATTATAGATTTTTAACAGGGTAGGCATTATTTAATTATGTTACTAAAAATGTGATCTTAAGCAATTTTGAGGTAGGCAGTGCTTTTCTGCCTATATGGAGTGCACGCCACTTTTACTCCTACCTACTGCCAAAGCAAGTACAAACACAGAAGAAAATAGCGAAATTGCTTTAGAAACGTTAGAACTTATACGATAAAATGAGAGACATGCGAAAAATTATCAGCATAACTGAAGGTCCTCCTCCTCCCCCTATATTGTGCAGTGCTGGGTACTGAGCAATTAGAGGAGTTCAAGTAGTTATTTGCATTAGTGTTACTGTCACGTACATGTGCCCAATATTGCACAGCTAAACGAATTTTATTAGTAACTTTCTATCACAATATATAGTGGTTTTAGGTTTAAGATACTATATATTTCATAATATTACATAAATACAGAACTTGCGATCGGTGAGATGCCGTCGGCGCAGGCGCGTTGCGTGCTGTGCTAAAGGCGCGCATTTAACAGGCGACAAGTGGATGATAGTACAGTCGTGTTATTAAATGTGTAACAGTAATCGATTCAAGCCACTACTTTCTCTATTACAAAATTATTAACTACTAGCGGCCCGCCCCGGCTTCGCACGGGTGCACATATTCAAAAATTTTTAGGACAAATAAAGATACTTTTCCATGGGAATATAGAAAAGTGTTTTTTTAAGGCAATTTTTTAATGTATCTCTCCGTATAAACCATCCTCGTACTTCAAGGAATATTATAAAAAAAGAATTAGCGAAATCGGTTCAGCTGCTCCCAAATTTGCGCTTAGCAACACATTCAGCGATTCATTTTTATATTATAGATTAAGAACTTGAGTATTTATGGAAGTCAAACAGAGTCTAGTCAATTTGCTTGATGGTATCTATGGCCCGTTTTCTGTAGTTAAGGCTATATACCTAACAAAATAACAGACGTGTCACCGTCATACATACAATAACGACTCTAACATAATTTAACTAGCCTCCCGCGGCGCGGTTTCACCCGCGTTTTTGCTTACTGCTCTGCCTGTACCTTCCTCGAGAACTGGGCTATCATACGCAAAAAGAATTATTCAAATCCGATGGTAGTTACAATGGTAGTTCCAGAGGTTAGCGCGTTTAAACAAACAAACCTTTCCGCTTTATAAATAGCAAAGAGAGATAATAATGTATTCAGAACACGATGTGGAAAAATAAAGGTAGACTCTTTTCTTTTCGAGTGAAATGAAATACGTGTAGGTGCTGAACACATAGATATTTAAGAATATGTTTGCTTGATTAAACATAAATAAATTGAAATAAAAGTAATCACATACCTACTTACAATACTAACATTTTTTTAAATACAATTTATGCTAATTTACGTAATACTTTTTAAATACTCTTTCAATTCCAATATTTGTTAATACTATTTGAATATCATTACTATTAGATATAAATTTGAGACTATTATTATGTTAATAACTAGCAATTGGTAAATACAATTTGTTTTACATTTCTCCAAAATTGTTTTAAACGATGACCCAATAGTCAGGTTTTAGAGAAATACGTATGGTATATCAATTACTACTAAATAAATTCGAATTTTTAACCGACTTCAAAAAGGAGTATACGTATTTTTTTATGTGTGTACGTGGATAACTTTGTCGTTTTTAAACCGATTTCGATGATTCTTTTTCGTTGGAAAGTAGATATCCCAAGTTTGGTACCATGATAAGGAAACCAGAATCTAATAATGGCATCCCAGGGAAATCGGGGGGAACTTTCGAAAATCGTACTGGCAACTAGTGCATTCGTTATTGTTTTCATTAAGTATTTTAAGGTACTACTATTTTATGAAGGTTTGGAGTCGATCTGATGATGGAGCCTAAAGGCAGTCCAGGGAACTCGACAACGATGTAGGTATAGCAATTATTTGGTGTTTGGATTTAATCCATTCCTAATGATGAGAACTTTGCACCCATATGGGTTTTAAGTGCCATTACAGATGACCATAGACAGTCGAAGGAATTCCTACATACTTCATACGGTTCTATATTCCAAAATGTTCAGTTCGTACAAAAATAATACCTAAGCAAGATTTAGGTCTACCCATTACTGAAAATCGTAAAATAAAATAATTTTATAACTTTTTAGTTTCCCTTCCGTTTTTTTTGTTTAATATTATGTTATTGCGGATACGTAACAGTAGACGATTGCAGTTTGCAAGGATTGACAGCTCATAGGAGACCAGCCCACAATGTTTTCAATTTGTAAGAGTACCTACTGTATCTGTAGAAGGATAGAGTGCACCTTCGGGCACTGACAGCAGTGTCTCTAGCTATCGAGTACCTACTATAAGCCGCGGTTGACACTTACAAATAAGTTAGCTGAAAAAAGAACCTTAAATCGTCTGCCATGCTACTAATATTAAAAATGCGAAAGTTTGTGTGTTAGTATGTGTGTGTGTGTGTGTGTGTGTGTGTGTGTGTGTGTGTGTGTGTGTGTGTGTGTGTGTGTGTGTGTGTGTGTGGTAATATACACACACACACTCACACACAATCGGTCGAAATCGACTCAGCCGTTTAGGCGCTGAGTGGTAACTCAGCGCCTAAACGGCTGAGTCGATTTCGACCGATTTGGTGCCGATACGATCATAGGCTGAAAATCTGGTTCCCGAGGGAGACAAAACACATTTTGGAAGCGGTAGAAGCCGTAGGGCGCAGCTAGTGAATAATATAACAAAAGACCAAAATGAAAACCTTCATCTTTTTGACAGCTTTGTGCATGACGTCCGATTCACGCGCAACACACCATTGTACCGCTGCAGCGCTGCAGCGCTGTGAGTAACTAGCTTTACCAAAATGTTGGGACAATTTAAAAGCATAGGTACCGATAAGCGCATACGCTATATAATTTAGTGCGACTCATGTGCGACACAGCCACACGACTATCTGTTAAGTCGTGCGACTATCCGACACATAACTAATTGTCTAGAAATATCACGATTTATAGTGGCGTCGCGTCGCATCTGTGTATCTACTGTGTGATGATCACTTATCTTGTAAGTGATAATTGGAAGCCATACTTTCTCTTAACAACATTCTTAAATTAAAAATAGATAAATATAGATAACAAGTGAAGTAATCAAGAAGGTACGTGCCGAGGCACCTTCAGCGACATGATGTAGTGCCTTGTTAACCAATACGTTACACTGGTAGCTAAATATTGATTTTATCGGGTTCTAGAATGCGGATATACATACCTACTTAAGTACATTTTTTTATAAATACATACATATTATACATAGAAACACCCAGATCATTGTAAATAGACATGTTCATGCACACAAATATTTGCACTGAGCGGGAATCGAACCCGCCACCTCTAAGTGGGAGTCCATAGATAGTACCACCGAATCACAGAGATCGTCGCTCTAAAATAGCGACCTAAAAAGTTCTACGACTATAATTCACAACGCCATCTATGCACTATCATAATAAGCAAACTAATCAAATAGAAACAAAAAAAATATTAATTAATATCATTAATTAATAATCGTGTAGGCACAAAATGAAACAAGCCCACTTGAACTTCGTGTGATAATGGCATACAAGCTGAATAATTGTTTCAACAGCAGACTTGACAAGTTCTCCAAGTCCAGAAAGACACATGGATTAGCTTATTAAGCTGCTAGTGTGGTTACCATTGATTAATATGCACGGTTAATATGTAATTAGTAGATATTGATAAATTCTAGGAAGCATATTTGTGACGGACGAAAATTGGATTCACTTGTCACATCGCAAGTATACCTACAATGTAAAGGGGCATCAAGTGAGGAACGATATCTACAGAGTCAGGCATTCTCAGATCGATCCAGTCAGCTTAGCAGATTAGAACGAACCTTCAGCATAACCCACAGCCTGCATCCTTCAACACGATGCCAATATAAACGATCCTCGGGCCATACGTCGATACCTGTTGCGCAGCCTACTAGGAAGTGCAATTAATAACCTCGGCCCTGACCAATTAAATGATGCTATCTGATAGCCTGGGTTAATGAAATGGCCCCTTCAGCCGAGCGCGCGGCGTGGCGAGTACAGTTACCGCGGGGTTATAATTACTAGTATCATATAACTCAGTTATTCAGGATTGTCTAGCTGACCTGTTGATACCGAGGCTACTAACAGTTAATTGTTTTTATGCTAGACAAGGACTGCCAATATTATTAATGAAAGAAATTATTAAACAAGCATTTCTAACAGCAGTGTCTAGACTATACATGTCATGTACACAAAGCATATTAAAATAGTAGGTAGTTCAAAATGTACTTATACAATTTAGTTTTAACTTCAAACATAAGTAATTCATTTTAATTAATTTAATTTTATTATGAAATTAAGTCATTTGTTACACCTACCGGCGATCGACCACGTAACAGGGTATAAATATATTTCAAATAGCCACTAAGTAAGTACTAGCGCAATATAAGTATTATATATAACATCATGAAAACATTAACTTACTCAAGAAGTCAAAGATACAATGAAACCCTTAATCGACGTTGAAACATGGACATTATGTTTACCTAATCAATCTGGGTAATTGATTAACATATGCAATAAGTGTTGACTGTCGTCTGACTCGTTTGATGGGATATCGATACTTATTGATCGCTCCACACAGCGCCATTGTTCACCCTCATTATACCTATCTGTTTGACTAATTCTTTGTTTGCTGAGGACCACCATGGAAACAATCAGATAGTTATACAAACTGGTTTTCTGATGTAGTAATGTATTGTACTTAGGTTTTACATTGTAATATTTTATGCAAAGCTTGTATGTATATATTATTAGTAGTGTAATTTAAAAGAAGTTGATGTTACAATCATCAGATAGATAGCATAGGGTTGAATGACATATTATTTTCCATGCAAGAATTACCTTAAATCTGTATGTTCGTTAGGAATTGAAAAAAAAATCTTAAGTCTTAACATTTACAGCCACTTGAGATGATTTTTTTAGTAACATAAAGAATAAACACAATAAAAGTAATAGTTTGGGCATCACTTCTCAGCATGAATTGGGCAGATTGTTTAAGTCTGAATGACAATTTTCTCAAATTAATTTCTTCGGTATTAGATGCGAGATTGCACGAAATAAATATAAAATTGTAACATATCTAACAGTATTGCAATCTCATAAAGGACAGGTACAATCAATTGTAGACAATATATTATAAATTAATTTAATGACATCGACTAGCAACCCATTTAAATATATACTTCACTAACCACACATTTAAATATCTAAATAGCTGATAGCTAGTTTAACTCCTGCCACAAATCGATCGATCGTAATCGTCCGCGATCGACACGTAACACTGTCCGAGATGAACCCGACACTTTAACTATGCCCTCTTAGCATAAACACCACAGAACGCCACCAAACCACTGATACAACAGTCACAAAACTTGCGGCTACAACTCACGTTATCGACAAATTAACATATATTACCGAATACAAGAAAGAGGTATGTTGTCTAAGAGTTTAATCTGTATATAAACTTTATATTATTGGATGAAGAACACTGCCTGACCTTTGGAGTACTAAAGAGCTTGGGATGTATGAACAGAGGTACCCAAACTGGCTTGAGACACGAAGTTTATTACTACTAGACTACACAAATGAATGGCGCACTTATTTAAGATGCTTCACGTGCCATCTACCATCGTTTCAAATGTGAGTGTGTCATTAATGTTGTATTTTAATTACCATACGAAACATATCGAGTTTTTTAAACTGTGTGAACTTTGTCTATGATTTTAACAATAAAAAGACCCTAGACAAGTGGCATAGATTTCTATTATATTCATAGAATAGATTAAAAAATGTATGGGATTGACATAAGCTTTAGCATTAGCCTATGTCAGTACTATACATTTATTAATCTACTAGCTGTTGCCCGCGACTTCGTTCGCGTGAAAATTCAGATGTGTGCCTGTATGAGAATATTTCTTACCTAATCTTACGGCAATCGTACATTGTATTAGTAATAAATATCAGTATAATCCGTCTCTAAGGCGAATCCTATTTAAATCTATTCACCCGCTACCCCTATAACAGACGAAATTTTGCGATATTTAACGAAACTTGCCACTCCTATTTTCCCACTTAATAAGAATAGTTCCTAGTTTGGAAATCGTATTATCAAAACTCCCGTTTAAAAACTATAGAAGCTTTATACAAATTTTGTTCCCCTTTATACTACAGGGAAATGAATTTCGAAAAACCCGTCTTAGAGCACCTATTTCCAAAATTTTAAACTCCCAGCACTTGTAGTTTCTGAGATTTCGTGATGAGTGAGTTTTTCCAATAGACATTTTTATATTGTTTAAATACTGTTTTGCATACTATTTCTAATCTCACCATCATCACCATTCGTACAAACCCTCTTTCACCTACCTAAAGATATCACCCGTAAAACAATATACAATACACTAAGGCAAATTTCCACTACAATAACTTTCCCCTTTCCCTCATTTCCTCTCCCCCTTTTTCCCATTCCCCTCCCTTTTACTCCCGTCTCCCTCCCATCTCCCTCACTTTCCCCACACTTCCCATCACTTTCCCTCACTTTCCACTCACTCTCCCCTCACTTACCACTCACTGACTCCTCACTTCCCTCACTTTCCCTTACGTCCCCCTCACTTCCCCCTCACTTACCTCTCACTTGCCCTTCACTTGCCCCTCACTTGCCCTTCACTGCTCACATCCTCCTGAGTTCCCTTTTTCTTTTTTCTTTTTTTTACACAACGCTATCTAGACCCAAAGTAAGCATATTATATGCTTGCTTATGGGTTCTAGAATACGGATAAACATACTTAAATACTTTTATTTTTGTAAATACATACATATTATACATAGAAACACCCAGACCAATGCAAATAGACATGTTCATGGTACAAATATTTGCACTGAGCGGGAATCACGGTAGTAGATCCACGCTGGTTTCAGCATGAATGGGCCGGATCATCCGGGGAAGTACTACCCTCTCATAGAAGATCGACTTAAGAGTAGTAATATCCGTACTACTGCGTCTCGTTCGGTGAGTGAGAGTGCCGGAGGCTCAATTTCCCCCCTTTCCTATTTCCTCACCTCCCTCATTCCCTTCCTCTAACCCCATTCCCAGCCTCCATAGTGGAGGCCACCATACCAGCAGTTTAAGACGATAGATTTTGGTATGGTGGCCACCACTTCTGGATTCCACTGACTGCTTACCATCAGGCAGGGTGGCGTCACTTTGGTAGGCTAATATAAAAAAAAAAAAAAAAAAATCGAACCCGCAACCTCTGCGTGGCAGTCCATACACAGTACCACCGAAATACAGAGGCAGTCGATTTTCCCCTGACTTTACCCTCTCTTTGCCCTGACTTCCCCCCACTACCCGGCACTTCTCCCTTCCTTTCCTCTTCCTCCCCCTCCCTCCAAATTTCAAGTCGCCAACTTCAAAAGCAAAGATCTTTCCATACAATATTTAATCCCTTATTTCACGCCTATAACTCCACCCCAGTTAAAAAAAAATGAGAATTTTTTATTTAAATAAAATTATTCCAAAACAAAATTTCAAAGCTGTAAGTTAAAAATGTAGACGTTTCATACAATCGTTTTCATCCTTTTTCATACACTTAAGGGTTGAATTTTTAAAAACCATTTCTTAGTACACTTCTAGACATTAAGACAAACACACCCTTCAAATTTCAAGTCGCTACGACCAGTGGTTTAGGCTGTACGTTGTCTGTCAGTCAGGACAAAGTCTTTTATAATATGTATGGATGTATGGATTAGACGTATAGCCATCAGGGATCAAAGCATACAGGCTGCTAGGAATGCTAACACGTGGTAGAGCCACATAAAGCTGACCGTGCGAAAAACAGCTAATACTTAGACCCACACCAACAACTTTTAGTGTCTTACCTTGGGTTATAATCTCTGCTTCTAAAAGATTTCGTAGTAAATTAACGAATATTCGATGTGATTCTTTAAATTGGCATAACTTTTTTATTTATGAACCGATTGACATGAAACAAACACTAAATGTTAAGTGAAGCTTACCACAATATATTAGTGAAAACCATATTTAAATCGGATAAGCCGTTTCTGAGATTAGCGTGAACAAACGCACAGACAAACAGACAAACAGACAAACAGACAAACAGACAAACAGACAAAAATTGTAACAATCATTGTTTTGGGTTCTACTTGCGTTGATAAAGGTCCCAATATTTTTTTTTCTCATATATCTTCCATGTACAGACAGCGATCGGTTACATTTTTATTATATGTATAGATATGAATAGAATTCTTTGCCACTTGTCAAGGCTCTAAGGTGTTATAATAAAGAAGGAAAAAAGGAGTATTATTATTATGTAAAAACTACGTGAAGAATATCCTTTATTAAATCAATGTGATGTAACACTATAATAATTTAATAATAATAATTTATTCATTTATTCTCTCAAAAAGGTTAGTAGGTACATAGTTAGGTCTTAAAATAAGTGCTGCAGTAAATAAACCTTAGTATTACTCTTAAAGAAGGACGAATACATACCTACCAATTTGCTATTACGACAACTGGGGTTGTAACCCCTCACCCATTGACTCTCAATGACTACCATCAGGCTAAATGGAGTCAGTTTTGTAGGCTAATACTCAAAAATAAAATGCCTTTCGACAGAGATAAATGGAAATGTAAAAGTTTCCATGGTAGATTATTCTAGAACGAATTACGAAAATCTGTCTCTGTGGGTCGGTGGTACAGTGTACGGATTACCACGCACGATGTTAGAAAATGGAGTTGAAAAATTCTCAGTATTAGCCCGGAGTCTGGCATTGTGCCCGATATATGGCAACAAGCTCGCCCCCCGCTAAATTCCTCTGCCGACCTCTTCGGGGAAAAAAGGCGTGTGGCTATATATGTATGTATTACGGAAAACTTTGAGAATCAATGCTCTGTTAAGTAATCAATACAAGCGTAAGATATTTTGTTGTATTAGAGGCAGTATTAATTGGCATGCGTATCACGCTTGTCGCGCGACGGAGAGGGGTCGAGGTCAACTAATATACGACACCAGGCTACTCGGCGTACTTATACCACGAGTAGTATATACCTTCCATCTTTACGATTACACTAGATGGAGATATAAAACGACATACTCTATAGTTAGGGAAGATATCGCTGTTGAATTAATTTAATATAATGCATTACGACCTCTGACTCTATGGCATAATATTTAATATTTGGGGACCTACTAGTGTTATTCTTACATGACATAACATATTAGTTATGGGTGTACCTGATGTGTCTATGAACTCGACCTGGCTAGTTATGTTTTATGAAATATGAACGTGGTGGGCGTCGCCTACATACGGGTACCTAGCTGTTAGGTATATCAAATTAACGGCAGTCTGTAAAGTACACGTTGTTTTTCTTTTTTATTACTTTCTTTTTATAACAAAGATAATATTGTAATGTATTCTAATACTGTTTTTATTTTACTTAAATTTATATCTATTTTATATATAGGTATATATATACTAGCTCCCACAGCGTCGTTTGAACTGGGTCTTTGCTAACTGCTCTGCTCCCGTCGCCAGTGGCGTTATGTTACATCTATAACACCTTCCTCAAGAACTGGTATAGCATACGCAGAATTATTCTAATCTGACTGGTAGTTTCTAATATTAGCGCGTTCAAACAAATAAACTATTTCGCTTTATATAATAGTATAGATCTGGCGACAAAAATACACTGACTTTCTTGTTAGTTCTTTTGTGGTTCTACCTCGTCAGCGACTTAACTATAGGCACCTTACATAGTTGACTGATAAAAAACTGAATTCTCTAGGCATTAAGTTTGCCTGTAAACTTGTGTACATACATCAAAATTAAAAGCGAAATAAATAATAGTAACCTGTAACAGATTGAAAGATGAATTAAATTCTGCAATTGGAATTTGCTTGAACACTTGCCTGTCATACAATACAATCCCATTGCTTCCTCATTTTAAAATTTAGACATACCTGAGTCAGAATCGTCCGCTCTACAAAAGCTTAACTGACCAATAACATAACAATGTTTTAGTTTACTTCACATGATCATCAGAGAACAGCTCGTTTGTTCTCCCAACACTAAAGACTATCTACTCTTCGATTCTAAATTAATAGTTCAATATGGTGTAGCGGGTAAACGGCGCGCGATACCCGAGTGGTTACGCAACAGTTCGGCGGCCATCTCTAGATAATCGTATCGTCTAATTTAAATAAAACATCTGGCAAGTTGCGCACGCGCAGCGGGCACCACCACCTCCGATTTATTGGACGAAGGTGACACGACACCAGTGCCATTACGTTCGCCATTCATCATCATTGGTAACGTTGTGCGCATGTGCGAGATTTGTGAGGAGTGGTCACCATTATATTATTGATGATTTTACTACCTTAAAGTACCTACACAATAAAATTTTGTGAGATAATTATAACAATACACGTACTTTTATAAACACCAGCTTGCTGAACTGCTAAAAGCATTTCATTTATTTACAGTCGCAGCTTGTTCTAAACTATAGCTAACTACCTACATTATTCATCGATACATTTAAGTTCGTTAAATAAAACCGGCAAGGGGTTAGAAGTAGATATTATGAAATATAAATTATGTTTAACATTCACTTTCTTTCTTACTTACATAGCTGAAAAAGTGATCAACTTATATTAACCTGACCACTGGCCTGCTGGCCCAGTAGTCAGTGACCCCGACCGCCAAGCCGGGGGTCGTAGGCCCGACTCCGAACCCGACAATTTCTTAAAAATTACATTTTTAAATATAAGTATATAAAAAACATACATTTAAAAATATAAAAATTGTAGATCCACCGGCAGCGGGTACAGGGACCAAGCCACCGGCGGTTAGGGCTCCAGAGATAGAAACCTCCTCACAATGCGTGCCGTGTCGAGCAGCACTGCCTTCTGGATCTGGCTCTTGACCCATCCACCTAATGCGAGCCTCTTTAGGTGTTGGTCGAGGCTCTTTGCTATTAGGCCATTTACGCTAACAACTATCGGTACAATGACAGCTGAATCCACATCCCACATGTCGACAATCTCATGGGCTAAATCGAGATATTTTATCTCTTTATCTTTCTCAGTTTTCATGAGATTCTCGTCATGAGTGACGGTAATATCGACTATCATTGCAAGGCGTTTGGAACGATCCACCACCACAATATCAGGCTTGTTCGCTATAATGGTCCTGTCTGTGATGATGGAGCGATCACAGTATAATGTCGCACGACCATTCTCGAGAACTGGCTCAGGGTTATATCTGTAGTACGGCACTTCGACGTCCACAAGTTTGTATCGCAAAACAAGTTGCTGGTGGATAATCCTGGCCACTTGGTTATGTCTGTGCAAGTACTCTCCATCAGCAAGACGCGAACAGCCGGAAATAATATGCCTGAAAGACTCACCAGGGCGATGACGTGCCCGACATATGTCAATAGAGCCGTCTTTCAGGATATATTTATATATTATTATTATTATTACAATAACAAATTACCGCTAGTGCTTAAATTCGCTCAAAGTACAAATGAATAGGTCTGATTTATTGTGTATGAGATTGAGAGTGCGAAGTGCGCGCGTTAGAGGAGCTTCCTTAAGCAGGTTTGTTCTCGCCCTCGGCACCACGACGCCAAACGTATGTGTTAGGGACACATAACCACAACAACTGCAACAAAGATACGTTATAAAGCTTGCCTCGTATTACTTTAAAAATGTAAAGTACAAGAGCAAGTTCCCTTCTAACCCTAAGCTCATTATATCCCACCATGCCTAAAATAAACAAGGGATACATTAGCGGAAAAAAAGGGTAAACACCATAGAATTTCAAGTAAAGATATCTAATAAATTTGTTCTGCAGTCGCTCCAACATAATACTATATTTAGTTTCATGCGGAGACCAGATGACTGCATTGCATTCCAAATGACTTCTTACTAATGTATTATAAAGCGCAGTGATTGCCTTAATATTAGAAAAAAAATTAGCTCTACGTAGTAAAAATCCTAAATTTCAGTACGCTTTTTTACATATTTTAACAATATGGTCCTTAAATGTTAGTGCAACATTGACTATCACTCCTAGATCTTTTACCTCTGACACCCGGTCTAAGGGGGTGTTTTTATTTTTGATTTATTTTTTGTGGAAGAGATACTAATGGAACCAATAACTGTCCAAATTTGGCCAGTTAAGTTAACCTCAGTTTGAACGGAGTTTATTATACCATGTGAAGCTCAGAAACGCTTTTTTGGTAGTTATCGAATCAATAGTGTCAATGAACAGATAAACTACAGATAAAAGTACCTCAGAAACCGAGCATAAATCAAACCAATGGCCATTTAATAACTAAGAATAAAATATTCAGTTTGTACTCAAAAGATGAACCGAGATGAGCAGCTCGCTATTCGATTGTACACATTTACACATGAAATAAAAAGAACTTCCCCTCGATATACTCGATCAAATCAAATCAAATCATTTTATCAGTTTAAATAGAAGGTATACAATTTAAAGACTTAAAATTAATACAAAAATAGATATAATAATGTTATACGCTCGAGGTATCATGCCAATAACGTAGCCTTTTTACTTGTTCATATATTTTTATTTGAAAGCATATTTATTAAGTCAATTACGAGTAGATACGAGAGCGGCCGTGGCCTCAGAGGTCTAAATATTCGGATTATGCAGATCACTCCAGTGACCTCTGACCTCGCCGAGAAGCTATTATATTTATCTCGTTATGTATTTACCGCGGCTTTGCTGGTCATTTATAATGTTAAGTGTAGATTATTCATAATAAGAGCGAGCTTCCACAGGTCGTGGTTAATAACTTGTAGCAACGCGACCATCGAAATAATAAATTTACAATTATGGAAACATAATCTTTAATAAGTAGCCAGTTATTATTGTGACTTTAATCGGATACTCTATGAATATATTATAATTATTCGACGCCCGACGGTCATAATAAGACATACAATATTCTTACGTCGTTCTATTAATTATTCTGTTACACAATGATATAAAAACCTGGTGACTACAAAGATTAAAGATTATAATTTGTGAAATTGTACCTATTTAAAACACAATAGCAAAATGAAGCTATAAATACTATAAATTACTAAACTATTTCAGTAAGCCCAACAAAGAACAATATTGTGTTACGATTCTCAAAGCCCTCACAGAACCAAACGAAATGAATGGTTAGCTTCATTTGTAAACATACGTAGCTACATTTTGTGTGCGTACGCTTAAAACGCTCCTAATCAAAATTTGTGCCTGTTATTATACTTTCATACAGCTGTGCTTTAGGCGGTTTCTGAATAGCAATGACTGAACAATGGCAGAGCCGCTTATGTAAGACAGTAGTTTATCACAATAACATGTTTTGGTAACAGTTTTTTTAACATTTTCAACATGAGTAATATCTAATACTAAATTAGCAAATTATACGACATCCATGACAAAATATAAATGAGTTCATTTTGAATTTAAATTGTATAATTTAAAGTTAAATATTGTTTTATGTAAAACAATGAAACAAATCGATTTACATTCGTATATTGCCAATATACATAGTTATTAAGCGACCTACTCGTATAACGTAGGTAAACCTGACCAACGAGGTGTCTCATACCGACCATGTGCAATTAATTATATAGTTATCTATATGAGACTAATAAATAACGTTTATTATATCCACGTATCTATTGGCATTCCTTTTTAAAATAGATTATTAATGTATTCCTTTCTTATCTTAAGCTTTTTATTTTTATTTAACTCCTACTTAAATATTTATTGTATATTTTAAATATTTTAAGCTAGCTACTCGACACTTTGGCGAATATTGTAAATTTGTATAAATTTGTAACCGATTTTTTTACAACAAAATGACTATAACTATGTATTAAATATAAATATACTAAACTATAATAGAATACTTACGACGACAGACTATTTTTAGACATTGAGCTATTTTTAATGCTATCGGTATTAAATATTTCTTCAATAAAATTCATCAGAATAGAAAAATACCATTAATGTAATGTGAGATCCTGTTTATAACTTCGGTACCTACTTGATTAATTTTCAACTGCAGAACTTTATTAATATTTGTTAGATGAAGTAGGTAACCTGCTATATACAACAACAAAACATCCTATGAAAGTAATAGAGCACCTGCTCTATTATTTGCCAATATTAACAATACACACCCTATTACTTAAGTTGGCGATATTAACCATACATGCACGCAACGCAACCTGTGTTAATATTAACATTATACACAATTCACGAATTTTAATCAGATAAGCTGATAACAAAATTAATAATTAAATTCATTTGTACAAGATATTTATAGATAAAAGATGCTAGAAACTAAATTTATATAATTTACTGTGAGACACAAGAGTCAAGGTACTTTCATGGACACTACTGTAGACACAATAGGTTTTATTGTCATCACGGCCATATACGTTTACTGTCCCGGAAAGTATTAATATAAACATCTGCGTCGATCTATTTCTACATAAATCAACATTATATCGCTGCTATACGTATTTTATGTTTGGAAATAACACTCTTTATAAAATACCAGTTACATAAAATAAGTGTTTTTGAAGTAGAAGTAGAAGTGAAGTATAGAAAAAAACATAGTAAAATGTATCTTGTAAGCTTATCTCGGTGAATGCTTTTAGCACGATCGATTCGTACCTTAATGCGTAATTTAGGTGACATCACACTAACATGGTTGGTTTTGAAGAGCTGTGTATTATGTATAATAGAAATTTACTCGTACATAAACCTAACTGTATAAATGCTTGGAGATATTGAGACACTTTATAGTTAAAACCGCGTCGCTACAATTCAGAACGATTCACCTTATGTTTCCAAAGCTAACAATATTAGTGTTCGATATTACGTTAAAGAATGCCAATAATTCGGCGTGGCCTTATCTGTACTACAATCGCGACGTCCAGTCCTGCACGGCCATGTTTGTACTCGTACATTGAGCAACAAACAATACTAGTTAATACAACGAATTGGAAAGTGTTCCCTTATCTCTGTGCGGCCCGTCGGCGTCGTCCAAATTGACCTTAAAGACTACAGAAGTAGAAAGTGTTTTATGTTTATTTGAGCCACCATATTAATATTCTATATCTTTACAATATAAGAGCGAAAAGAATTAGCAATAAATGATGAGTGTCAAACTGAAACAATTATTTTATTTAGTCTGCTTGTGACCACGGCCGGTGTAACCTGGTCGAAACGTCAAGCAAAATAAGGTATGTAAATACCTAATGCATGATCGCGTTAATTTTCGTATGTTTATAAATTTACATCATGCAACGCGAAAGTTTAAAAGTAAATAATTGTTGTAATGTTCAAGGCTATTGTAGTAAAAATCTTAATAATTATTAGAATATTCTTTTAGCTGAAAAGACGAATACGGCAATTAACGGACACAAAGTAATAGGTAGACCCTCCTTCCTTTGTACTCATATCTTTTTGCACAGCATGCAGCAGTATCACGCAGAATACAACTACTTCACGAATACGCTCTAAAATCTTCAAAAATAAACATTTTGAATACCTATGATGCGTTGTTTGCAAGGTCCTCTTTGAGAGTTTTCTGTTTATGTATGTAGATAGGTTTCTATATTCATAAGATAATAGATACATACCTATATCGTAAATTAACTTTATCTAACTGCGTAAGTAGGTAAGGCTTTTGGCGAAAACAACGATCAAGTTAAACAGTGTATCATTTTTATTGCTATTTTAGCCTAGATACAAATAGCTATAATATACATATGTGGTAGCAAGATTAGCTAAATGTATGCTCACTTTCTTAAATAAAACAAAAACATAAATGTTATGGTAACACGGACGACATGACTTTCCAATCGTAGTGCGTTTGTAGACTCTTAGCCTGTCTAAACAGTAGTAGAGGGAGAGGACAGGACGCACTAAGCTTGAATATTTTTAATAATAAAGGAACCTACGGATATTTAAGTATGTTTTATAATTAAGATAACGTTATCGCGTAGTGTAGATTACTGTATCAATAGATATAAAAATGTCAGTACGTTTACCAAATGTAATATTAAGTAGCCATATACGGAAACCATAGCTAAATATAAACAATTATAACACCATAGCTGTTTTATTTATCTTTTCTATTCAAGTAATTTGATTATTTTGATTAACTACAAGCAATTTTTTTTTTTGCTTTATATTTACTTGGAAACGTTTAGAATTTGTTAGGTTCTATGTTATAAAAATAAAAAGATCCATGTAAATTAAATTACCCAAGTTAGTAAACAAACTACATCACTTCTTAAAATTTACATATTATAACGTAGCGTCACATCGCTCGTTATCCCTGAAGGGATAGGCAGACGTGTGTTACATCCACGTTTCCGTATCATGTAATATCTTGCACTATCATCATATCGGCCCAATATTATTCCACTACAGAGAAAGGCTTCGTCTCATACAGAGAAGGTATGAGCATTGATCGCCACGTGCGCTCAAGGCGAATCATGCACTATACTAAAGAATTTATTTATTTATTTAAGACGAACACAACAGTTTACAATCATATACATAAGAAAAAAAGTATATAAAAATAACGTTCCGATCCAGATTGTAGAACCAATAAAGTGTCGTACAGCATGATTAAGGAACTGTGCAAGAAGTATTATTGACATAAAAATTATAAAAACAAAGTATTGCTTATGTCCTGTTCTCCAATGTTCAATTCTTCTCTGCGAAGAGGAAGTTCAGAGTTGCCCAAATAAAGCATGGAGTTGTTTAGAGGTCATTCCCGGCATCAAGAAAACAGGCAATTAGCATGACAATAAATGGGAAAACAGTGAATTATAAACTGTGCAAAATGGTAGAAATACTTGAACCTGACGAAAATTCAATAAAGTAAATATAAAAACATAACATTGCAATGTAGGAAAAACGCTACTATATAATTAATAGAAAAGAAGTGTCTTATATTTAATAGTGCAGAGTTATATATGATTTCAAAAGAAAAGAACCTATTTTAGACCTTTCATAATAGAGTGTAGAGCAATCATGTCATTATTTAATAAAAAGCATTAACTAATAAAATTCATAAAGACATATTGTGAATTGCGGACAAAAAACACAAATGTTATTGTAATATTATATGTACTTCGCGAATTGTCCGAAGATGGCTGAGTTTTATTATTCATCTGTATATGTTTAATACAGATGAATAATAAAACTCAGCCATCTTCGGACTCAAATAACAACAATATTTCAACCAAACACTTACTATATTCCCTCATAACGGCGTCTAATAAATATATCATAAAGATACGAATCTGAAGATTAGCATAATTAACTTATATGATTTTATTATAAAGAGATTAAAAGTATAATATATTGTCACTAACCGGCTGTGTCCAAGCTATGGCAACATTTATCTCCACAGATTAAAGTAATGAGGTGCAAATATTAAAACTAAAACGATTAATTTAACTCTCGTTAAGCCATTCACGGGTTGATCATTTGGATATTTAAACAGATTGAAATATTATCATTTTGTTTATCAATGGAATAATCATATAAAAATAGTTTTATAGCTTCGGTACTTAATTGAATAGATATCATTACGTTTGACTATTACATACCTATAATATGAAGATGTGCTCTTTTATATTTGCGTATCAAATGACTTCACTCTGCCTACTGGTATTTATTGTGTTTATGGCAAATTTCAATATTTAAACTGCTATCATGGTAAATTAGTACCATGAAGACTTACTATGACGGCTTTATGAAATGCTTTTACGAGCACACATAGGCACCAACAGTTTAGATCAGAAAGTAATTAGATTACTAGACAACGCACTCACTGGTAAAAAAAATGGCAAATTTTAATTGAGCTTTACGTAAAAAGTAGGTAAGTAGCAAATCCTTTAGATCTCTTATAGAAACCTTTAAACTCTTTTATAATCTTTGTTTTCCTTTTAAAATATGTAACATACGTGTCCACAGAAAGCCAAAATGGATATCGCGTGGTTTAAAAAAATGTAGTGCTAAAAAAAAGCAACTCCTTTGGAATTTTAGACGAAAACCTACATCCAAAAATAAAATAATTTACTATACCTACTCAAAGCGATATAAAAGTATAATAAAACTAACACAGCGCGCACAGAATAATTATAGAATTCAAAACTCCGCAAACAAGCCTAAGACTACATGGGATATAATAAATAGCTCAAGGTTGAATATTCCCCGTGATAGCATTACTAGGATAAAAGTAAATGATAATCACATTACTAATCCGAAAGAAATTGCTAATGCATTTAATAATTATTTTGTCGAAAAGGTAAAACCAATACCAGGTTATGGTAATAATGTAACTACAAATATTGTATCTATGACTAATTCTATATTTATGACTGCTAGCATACCAAATGACATCCAAAAAATTATACATGAACTAAAAAACACAAATAGTGTTGGATCTGACGATATATCGACAAAAATAGTTAAATCCGTTAATCATGTCATTAGTAGCCACTTAAGTTATATCTTTAATCTATGCATTACCAATGGTGTATTTCCGGATAGCCTTAAAACGACAATTATAAAACCCGTTTTTAAGAAAGAAGATAAGGAGCTAATGGAATTCTACAGACCTATTGCACTAGTTTCCATTTTTTCTAAAATATTTGAAAAATATATTCATAGAAAATTATACACATACTTAGAAGCTAACAAAATATTATGCCCAGAACAAAAAGGTTTTCGAAAGAATAAAGACATTAATCTTGCTATTTATGATTTCTACAAAGCGGTAATTACTAGTGTAGACAAAAGGTCTCCAATTTGTGCTATATTCTGTGATATGACACAAGCATTTGACCATGTTGACCACACTATTCTACTGAATAAACTAGAGTCTTACGGAATAAGGGGAAATATTCTAGATCTAATAAAATCATATCTCTCAGGTAGATCACAGATGACCAGCATATCAAAAATAAACATAAAAAGTAAATATGAAGAAACATATATGTCTGAAATGCGCCTAATTACCTATGGTGTTCCACAGGGCAGCGTGTTAGGTCCGCTTCTATTTTTACTTTATATAAATGACATGCCTAAATATACAAACTATCCAATGACCTTATTTGCCGATGACAGCACTGTATCTGTTCCATGTAAAACAATAGAACAATATGATGATGATATTAACGAATGCCTGTCATCAATTATTTGCTGGCTAAATAACAATAATCTGAAAATAAATCTAAAAAAAACTCAAATTATACACTTTAGTCAAAGACCACAAAATTATAATCAAATAAGTGTTAGTTACAATAACCACCCTGTACACGAAGTAGTCTCAGCCAAATTTCTAGGTTTAGTCATTGACAGACAGTTAAACTGGAAAGATCACGTAGAATTACTATGTAAAAAAGTGAGTAGCTATGCCTATGCTCTATACAAATTATCTTCCACTGTCAACATAAATGCCTTACTTACTGCCTATCATGGTCTTGCAGCATCAGTACTAAGATATGGCATAATCTTTTGGGGCAACTCGACACATAGCGTTATGGTCTTTAAAGCCCAAAAACGCTGCATACGATCCATGTTTGGTATGCTGTCAACAGATAGTTGTAAACCACAGTTCATCAAGCACAGAATCCTTACACTTCCGTCGCTGTATATACTAGAGATAGCAATATTTGTACATAAGAATCCTCAACTATTCCCACGTAAATCGAATGTTCTACAACGAAACAGACGTAATAACAATAATGCATTATGTTTGCATAGCTCGAGAACAACCCTGATGAGCAAAAGCTTGTTATGTATGGCACCAAAAATATATAATAAAATACCATGTGACATAAAGTTAAACCATACAGAAATGTTTAAAAATAAATTAAAATCCCTTTTGACAAAAAAATGCTATTATAATATCAATGATTTCTTAAATGATAATAATCTTGTTTGACATCAATTTGACAATTTTAATAATGTGACCTAAATAACTTATTTTATCATAATTGACTTAATCTTGTTTGACATAATTTTATCTTATTTGACATTATGTATACTTTTATTCGATTTATTGGGTTACTAATTTAATTTATTTGACATTTCATTTCCTGATATGGTGTTGACATTATTCTTGCTTGACATTTTAATTATTATCTACATATATTTTCTATCATTATTATTGTTTTTAAGTAAGTATCATGATTCCAAAAATAATTATGATTAAGGAAATATTCATACGCCTCCTCTGGTAGATTTTGGTGATACTATATAAAAATAACAATTTGTAACACAATGTAATACCCAAAATGTAGTGAATAAATAAATGATTGATTGATTGATTGATTGATTGATCTCATTGTGAAAGAATGATACTTTATTCCTGTACGTGTATTTCTGAATCGGAAGAAAGGGGCTGGCATTTATACAAAGTGTTCTTCAGAACACTCCGTGGTGAAGGGCATAACGACAAAGAACGCATGAGGTGCCTATGCGGAATCGTAAAGGCTCAAGGATACCTGAGGTATGTAACCTGAGTTTCATATGTTGTAAACCATGTATTGTTGAACGAACGATGTGCTTCTAGAAAGTACTGAACGGAGTAATCACAAAACCGCCTCTCGGGTTACGAGATACATATAGGTAATTTATAATTAATAATTTATTATTGATAATGTATTTCTTTTTTGTTACTTATTATTGTTAATGTAATTTTGTTTGAATCTGTAATCAATTGTGTGATATTCCAAATTTTTAGTTAAACATTCTTAATTTAAAGACATTTTTTGATGATTTTGACATTAGTTAGAACTAGTCACGATCAGTGTCATTTCATCACGGCACATACAAAACATTTGTCCGAGATTTCCCATGCAAATAACATGAATAAACATAAAGGTAAGATAATTATTTATGCGCGACTGATTAAACAAAGTGATCAACTAAGGCCTCATTACGAACGGTAGAGTTCGGTGCATCTATTAAGATTACGCCCGCGCATCACGTGCGATCCCCCGCTGATGCGCGCGCGCATGCGATCGCGCTGTTGTGATCGGGTCGCTATATAAACTTACGTTCCGTTTGCCCTTTGCATATATACCTGAGTTTTAATTTTATAAGTGGGTTGGTTTCTCCGATCAATATTTTCTTTGATTGAACTTGTCTAGTCAAATGAAAATATCAATGTATCTTCAATACTTACTACATTATATGCCATGATAAGACGATTGATACTTCCTCGGTCAATCGCGTTCTAGCGGGAAACTACTGTCGTAACAGCTTCAGTAGCACACTTCTACAACGAAACAAAAGAAAGCGTACCTAACAATTTGATGCCACAACAAACACTAGCATCACTTAATCACCGCAGACAACGTTTAGTTGTTATCCATTATTGTACGCCGTATCTAAGAGGTGAACTTTCACGCCTCTGCACAGATATCGTATCTAGATCGAGATTATCTGTGTGCGTTGTGCTTACGACATAAAGTCGTGGTGGACCATATAGGAAACATGATATTTAACATTAGTTAATTTATATTTGATAATTATTATCACATAATACTTACTACACTATTTGTTGGAATATACAAAAATATATCCGTCCCACTCAAGTGGTTTAGAGGCCCTTCATAAGAACCTTTTTACACAAATAACAGCTCGGTTATTGGTCTGTATCCCGTAGTATCCCGCCTGTATTGAGCGAGAGTGAACACACACCTCTCCTATTAAATAATAACTAATAATATACAAATTAGTTCATGAACTCACGTCTTTCATTGGTCCTAATACCCAATAGGTTATGGGCCCAGTGAATTAGACTAAATAAAATAGTGTTTAGTTTCAAATAAAAGGAACACTTTAAGTGCGTAGTGTATAAAAGACTTGTGTTATTTAATTAAAGTATTTTGATATCAATTTAATATCAAGTGAGATTTAGTAATTTAATACAATGGACAAATTAAATACAAAAAGAAATATTAAACCGTTTGACGGGAAGAAATATAGTATATGGAAACTTACAATGCGTAATTTACTAAATGAACTTGATGTGCTAAGTGTAATCGATGAAGGACTTCCTGGAAAACCGGACAGCGAGCGGAACAAAAGCCATTGAGACTTTGGCAAAAGATAGCATAATCTTAACATTTGTTAAAATTCGGCTTTTTGATCACGAAATACAATTGACAAATGAGAGACGTGAACCCAGCATGAAAATTCTACACGCAACATCAAATTCGGCTAGTATGAGCAATAATTGATATTCAAAAGTAACTTGAATCGAAGAAAATTTTATGAGAACACATTTAATACCATAAACCAATCACAACATTAAGTTTCTATAACAAAAACGTCGGAGATTATGAATACACAAGCGACAAGCAAAATGAGAAGATCTTGCACGAAACTATATAGAACTGGATAATCCAATAAATATCTCAAATGCGCAAAACAATACATAAGAGCAACGAAAAACAACAACATTCCGGTTATCAGCGAATTGGGCATAAAAGGAATCCTACATGGATGTTTTCTACTGTTCATAGATTACCTATAACCTGCTGTCGGTAAAGAAAATACAAATACAAATAAAACCAGGTATGACCGTCGTTTTTGACAATGATGATGGTGTGAAAATAATCAAAATGGGTAAGATGGTAACAAAAAGGGTAAGTCTTTGAACAATTTAATAGAAATTAATCTTATGCTTAAAAATGTGCTTTAAATACTAAAAGCAATCAATGAATAGAGTCGTTAACAATAATTATCAATTATAGCACCAAATACTTGGTCATATCGATAAATCTAAGTTTGTGCAAATAAAAAACAAACAAATTTATTCTGATAGCGAACTGATAAGGCATATTACACCAAATGACAATAAGTAAAGCTTGTATAAATGGAAAACAAGCATGTCTGCCATTTAATCAATTAAAATTTAAAATTATAAAACGACCTCTATTTAATGTGCAAACAGATATATGTGGCCCCATAACTCCTACAACACTTGACGACAAAAAGTATTTTGTATTTTTTTTGTTGACAAATACACACACTACTGCACTACATATTCAGTGTCTCGTAAATCAGACGGTTTTATAACGTTTCAAGATTATTTAGCAAAATATGAAGCTCATTTTAATTCGAGAATTGTCAATCTATATTATGATATGGTGGTAAATATTTGTGAAATGAAAGAGTATTGTGTGCAAAAAGGTATAAGTTACCACATAACAGTGCCGCATACTCCTGCATTAAAGGGATTGCTGAAAGAATAATTAGAACATAAAACAGAACGAAGTCGTGCCATGGTATCTGGTGCCAAATTAGATAAAACGTTCTGGTGGGAGGCTGTATTGACAGCTACATATTTAATAAATATGAGCCCCACGAAAGCACTGAAAACGTTTAACACACCATTTTAATTGTGGCATAGTAAAAAAAAACCACAAGTTATAATATTTAAATATTTTCGGTTCGACTGTTTATTTTCAAATATAACTAGGAAAACCAAGTTCGATGAAAAATCCTTAAAAAGGATATTAATTGGTTATGAACCGAATTGTTATAAGGTGTGGGATTTGGATAACGAGCAGTTTGTAAAAGTTAGAGATGTGATAGTAGACGAGATTAATTTCTTGTCAAGTAGGCCATTGAAGCCTGTTCGAGTGAAGCTTAAAAATTGTATTAACTCGGATAACTCTAACAGGTTTGTCTAAGAAAAACCGTGTAAACAAACTGAGGAAATACCTGTATCATTAGGTCCACCACCTAATAAGTCTGTAAGTGAAACAGATAGCACTTCATTTCAAAATATAAATCTGTAAGTGAAACAGATATGGCTCAAAATATAAGTCTGTAAGTAAAACAGATGACTCTTCATTTCAAAATATAAATCTGTAAGTGAAACAGATATGGCTCAAAATATAAGTCTGCAAGTAAAACAGATGACTCTTCATTTCAAAATATAAATCTGTAAGTAAAACAGATATGGCTCAAATATAAATCTGTAAGTAAAACAGATGGCTCTTGATTGCAAAATAAGATGACTTTATCTCGAAATAAAATGACTTTATAGACAAAATGAGCGAATTAAAAACTTACCTGCTGTATCTTATAATAAAAAGCAGATGATAGTTCTAATGAACTATTTGCTGTACGCATACTCTTTACTATGCAAAATATCTACACCATAGAAAGAAATTGAATCCAGGAATGATAAAGTATTTTTGAAAAATGCTATCAATGAGGCAATTAAAGCATTAATTAATAATGAAACCTGGACATTAGTTCAAAAACCGGAACATAGAAATTTTATCTATTTTCAATAAAAATGAGTTTTAAAATCCGTTGAGAAAAATATAAAGCTCGTTTAGTAGCCAGTGGTTTCAGTCAACAATAGGTATATGAAACTTTTGCACTAGTTGCAAGAATTCCTAGTTGCCGATTTTTAATAGCTTTTGAAAATCAGTTTAATTTATTACTCCACCATATGGATGTAATAACAGCATTTTTAAATGAAAATTAAAAGAAGGATAAGTATATACCTACATACATATTATGATAATTCCTAAAGGTATCGCAAATTCAATTAATAGTTTAATTTGCAAATTAAATAAATCGTTGTATGGATTAAAACAGTTTGCCCGTTGTTGGTTTCAAATTTCTTAACAATCTTTAATTAAAAAGTTTTTTTTAATACCTACTCATCATCAGCTATATTTATAATTTAGATGCGGTGATATTCTTAAAAACATTTATGTTGTACTTTAAGTCGATGATCTATAATATCGACAGCTAATATAAATACTATAAATAGTTTTGAAAAATTATTAAGTGAACAAATTTAAAATGGTACATAAAAGAAACTCGTTCGTCGTTGTTTCTGGGTTTCTTGGAAATCAAAGTGCTAAAGTATAAAAACAAAATCACTTTAGACCAAGAAATATACATAAGTAAAAACAGTTTTTAGAAAAGTTCAACATGAGTGACTATAAAACTGTCAAAACGTCTTTAGAAACCAAAATAGATTATACCTCTTTGAATTCAAGTGAGACCGTATATGCCCCTTGTAAAAACCTAAAAGGATGCTTGACGTATAATAAGGTATGCACTCGTCCTGATTTAAGTTTTAGCATCAACATCTTGAGTAGATTTGCTAACAAAAACAATCCCACACTTTGGTTATATATTTAAAAGGATATTTATTACCTACGATACTTGAAAGGGACTATGGATGGGAATTTTAACTTATCATAATTCTTTGCGAAGTAATATTTAAAGTGACATTCTTAGTGACTTTGTTGACTCGGATTGGGGAAGCAATGAATTAGGCCGTAAAAGTACAAGTGGCTATTTGTTTAAATTATTTGAACAAAGTACAATATGCTGGAACATAAAGAGGCAACTCACAGTGGCCGCTTCATTTACTGAAGCAGAGTATATGGCTTTATATGAAGCTGTTAGAGAAGTATTATGGTTCAAATCCTTAGTATTTATTTAAAAATACCAAATGCGATTCCTATATATTAGGACAATAATTGGTATATAAACATTGTAAATAATCCTACGAGTCACAAAAGATCAAAACACATTGATAAGTATCACTTTTCTAGAGAATTGGTGAAAATAATGTTATTAAAATTATTTATGTTTCCACAGGTAATCAATAAGCTGACATCCTAACCAAGCCTTTACCGACGTTTCGTTTTACTGAGATGTGAGAAAATCTCGAAGTAATGTAAGGATAAAAACATAAAGGAACTAAGGGTTACACAGTTTGTAAAATGTGTAAATAGTTATGAATTATGTAGAACTTAATTTTAATTAAGAAAATAATTATTAACGATTTGGTTTGATTAGGTTTTTCTGGGTTTTCCCTAATCCTGCGCATCGAATGGTGAACCAAATATGATTATACTCCCAGAGAAGGAAGGTGTGTGATATTATTATTGTGTAATTGTTCTATAAGATAATTTATTTAAGAAAAAAGGATTTATTTTTGAGGGGGCGTGTTGGAATATACAAAAATATATCCGTCCCACTCAAGTGGTTTAGAGGCCCTTCATAAGAACCTTTTTACACAAATAACAGCTCGGTTATTGGTCTGTATCCCGTAGTATCCCGCCTGTATTGAGCGAGAGTGAACACACACCTCTCCTATTAAATAATAACTAATAATATACAAATTAGTTCATGAACTCACGTCTTTCATTGGTCCTAATACCCAATACTATTATTGTTAAAGTAATTTTTTTGTTAATTATTATTTAATGTAATTTTGTTTGAATCTGTAATAAGGTACGGTAGTAGATCCACGCTGATTTCAGCATGAATGGGCCGGATCGTCCGGGGAAGTACTACCCTCTCATAGAAGATCGACTTAAGAGTAGTAGCATCCATACTACTGCGTTTCGTTCGGTGAGTGAGAGCGCCGGAGGCCCAGTTTCCCCCCTTTCCTCTTTCCTCACCTACCTCATTTCCTTCCCCTAACCCCATTCCCAGCCGCTATAGTGAAGGCCACCATACCAGCAGTTTAAGACGATGGCTTTTGGTATAGTGGCCGCCACTTCTGAATTCCACTGACTGTTTACCATCGGGCGGGGTGGAGTCACTTTGGTTGGCTATAATATAAAAAAAAAACACGGTTTTACCAGCGTTATGTAGCATTATTTATTTTTGCATAATTTTCCATTACATTATTAACTTTGGTCACTGTACCGCTCCCGTTGCTTGTAGGTACTAAAATTTGATCCCATAGCGAAGATCGGAATTATTCCACTATTAGAGTGTAAATATAGATTGTTTACTCATCATTCGTGATAGCTCGAGATTGAAGAACCATGTCTAATGCTGGAACAATATCGATGCTCCACGTGTACACGTGTTTGTGATCTTACCGGTCACCGGAAATGTACGAGTAGGTGAGATGTAGTCTTGTGTTTTCTTTAGAAATAGGCTGTTTGATAGTGATCTGTTTTCATTTCTAAAGTGCTCTAGTTCTCAATAGTATTATTGTCGTGAATATACATAAAATAACTGTATCAGATAATTTAAATGAAATATTTATAAGTCGCGTTGTCACAAAAAATATGTAAGTATAGTCACAATGTACATCCAGGCACATTTGATTAGAGCACAAAATGTAATGATGTAAAACTTTATTGGGTACCTTACAATAGTTTAATTTTGATAAATAATTTAATTTTATGTTTGTGTATGTGTATAATATTATATTAAGAGATTTTTTAATGATTAATTTGTATAATATGTAAAATGTCAATATTCGTATGCCATAATATACAGATGGTAAATGTGCTGGATATCTTACATTTTTATATAAATGTACCAACTGATTATACCACATTTAAACAAATAAATGATTTGATTTGGTTTTGAAAATATTGTTTTGTTTTAGTAGCCATACCTTAAACTACACCGTATTTAAGTTCTATATCATATCAAATCGATATAGTTATAACTCATTCTATCAGACCCATTACATCACCTCCCACGTTCGTAGTTTGCTCCTGTGGAGTACTCCCCACCGTGCTTTACTGTATCCAGCATCATAGTTTATTCATTCATTCATTCATTATTTCATTCAATTACAATTTTTGTATGGACTAAACTAGTGGAAATAACTCGAAAACACTCTTTATCATATAGAAAAGATCTAATGATCTAATGATCTGCAACTTAAACACACTTAAACTTAACTTAACTACAAATCTGTTTAAAGTTGTTAAACAGATTTTCTTGTATAGTAGGTAAGGCACATTCTCAATCGAGTCATCTTTCATTTGTCGTTACGAATTTACGATGCATAATTTTATGAACACATTAAACTTATAACATCTTTCCAGATTACTTTTAAGTCCCGACGTAAAATAAATCTAAATGAAAAATATAAAATACTTAAAACAAGTCGATTATAATCACGAAACGCCTGACATCTTGAAACTTATTTAACATAATAATCATCGTTACATTATTATCAGTTTAATAACGTTTTCGAATTTCGATATTTGATCGTGTGGTAGCCGATCTAGGAATTGGAAGAACTCGGTATTTTCTTATGGAGGTATCAAGTAATGGGCAACTGCGTTACCTGTCTAAATATTGCTTGCTGAGATCACCAATCTGCCTGCACCGTATCCAGGCTATGGCAAACGCCTAGCTTTGTAAGAGGCTTACGTCGAATACAGGCCGTCTTCAGGCTAACAAAGAGTAAAATAATTCTAAACTTAGTTAGTTTGAATTGCCGAGAGAGCTGTAGATTCATAATGTCAATTAGATTGGTTAGTTAAATCGACGTGCACCGAGTCCCGCTATTTGTGTATGCAGGTAATATCTTACGTACCAACTACTTTATAGCCATCTGATAAGATAAGATTAAAAGATTTGATAAAGTTAATAGCGGAACCGATTTGCATCTAATTGAAAAGAAACATTATGACTAAAGTCACATCTGGTTCGTGTTTTACGAGCTATAACATAAACTTAATATGGAAACGACACACGCATGACAAATAATTACAAATCAATGAACAAAACTAACTCGTGTTGGGCCATAACTATATATTATATCATTTGTATAGTCGCACAGTTCGTCCCACACGCGTCGCGTCACCTGTCCAATTACACGTAACTTAGGGAGCGAAATGAGCTAACAACACGATGACGTCACAACACATAAATAGTCCCGCAGCTCCACCCGGGTGGGCTCGCCCGAGCTCGAGTTACTGCCGATAGCTAAACGTTCCCTAACACTCCATACAAACCAACTGATAGACTGACACGATTTATAGAAAAACATATTAGTATCGGATCTCGGAAGTATCGATTATCGTAATCGTATCGATATCTCGATGGCTCGTATCGATAACGTTGCGACATCGACGTAGGGGTTCTCTATTAGCTAAGATTGGTCGTGTTGTTGTGAATTTATTTGTTGTCGTGTGTAACGGTACCGCTAAGTCGAACGCTATCAATTAATGATGGCGATAAGCTCATCGATATACATATACATACTAATGTAACTGTTTCTTTGATGCCAGCTCAATATTCAACATATAAACTGTTAACTACCTATTTAACATTTATATCATTACATCACACAGTGCTTATGTTAAAGTGACATGTTTAATTGTCAACGATTGGTCCATGCACCATCATCATCTGCCGAATACATCTATTGCATTAAGTTTAAAGAAGTCCTTCAATTTTTCTTTCTCTTCCCAAATAGTGTTTTCTTAAGCTTTTTGAGAGAGTTCTATTTGGTCACTAAGTACGACTGCTTAATTTTCAGTAAGAAGTTGCCGAAAAACAGTAGTTTCGTATTCTTACAGGACGACAACAGTATGCATGCGACTTTTTAAAATAATACAAAAACCTAATAACATAAAGTACCTATACTTACACTCTCGAGCGAAATTAAAACCAATTCTCAGTATTTTATTGTAATTCTATCACACAATAACTTTTACAACCTGAGGCATCATTACGCCTCGGATGCTTTACTATTTAATACGTTAGGTTGCCCCTCGTGACCGCTACATTCACAACTTTGACTGCGACATCGACAGCTTTGAATATCAGTGGAAACACAAGACACAACACACACAGTAATTATCCAATAAAACTGAGATAATTGCTAGACTTTACACTTATACTAGTGGGCCGAACACAAGGTGTTACACACACACCCACGCACAACATACACCTACTCGGGAATAACTAAACACTTAACGATGGACTTTTATTGAGTGTCGAATAGTTAAGTTTTTGTTTAGCGCTGAAGACACTCGAGAGGTCGTTTGACCTGCACATTAAGAGGCTATACATTCCCTTTGTATAACCTTACTATATATAATTAATACAAACGTGCGTGTGACTGTATGGATGTTTGTTGGTAATTCGTGGTAAAAGCTAACTAAAAGCTCACAACTCCGGAATAGAATAGACAATGCAGAAACGATGCAAAGACATCAATTTTCTTTGGAATTGACAGAAAAGTACTGCTTTTACTCACTCAATAAAGGGTAAATGCAAATCAGTGCCCGCTACAGATAAATAACTAATTGAAATTGAAAAGCCGCAGGTGAATGAAGGCTAATTTTTAACTAAATGTGTAGTTATGGGTACCATACATGCTATAACGAAACAAAAATGCCTACTAGACCAAGTACGATCTACAACTATGTAACTGTCACAAGTTAAAAGGGTACTAAACAACTGATAAACTACTAATATACATTTTTTTTGTAAATACATACATATTATAGATAAATTACACCCAGACACAGAACAAACAATCATGCTCATCACACAAAGATTTGTCCTGGGTGGGAATCGAACCCACGACCTCCGGCTTAGCTGTCAGGGTCACTAACCACTAGACCAACAGGCCAGCCTTGAATGAAGGCTAATTTTTAACACATGCTATAACGAAACAAAAATGCCTACTAGACCAAGTACGATCTACAACTATGTAACTGTCACAAGTTAATCATAAAATACATATATTATGAGCAATAAATCAATACATAGGTATAAAAATTAAATTAAAGATGATTTAACAAATGACTGTACATTATGTAGATATTATAATAATATAATAATAATAAATTTATTTATTTCTCTCATAGGTTTACAGTTACAAAATTGGTATAGCTTATGTAATATTAATTAGAAACCTAGTGAGAGCTGGAGTCCATAGTAGGTTCTAGGACCTGTGTGACGGATCTCCAGGCTCTCTCCTTGTATATATTAGTATATATTTAATAGCTAATGCTTACATTGGGAGTTGTTTGAGAGATAAATCAAAGAAATGCATGCATGGTGTGCGCGTGTGTGTGTGTGCGTGTGTGTGTGTGTGTGTGTGTATGTGTGTGGTGTGAGTGTGTGTGTGTGTGTGTGTGTGTGTGTGTGTGTGTGTGTGTGTGTGTGTGTGTGTGTGTGTGTGTGTGTGTGTGGGTGTGTGGGTGTGTGTGTGTGTGTGTGCGTGTGTGTACTATATAAATTATTTTAATATAATCAAAATGTTTTCTGTTTCAGTGTAATCTAGGGACAGCAGCCATTTTGTTACCGTTTGTTTGCATTTAAATTTGTTCAAAGGATTGATATTTAATTGTTTATTCACTTTGTTATATACGTAGCCAGACAGGAAATGGAAGAAACGTTGCGCAGCTGTTGTATTTACGTGGCTTACGTGACAAACAGCGAATTTACGACGGAAGGTGTTATATTTGGTGGGATCGTGAGGTAATAGGGCGTGGGTTTTCAGGATCAGCTTGAGAATGAATAGCTTACGGACTGAGAGAACATCGCAAATTTTAAACAGCTCGGTGGTGGGAAACTGATAGGGCAGCCGCCAACCAACTTTCAATAGAGCTCTTTGTCCTCGCTCAAGTCTCAAAAGGTTAGATTTAGTAGTGCCGCCCCATGCAATGACACAGTATTGGATGAGCGACTGGGCTAGTGCTAAGTATACCAGTTTTAGTACATTCGTGTCAGCAGAATGTCGCAGATTTTTAAAAACAAAGATGAGCTTTCGCAATCTGGACGCAAGTGCCTCTACGTGAAGCTGAAAGGTAAGCTTATCGTCAACATATATCCCTAAATATTTAATGCAGTTAGTTTGTTTCAGAGAAGGACAGTTGCAGCCAGCAATTGGTCGTGCACCACAGGAGTGAGCAAACAACGGACTGGGGTAGGGATCTGGTTTACCAGCAGATGTGAGTGAGAAATACAGGTAAAATGTTTTGGTAGCATTCAAAGTGAGCAGATTTCGTGTAAGCCAGTTCATGACGTGGTTAAGACCCGCTTGTGCACATGCAACAACTGAATCCCAAGTGAAATCACGGAATATCAGGGCAGTATCATCGGCATATGTGAAGATAGAACAGTTGTGAAGGTTTAAACGACATAGACTATCTATATAGATAAGAAATAGGGTAGGGCCGATAATACTTCCCTGAGGCACCCCGTAAGGCACTGGAAGTTCATCACTCAGCCATTCTCCAATCCTCACACATTGCCGCCTGTCTGTAAGATAGCTAGAGAACAGTGAGAGTTGAGGACCTCTTATTCCCAGCCTCTCAAGTTTAGCCAATAACAATGGGACAGAGACCGTATCAAAAGCCTTTGCGAGGTCTAAGAATATGCCCAGGACTTTTTCTTTTTTGTCAAGGCTGGTAATAACATGATTGGTTAAATCTAGCACAGCATTTTCTGTAGAAATGCCTGAGCGGAAACCATACTGATGTGCCGAAAGAAGTTTATATTGCTCTAAGTGCTTAATGAGTCTGTTATTTATTAACCTTTCAAGCACCTTTGAAAGCGTAGGAAGAATTGCTATTGGCCTATAATTTTCTGAACGATCTCTGCCCCCATTCTTATGGATTGGATGTACGATGGCTAATTTATATGCATCTGGAAAAACTCCTATGTTTAAGGCCATGTTGCATAGATAGGTGAATGGTGGGATCAGGATGTTTTTGAAACGTTTGAGAAAAGTGCCTGAGATGTTGTCTGAGCCTATCGCACAATCACTCCTAAGGTTCATTACTAGCTGCTCGATCTCTGACTCATCCGTTTCCAACAAAACGAAAGAATTTGGCAAACTGTGTGATTCCGAGATTGTGTTGTAATTGGTGGTGGTAGTAATTTTTTCTGCTAAAGAACGCCCCACGTTAGCGAAGTAAGTGTTTATATTATTTATTGATTTTATAGGGTCGGAGGGCGAGAGGAGTTCGATGGCCTGTGATTTACTTTTGGTGGTGTTGGTGATATTTTTTATGATTTTCCAGAGTTTTTTATTGTCTTTTTTTGCAGATTGTAATTGGTTTGAATCATATTTTTTCCTTGCGGTTTTAAGTAGATTTGTGCAGTAGTTTCTATACCTTTTATATGTGATAATAAGAGTGTCATTGTTTGGAGAGTTTTTCAACTTAACATGTAAGTTGTCCCGATTTCGTAAACACTTTAGAAGGCCTGGTGTCATCCAGGGCTTCTTGAGTCTTTTCCGGTTGGGTACCACTTTTAAGATTTTGTTTGAGGTTAGGACTGAGTTTAAACTATTAATGAAGAAATTAGTGGCGTTGTTAACGTCGCGGTGATTGTAGATTGGAGAGAAGTCTATGTGCAACAGATCAGATTCAATTGTGTCGTAGTCAAAAATTTCGATTTTTCTATTATTACAAGTATTGGTATTGATTGTCTGTGTGCATAAAAAGAAGAGGATAGTGTCGTGGTCAGTGACAGAAGTGTGTGCTACATAACAGAATGCTAAGTTTTTAGATTTAAGAATTAGATGATCGATACAGGTGTGATTATGTCTTGTAGGTAAAGTATGTGCTGGAAGCATACCGTGATAAGCAACCATCGTTAGATACTCCGCTGATCGTAAGTCGCTAGTGTTTACTGAAATATCGATGTTTAGATCGCCAGAAAGTATAATATTTTTAAACGATGAATATAATTTTAAAAGGTTGTGTAGAGAGTCGAGAAAGGAGGAAATATTTTGTTTTGCAGGGGACCGGTAGATGGCGATTACTACGGTATCTTTGTTCAAAATTAGCGATACACAATTAGCATCTTGAAGCGTGGAGCTAACAACTGAGACATGGTAATGTGTTTGATAGTATACAATCACACCTTCATTTTGGGTATTATGGTTGATCGAGGTGGTGACGTTGTAGCCTTCTAATGTAGGTATGGGTGGAGATTTTAGGAGCCAACATTCCGTTAAAATTATAATATCCCATTTTATTCCGCTTCTTTCAAGAAGCACATTAAAGTCATTGAAGTTCTTACTTATGCTTCTTATGTTTTGACACAGAATTGAGATGGAATGGCCATGTGATTTTACTATTTGGGGACAGTCCTCTATTATACATGTCGCCGAGACGGCTACCGAGACGCCATCTATGTCGTTAAGTAAATTATTTATTGAATCGAATTATATAAAATAGGTTCAAATAGGGTAAAATGTATAGAACCGTGGGAGTGGCTGTAAACCGTGACTGCGCAGAGATTGTTCAATAAGTAGTAGAAGGTGATGGGTGAGAGTGTTAGATGCGGATGTTGTGATTGGTATGGTGTGAGTGGAGAGACGTAGGTAGGTAGACTATTTAACGTGAGTGTGATTTCATGTGGATAAAATATATACAGTTGAATTGAGAAACCTCCTCCTTTTTTGAAGCCGGTTAAAAATGTTAAATCTATTTTTAAGTATGACAAGTGAAATAAATGCAATAATAATATAATGCCATATATGACGTGGTAATGTAAGTAAGTAGATCGAGTATGTGTACATATTATATATCTGTTGTTTGTGGTATGTTGAGTAGAGTATGTGAAAGTGGTATGTATTTGAAGGTGTAGTAATATAACGTAAATAATTAATAAAAAAGTAAGAACAAAGGTATTAAAGTTAAAAAATAATAACAAACATAGTGCAATTACGGGTGATAGTCATTTAGGATTCAGGTTCTTCAGGTCTTGTTCGGAGTCTATTCGAATCGGTAGTGCGTCTTGGGTCTTCTTGATAAATATTTTGCCGTAGGAAGACCAGGTTCCATAATACTGATTATCCTTGACGAACTGTCTAGCTAAATATGCAAGTCTCCTTCCTAGCATAGTAAGTGATTCGTCTATAAAAATTGGTTTTGGCGGCCCAGGTAGTTGGAGAAGAGTGGTGTTCAGTTTGTTTTCCTTATTCGTCCTATTATAATTTCTGGACTGTTTGATGTTTGATATTGTATAACAACACTGCGGTTACCACTAAGCCTTTGTAAAATCAATTATCCCAATACAAAATTTTTGTTGGAACGTCATTTTTCTCTTTTAAAACTTTACTCAATAAGAAGTATAGGAACTACATCCGGTTTGGAACCTGTGACTCACGGTTGAACTATCGTCGCTTAAGATAACATCTTAATTTTTCACCTCCGTCATCTCAAATAAAGGCTCGATGACGCTGGCTAGTCGTCAGATAACGTGATGTTTTCTAACAACGTACAATGGCCACAAAGAAACATTACTTTTCGATGCTTATCGGATAAAACGTTCGATGCCCAATCGCACAATCTTGCCCACGGATGGGCAACATAATTACTGATACACGCGGCTATTGACAACAATGGTCAATCACTACGCGACCTACGAACTTTGGGCGGTATCTTTGTGATGAGCGGGGCGGAGAGCGGTCAGCGGAGCAGGAGATATGTTTATAAAAGGTGACTAGACTAACTATGAGTCTTTTTCAAAGGTAAGAGTTGCTTGGTAGGGGGATCGGTGACCACAATAAAGGATATTATTAATAAGTAGATACCACTACTACTTACCTGATTTTTTGGAAGGGAAGGAAGAGAGTTCTTCTAGCCAACTTTTAAGATAAGATATAGTGTGATTTAATATTCTAAAATGGAGATCGTATAAGATGACCTGAGGGCCTAGAATTGTGGCATAAACGCTAAGAGAATAGAATAGATTAATTAATATATGGGATTGACTTAAGCAAACGCCAACATTGTCGTTAGCTTATATATCAATCCCATACATTTTTATAATATATTCTTTTCTATTAGCATTCATGCCACTTGCCTAAGCCCTCTGATTACTTAAATAATACAATCCATCGCTATATACGTCACTCAAGACAGCGCACTTAGGCGATAGCATCGGTACAAGAGGTTCGGTAAAGCGCATTACACACTGATGGCAAACGATGAGCGCCGCAAACCTGTAGTACACGCCGCGCTGACCACATTTAATGTATTGTGTTATGTATGACAGACTACGATTCTGTTTGACTACGTGAAAGTACTATCATTACGACATACATTTTTCATTAGCTCTTTATGAATATACTTCGCTTCGGGCTTCGCCCGCGCGTAAAATATGTTTTGTTGTATCCCTCGGGAACCAGACCGATTTTCGTTATAAAAAGTAGCCTATGCCTGTCTCCAGCACCGAATCTATCTACATATTAGTTTCCATCGAAATCGGTTCAGCCGTTTAGACGCTGAGTGGTGATAAACACACACACACAAAAACACATACACACAAACTTTCGCATTTATAATATTAATAAGCTTTTTATCGCATAGCAGGTGGACAAGAATTCTTACACTACCTAATGTTAAATGGTTACCGTGTGAAATATGGGAATAGTAAATGGGCATCCGATGCTCAACAAGTAGGTATTTTTAAGGTAATATCTTCAGCATACAGTCACATACTACCACGATATTGTTATTTTTCAGTAAAGAAGTTTTAAGGTTCCGAGATTTTCAGTGTATATACACCAAGACGTTAAATGTTTGGGAGTATTTTGTATCTGCATCTGTTAAAGTAAAAATTTATAGATCAAGCAACAGTTTTGTTCCGTATGTACGTATGTACCTACATCGAACACACAACCTTTTCCATAGCAGTTGCACGCACTTTTTATTTGAATAGTGCCGGTGCCGCCATAGGTAATAAAAAAGTGAAAAGAATTTAAGACGTCGTTATAAATTACGTAAAACAGAAATAATCATTAAAAGAGGTAAATTTTCTAAAAAGTAAATGATTTAATTACATAATCCATTAAAACCCACATGTTCTAAAACAGAAAATAGTTTTCCGCTACTAGTTTTCCGTTAATTAAAAACATTTAAATTTATCTTATAGACAAGTTCAGTTAGAGGTTGTGTAACACCGTAGATAACTGATAGATGGCAACACCAACAGTCATTACACACTGTCACTACACATGGCACATTCCGAACAGTTTTAGTATGTAAATGGTCCGCTGAAGCTATTGATAAACCACTACACATCGGGCACACAAACTAGTCCGGCCCGCCGCGCCAGTCCATACCGTCCGTCATCTGTCCCAAGTGAAGTGTTCCGCTCTCGACGCGTGTTTGTTCGTGTGTCCCAATATTTGTACAGTACCACCATAAACACGGTGTAAACCTCGGAGGAGGCTCTCGCGGCTCTACCTACTCGCTATGTCAATAATTAATATTCAATTACTTGTGTTTGGCTCTACTAGTTCAGTTAAGTAGAGTTCTGTGTCATAGCGCAGTAGTAAAATATCGCTCGTTTATTAAACTGGTCCGGTTGGGCAAGTTTCCTAGAGACACTCAAATTGGGCTCTATTAAAGTGTTTTAAACATAAACTAGTTACATAATTATGTATTTTTCGCTCTAACTTTACATTTTGTAACACTGATTACGATCAGTTAAACTTAATGTAACTGTAGGTACCTGCTTACTTACTTATGCTGTGTCGTTCAAATTATTCAAATGTTGGACGTTTATTTTGTTGGAATGTTATGTTATAACAGTTCTGTGTTAACTCTCTTTTAAATAAAACTTTAGTCACAATTCTTTAATAAGATAAGTACTATGCGATATAATATCGTGATGGCTCAATCATTACAATATACTTCATACTTTTTTCTTTCAATTAGAGCCTGGAACTCTTTACCAGCGCATGTGTTCCCATCTAACTTTGATTCTGGGTCTTTTAAGCGTGGCGTGTAAAAGCATCTCACTAAGCCGCCATAATGGAGGCCAACATACCAGTAGTTTGACTTTTAGAATGGTGTTCATTCCACTAATTGTTTACAATCAGGCAGAGTAGAGTCACTTTGGTAGACTAATTTAAAAAAAAATTAAAAATTCTCATGAGATTGAATATTATCTATACTATTATTTACAGCAGAAGAGTTTGTTTGTTTAAACGCGCTAATCTCTGGAACTACCAGTAGGGTTTCAATAATTCCTGTTGTTTGTTAGTTCTTGAAGGTTATATATAGGCTATGATCACAATGAAAGTGACGGGACTGGCGCTATAACCAAAGATGTAATTTAACACGGGTGAAACCGCGCTAAGAAGGAATGCTATCAATTAAAACATAACGTAACATTTACAAAGTCAATTAAGAGTATCTACTCTTCAAATGACGGTAGTAGATCCACGCTGGTTTCAGCACGAATGGGCCGGATCGTCCGGGGAAGTACTACCCTCTTATAGAAGATCGACTTAAGAGTAGTAGTATCCACTACTGCGTTTCGTTCGGTGAGTGAGAGTGCCGGAGGCCCAATTTCCCCCCTATCCTCTTTCCTCACCTCCCTCATTCCCTTCCTCTAACCCCATTCCCAGCCGCCATAGTGGAGGCCACTATACCAGCAGTTTAAGACGATAGCTTTTGGTATGGTGGCCACCACTTCTGGATTCCACTGACTGCTTACCATCAGGCGGGGTGGAGTCACTTTGGTAGGCTAACATAAAAAAAAAAAATAAAAAAAAAAATTAATGTTCAATATCGCTGGTACGTACAATAGTCCTAATGAAGAAACCCAATACGAGTATGAGATAAGTCGTAACATCGATAGAGCGAGGAGCAGCAGTGAAAGATGGTTCAATCCTTAGCGTCGTTTAACATGTCAAGGCTTGTAAAGCGATCACTTGTACAGATCGATACGTCTTGTTGCGAACCGCTGCGAACACTAGGGTTGCTAAATGTAAATAATAACAAAAACTTCATCGTATCAGTGTTGAGTGTAACATAAACTAATATACTGCAGTGGTTCAGTACTGTGTACAAACTGCTACGCAGAGGTCGCAGGTTAGATTCCGGCTCAGTGCAAATATTTGTGTGCATGAACATTTATAATACCTATTTGATTTCAAGTTTTATAGTACTTGCTGACGTAGGTATGGTGTTAAGGTTAATAATTGTAAGTAAACCTGGACACATAGAGAAAATATTTAAGTCTGAAATTGCTAGTTTATTTTAAACGACATGATGAACAACGCCATGAACATGTAGCTTTCTCTGTACGAAAACAAACTTCTAACCCGTAATGGATATGTATACCTAACAGGATGGGAAAACGATTGTACTTGCTGTAAATAATATAAACTTAATTTTCTTTTTAATTTTAGCGTGAATGACAATAAAATAAAAATTGAGGAACACTTATTAGGTAAAACAAGCTTATATATAATACATGCAATAATTAAATTAATTCGGAGCTATAGTTCTTTAATGTAAAATCCGTGTTTTACAGCCCTATATAGTGACCCTTCAATTATATGGTGGCTTGAACAATAAATAGTGTCTTAAATCGCTAGGCAGTATCCGGGACGTTTCCTGGTAGAGCGAGGATCCCTGCAGATGCACCGGATGCTGTGAGAAACCTCATCATCAACATCACGCGCGTGGCTAACAACTGCAATCAATCTGTTATGTATAATATTAATAGGATTGTACAATCCTACTTATATTAAAATTAGATAGCATGTGTGCATATGTGTGTTTGTTACAACTCAGCGCCTAAACGGCTGAACCGATTTCGATGAAAATTGGTATGTAGATAAAATCGGTGCTGGAAAATGACAAAAAAAAGACCGAAAATCGATCTGGTTCCTGAGGGAGACAAAACTTATTCTTCGCGCGGACGAAGCAGTGGGGCGCCGCTAGTAAGTTATATTTTTAAAAAAAGAATCTCATATTCTCACAGAGAATTGACTATAATATACAGACAGTTGATGAAATGCTTTTGTATGGATACTTACTATGCAGTAACACTTTTAGTTGCTCACTCTCCGCTCCCGTCTCCAGTAACGTGATGGCATATAGCCTAAAACCTTCCTCAGGAACTCGGCAATAATACGCAAAAATTAAATTCTTCAAATACGACTCGTATTTCTAGAGATTACCGATTAAATGAATATTTAATAGGATGTTAATATTGTCAGTTTAACTGGGACGTGTTTTATTGGCGTCGAAATGAAAAGGTTTGTGTGCGTATGTGTTTGTTTGTTAGGTACCACTCAGCGCCTAAACGGCTAAACCGATTTCGATAAAAATTGGTATGTAGATAGATGCGGTGTCGGAGACAGACATAGGCTACTTTTTATCTCGAAAATCGATCTAGTTCCCGATGAATACAACAAAACATATTACAGGCGCGGGCGAAGCCGTGGAGCGCAGTTAATAATAATAATATTCTACCACATTCACACAGCGCCATCTAGCCCCAAATTAAGCAATTATATTTGCTTGTGTTATGGGTACTAAACAAGTGACAAACTACTTATATACATTTTTTTTTTGTAAATACATACATATTATAGATAAATTACACCCAGACACAGAACAAACAATCATGCTCATCACACAAAGGTTTGTCCTGGATGGGAATCGAACCCACGACCTCCGGCTTAGCAGTCAGTGTCACTAACCACTAGACCAACAGGCCAGTCATGTTTTTTCAACCTTATGAAAAAGATTTGCAAAGTTATTGTTAAACGTACAACTTAATTGAGAGATTATTGTAACCAGAATTGCTTATAAATAAATAAGCAGCAAGTTTGATTAAACCAGATTGCAAAGAAAAGATACAATTTTAATAATCCAAGTAAACTCTATTAGATTGCAACCACTGGTGAATACTGGTGATCGTTACGAAACTTAGCTGTATTATTGGTAAGTAGAGTTATTTACAATTAAAATGTGCTGTCGTGTCGAACAGTGAGTAAGTGAGCTTGTAAGTTAGTAGGCTCAACGCGAAGTAGGCTCGACAGCAATATCCGCACTTGCGCAGACACCGGGGAACAGCGACACGATACGAAATCAATCGCTTTTACTTAATGGCACAATGAACAATTATATAGTTCTAAGGCTTAGGCATAATTGCCCTTTTCAAAGTAATTGATCTATGTATACAGAGTTTATACGACGGTATGATATTAAATGCAATTACGTGTAGTATGTGACATTATAAAGCGAGACAAAAAAAATCAACTAAATATCTTCAATAGTTTAGACACTGACTACTTTTTTAATTTCTTTGATTCTAAACACTCTGTAAGTACGTCAAACGGTCTCTGATAAACGTTGCCGCTCATTACAGGTCAGTAAACTTGTCATAATAAATGGTGTATTACTTTGTTACTACTAAAATTTTATATTTTTGTTGTTCGTCAAATCATTTTTGTGATTAATTTGAAATCATTATACGGACTAGTAACAGCTGCCTTTTCATTTAATATCCAACCGTCGTATACACTCTGTATAACCTGAAATTGATTTCTTAAACATAACAATTTATCAACATTCGATTAAGTAATGATATTTGATCCCTTTAATGGCAAATCCGACAAACTGTTCAAAACTAGAGCTTTTACCCTTAAGTTTTGTAAGTTCTTGGTTTAGTTTACCTACCACGGCACAATTTTTATTTGTTTAGTAGTCGGCCATGATTGAGCAAATATTTGTATTGAGTCAGGGGTTAGATCTGATTTGTTTAACTAATTGCATGTTTACGATATCCTTCACAGGTACCACGTTCTAAAAATAAACAAACGAAGGAAAATACATTGATATGTCTGTAGAGGAAGTGTAACGAAAACGCAATCAGTATCTGTTATCAATATTTATTTGATGTTCAGCAGTGGAATGCGAACGATATTTTACTCTGCTAATACTAATTAATTAGCACAAAAATAAGGCTCGATACGTAACGTATCGCCGGGAACAATTTCGTGACTGTTCACGGCCAATTAGGGCCAGCAAGTGCACGTAGCTAATAGGTGCAATAATTTGCGCAGGCGCGGCGCACACTGCCGCCATATTTCTTTCTGTAAAAGGACGCGCCGACGACGTCTGTTCGTGTATTAAACGATTAAGGTATTGTTCACCTTATTTGATAGTATTTACATCATTATTATCGGTAATATCGTTTTTGTGACTTTCTTGTAAAGTGCACGGCTTTCTGCTCACGTACAGATAACACGGGGCTTGTGATTGATTCAATGAATTGTTTTACTGATCTGATACTGACACTCGATGTGTTATTTACACTTGGATGGACGATGAGTGATGGTCCTTCTTCGCTTACTTCAGTCGAATATAGAGATGTTGAAAAAGTACCTACAAACGGGTTGAATCCTGTGTGATTCGATATGCCCCATTAAATTTAATACATTAAGATAAATTGTTTGTAATTGTCGATACACATATAAAGATAATATAGAAAACTAAATAACCAACAGCGTAATGTGGCCTACACCGCGTCCCCTAAGGGGTTCCGTCAATAAAATACCACTAATATCCTCTAACACCTCAAAACGCGTCGAGAGATTCAGTGAGCCCATTCACTTTTATCTTCTATAATGAGGTATTTACATTCAAACGTCCCAGCTCCAACAATACTTTACTCTAAACTGTTAATTATATAATCTGTGCTATTAACTTTACTTGTAACGTGGCACTTTGTAGGTTTATCATTCTTTATACCGACCATAACAGTAAAGGCGAGTAGTCGTGAGTGAAACCGCCGAGTGGCGGTAACTGGCGGCTAAGTGGCGAAATAATAATAAACATTAAGATAAATAAATGGTTGCGGAGATTAACAAGATGTGTGCGTGCACTGCGCCCGCGCACGCACCGCACACAACTAAATTTATATTGAAATTGTAGTTATTTGTCAGATAAGCGACACTAGAGTGTTATGTTTGACAATTAAAGTCTTAACTTATATATCTTGTCCTCTTACAGATCTTTAATTCTAATAATAAATTACTAACTTCACTGCGTAAGTGTAAATCTTTTATTAAGTCCACAATTGCATGCACTATATAGCAAATTCGTTTTCATATTTTCACAATGTCTGATATGAACGCAATGTATTTTTCAACGATCGACACCGAAATGTCTATGTTCCTACCTAATCTTTTAATTTTTTTTTAAACACAACTGATAATTATATTTATACTTAATGATATTGATGCACATGGAAGGCGCAATAAACGTAGTACAAACAACGACACGCCTTGCAATGTACCATACGAGTATCTGTTTGTATAATGATTTGTTTCCAGTGAAAGAAAGAAGAAAGAAATAAAATTGATTCATTTCATTAAGCCCAATTTTAGTGACTTAATTTACAATGTCTAAAACGTTTATTTCGACTTAAATTTGGTCGAGGGTTGTAATGGTCAGCAAATTCATGGCGCGTGAACGTTTTACGTATTTTGTAATGTATGAGCAGCACAGATAGATGGGGTGAACTTTATATTATCAAAATTATCTACCACTACCAGAGATTTACAGCTTTCAGCATTCATCACCATTTTGTACAAAAAACCGCAAAAGAACAACAAAGAGTATAAACAAGAGTAGTGCGACAGTTGCGCATGCGCTCTGTGACGGTGCACGGCCGAGCCGGTGCGCCAATTCGCGCTATCTGCCGCTCGTGACGCGCTCATTAAGATACAGCCTCCAATCTCAAATACTGGCCGTAATGGACCAGGCTCAGCGGCCACACAGCCCCGCGGTACGGTCTCAGTGCACGCTCACGCTTAGCATTTATCATTACACCGTTACTTAACTTTGAGGAAGTATTTGATCAGGTCAGTCATCTTTGCTTTTGATTTACGGCGCATTGCTTGATTCCGTAACAAAATTAGACCGTAATTCGTTTACATGGTAACGATCTCATACACCAAGGTTCAAGTTCAACATAGTTTTCTACTATACAAGCTCTGGATATAATTTTCTTCATTAAACGACGTTTAGACCTACATGATAAATTGTCGCTTTTCTGAATTCCTGGCACTATAGAAGTTTAAGTTTACTTGTTGTCGCCATTGACAAAAATAAAAGAAAATAAAAATAAGAATACATTAACTTTTCTAAAGCGTATAAGTTACTGTAAATTTAACCGAGAATCTTTTAGAAAAAATTGTGATGTACACCTCTATAAATATATATTTTTAAGCATATCTCTATTCTCTCTAAAAGGATATCTTTCTAACCTGCAAGGTTAAATAACCATCGTAAAATCTCAAAATCTTTTTCAATTACAAGAAAGTGTGTGTCTCCTCGCGCCAGCCGCCCGCTCGCTCCCCGCTCACATTGCGGCCACAAGTAATGAGAAGCGTCTCAATAACAAAGAAACTTTTGTATAAATTAAAGGGAGAGGCCATAACGTTAAGTGTAACGATTATGAGTACAATTTATTGTAGCAGCTATTTACTTAATATACGTTATATTAAAAGCTTTGTGCTGTCGTTCAAGCCCGCTGCCTTTTATCTCCTCTGTACATTTGGGTGGTCTTCGAAAACGAAAATAGACACCATGGCTGACTTGTGTTGTCATACAAGAACGATGAAGAAATATGGATTATGCACGATATATAGAGAAACATTATAATGCATTAATTTTGTTTGTTTTTTCAATAAATAATGTCTGAAAATGTTAGCTTACTTTTAGAGTTATTTAAATGAGAACTGTTTGATCGGCTGTGCAACATAATCTCACGGATAGAATGGAGATAGTAAAACAAGTTTTGATTCCATTGGCATCTTTTATCGTTTTTGGGGTATACAGTAAACACTGAATATCGCATCACATCATGGGTGAACACTGCTACGGAATTATTACGGCAACTATGTATTTTGCAAAGTGTCATTTTCTTCTCATTTCTCGTACATAGATGAACCTTGCACTAAACTGACTGCTGTGGTGTTTTGTAAACGCCACGATATGTCCTTCTTTAAATCAAATTTAAATAAATTTACAAATTTTTGACTGATCGAAAACCTATGTAGACGTAAATGAATTGTTCCGTTTACTTTTATTCGCAACTAGCATCTTATCGATTGAGAGTTTACACGTCACGAGTGGCAACGGCGCAATTTAGTGTTAATTTTTATCGTTTAATCTCAGCTATATTTTAAAAACATGTCCCGTCTTTAAGCTAGAATAAGGTGATAGCTGTATATAAAAATTTAAAACCACGAAATATGACACTAAATTGTCAACGTTGCCACTCATGACGCGTAAACGCTCTTATGACAAAATGCAAGTTGGTTAGGAGAATGACTTTCTTGAATTTAAAAAAATCGTAGTTTCATAGTTATGCCTTACTGTTTTTTACTCAAGCAGAGATCAGATAACTTATCCATCCACAAAAATAACCTCATAAAATACCCAAAAATGACAAATTACCATAAATATCAGTTGCTGCGGTCGCGTCACGACGCGCGACGTCGTGCGGCGTCGTGCGACGCGCGACGTTGCATGCTAAGTGCTCTATCAGACTCAATCGATCGCAACGGGAGGTTGCTTTAAACTTTTCGTTTGTTTTCAACTTTTCTCAAGTGAAACATTATTTTAAGGACCAACCACATTACGTCATGATGTTACAGAGATTTTATAGTTACATTTTGAGTGTTCCAATATAATTTTCTTCAGTAGTAGTAAAAGTTTTAAACCTATATATTATAATTATAAGGTATTTGTTTAATTATAATAATATTTAGATCGTCACAACAAGCAATAAGTACTCTACGAATTATCATAATACTAACTCCGATAGTATACAAGAAAGCCCTGGAACGAATCGCTATCTTTTATTAATTACTCAAAGAATAAAATAAAATAAATTATATTGTCTTAAATAAACTGTTTACTGATTAACATTAATTCACGATACTCCAAAATGAAATACTTTGTTTTAGTTTTTTTACTTGACGTAAAGTATGGCTGAGCCCTAACACGCGCGAGCACATTACCGCCAGTTAGTATGCTCTGTGGCGCTGCGCCTGCGCATCTAGCGCGGGATCAGTGCGCGGACGCATTTCGCTCACGTACCTAATTGTGCTCTAACTGTTCTCTACAATTGAGCGACGAGCTGTGAGAGACTCGCGCTCTATACAAACAATAAATAAAATATGTAGAGTTATGGACATTCTTATTTTATTGCAACGTAAATCATACTCGTTGTTATTTATTTTGAATGGACTATAATTCCAGTTTATTTGCCTTTAATGTGCAATTATATTTTTAGAATTGATACTATTAAAGCTAAACAGAGGCCCTAGACAAGACTAACCCCCGGTTTCTGAAAGGCTGATCAACGAAAAATTAACTAATCACCTGTTAAATCTCATGTGAAGTGCCAGTTGGGTTGCTAAAAGCATGAATAATTAATTTAATTTGATCTAGTTAGTAACTAATTAGATCAAATAAAACTAATTATCCATGCTTTTTGCATGCTTTCAGGTACTTTACATGAGATTTAACAGCTGATTAGTTAATTTTTCGTTGATCAGCCTTTCAGAAACTGGGGGTAAGTGTCAAAGATTTCTATTCTATTCATAGAATAGATAAAAAAATATATGAGATTGACATAAGCGTTGGCGTTAGCTTATGTCAATCCAATACATTTTTTAATGTAGTCTATGAATAGAATAGAAATCTTTGACACTTGTCTAGGGCCTCAGATCTATTTTGAGAATAAATCTTTATTTTAACCACAATGTAAACCGTAAATTTTAAATCAAATTAGGTATTTGACAGTGTAAATGTAGGCTTACATAAATTACAAAGTAGGTAGAACATTTTCCAATTCCATTTATGGTGTCAGAAAGTGACGACTTAACCGCCCTCTCGCGAAGTATTTACAATCTAGCGATATTGCTCCTTTAGCGTATTTTGACTCATGATAGCGGTCAATTATTTACAATAAAGCAGCAAAAATGTCACATCAGTAGACGCTGCTGCGTAGCGATTATTTTTTAGCATCCTATAAATGTTTTGGAGTCACTTTTGTTTATTTTTTTAAATGTAGGTTTTCGCACGTTAAATTTAGAAAGTATTTATCACTTTAAAAATAATTAGTATTTATACAGTATTACTGAAAAGGCAAGTGTCTGTCGTAAGCGAGTGCAAATTGGCTGTTACCTGCCCTTGATTTATTACGCTCATCGAAGTACTTAATTGTCTAATTAAGTTTGCGTTCGGCTATCGTTAATATTGTTCGCAATGACTGGTTCTACCTTGTAATTGTGATCGTAAGTGAACGTCTGCTTGTAACGAAGAGTTCAAATTCCATGTCTGATGATCGAATCGATTAGACTTTTCGCTACGAGCGGTGGCCTTAATGTTAGTTAGCTAATAATAGAAAACTAATAATTTATAACACCTGTGACCCAGCCACAGTTAGTGTTAACTCGTATCTTATTTAAGAAGGTCGCGTTATGTTTAAGAAAGAAGAAAAGATGGCTACATTTCTTTACGGATGGCATAAAACAGAGTGAGTTCATATGACGACTGATAGATGAGAATTTTTTTTTTTATATTAGTCTACCAAAGTGACTCCACTCTGCCTGATGGTAAGCAGAAAGTGGAATCCAGAAGTGGCGGACACCATTCCAAAAGCCAAACTACTGGTATGGTGGCCTCCACTATGCTAAAGAAACATATTACACTGACACAACTTTAGGGGCTAGGACAGTAGAAGATGGTGGTGAAGATGATGACGGCTAGTCTGTGCGTCATGCTCGTGAACTGGTGCTACTTGGGATGACTGGTCAATCTTGGCATGACATATATTTAATACTTAATCTAGTATTACCTAGTCGTTCAATATGACCGAAAGATGTATTTACTATTTTTATTGAAATACGTAGTTAAATTACCGTAATAAATAAACTAAATAATTGAAATCCTCTTCTTTTTTTTAATCTTGGTAATTAAATCAATTGGTTGATTTGTAATAATTATTTTGTATGGTTCATTGGTTGCGTCGAGTGTTAAAATTGTACCTTATACAAATAACTGTAATTATCTGGCGATTGAAAAGAGTGGCGTGAGGATATTTCCAGTACTTCTCATAGCTCTCCCTCGTCAGCGAACTGGCTGTAGGTTAATAATGGCCCAGTGGATAAAACACCCACTTCTTAACACGAGATAGTGGGTTCGAATGTGGACAAGTACCAATGTGATTTTCAAATCATGTACTTTCTAAGTTTATTCTAAACATTTCTGACTGACGGTGATGGAAAACTTTAAAGTCTGAAATTGCCAATCCACCTTGAGCAAGCGTGGTGATTAATGCTCATGCCTTCTCTATATGAGAAGCAGCCTTTGCCCTGCAGTAGGACAGTTAACAGGCTGGTATTATTATTATTATTATAGATGTTACATATTTTTATTATTTCGGCCGAAAGGCGTTCAATTCATCTTCTGACCGCCCCCAAACAATCTTCACCAATCGGTTCACACCATCTCTACAAGATCCTTGATCTACTTTTGAGCCTATTCACACCTTTATTTACATTCTTGAAATATACAATATTTCATGACATTGCGTATAATGGTGCTCCCTCGCCGCGAGCATTTACCTGTAATGTAACGTTACATTACATCAGAGAGAAAGGGGAACCGAGCATTAGCGCAACCTGTAATGATTGACTGCACCATTGGTCTAGTAGTTAGTGTAACTGACTGCGACGCCGGGTGTTGTTAGTTCGATTCCCGCAGAAGGCAAATATTTGTATATTGAACATTTGTATTTGCCTTCAGTCTGGGTGTTTCCTATGTATTCTATCTATGTATTTACAAAAAAATGTTTATGTATTATATTTTAGTTACCTATAACACAAGCTCTGCTTAGCTTGGGACTAGATGACGGTGTGTAATAGTGTCCACATATTATTATTATTATTTATACAATTCGTGCATTACATTGGTAAAGAAGGCGAATCGAGCATTATAGTGCTTGGGATACAATGTGTAATATTTTGAATCTGGAATGTTACACTTAAGCAAATGCTTTGTCAGGGAGATAATAATGTAATGAAATGCTCATAATCGAGCCTGTAACGTTACATTGAAAGTGAATGTTCGCGGTAAGGTAGCACCTTTAAAGGAGCATAGAGCACGGGCTATTAATCAATTGGTTGGTTCCCACGATATTAACTGCGTGTTTTATTTAAATAAAGTGCAGCTGCGATCTGTTTCAGTAGCTATACAGCCTGATTTACCTAATCACTACAAAACCATAACTACTGTATTTTATTATTATTGCTATAACGTCGCAGGTTGCACGATTTGAGAATTGCTTAACTACTCGAGATCTACTAAGAAAATTTCGTAATACGTTTTTGACATATTCTAAACTAATATTAGAAAGAGAAAAGATTTATATTTTTGTATTTTTCTTTGTTTGTTTGTTTGTTTTGATTTAACTCAAGATCTACTTAACCAATGTCTTATCTTATCTTCAAAATTCTTTCACCTTTAGAAAGCTACAAATAGGAAGGGTAACATCTTACTAATATTATAAATGCGAAAGTTTGTGTTTTTTTTTTTTTTTTTTTTATATTATAATCTACCAAAGTGACTCCACCCCGCCTGATGGTAAGCAGTCAGTGGAATCCAGAAGTGGCGGCCACTATACCAAAAGCCATCGTCTTAAACTGCTGGTATAGTGGCCTCCACTATGGCGGCTGGGAATAGGGTTAGGGGAAGGGAATGAGGGAGGTGAGGAAAGAGGATAGGGGGGAAATTGGGCCTCCGGCGCTCTCACTCACCGAACGAAACGCAGTAGTACGGATACTACTACTCTTAAGTCGATCTTCTATGAGAGGGTAGTACTTCCCCGGACGATCCGGCCCATTCATGCTGAAATCAGCGTGGATCTACTACCGTACAAGATATGTGTGTGTGTGTGTGTGTGTGTGTGTTTGTTACCACTCAGCGCCTAACGGCTGAACCAATTTCGATGAAAATTGGTATGTACTACCTACATAGATTCGGTCCCGGAGACGGTTTGGTTCCCGAGCTACACTAAACCATTTTCCGCTCGGCTATATTTTATTATGTCCGAAATATTTTTTTTGATTTTCAAAATTTCAATATATTATGTGCCTTTTTAAATCTGAATGGCATACGTTACAATCGCTATGATATTTGCCGTAGGCGTTTGTTGTGAGACCGAAAGAAACTTGATACCGAAGCGAAGCGAAGGCGGACATCTATACATATAATAAAAATGTAACCGATCGCTGTCTGTACATGGAAGATATATGAGAAAAAAAATTATTAGGGGCTTTATCAACGCAAATAGAACCCAAAACAATGATTGTTACAATTTTTGTCTGTTTGTCTGTTTGTCTGTTAGTCTGTTTGTCTGTTTGTCTGTTTGTCTGTTTGTCTGTGCGTTTGTTCACGCTAATCTCAGAAGCGGCTTATCCGATTTAGATATGGTTTTCACTAATACATTGTGGTAAGCTTCACTTAACATTTAGTGTTTGTTTCATGTCAATCGGTTCATAAATAAAAAAGTTATGCCAATTTAAAGAATCACGTCGAACATTTGTTAATTTACTACGAAATCTGATAGAAACAGAGACTTTAACAGGTTACGGAATAGCTGATAGCGTTTTTATTTTTCGGATTCCGCTCATTCTAAACAATCTTCCGTTTAGTTTTAAATGAGTCCAGTTTCCAGTGAGCCTATGTTTCGCGATGACAATTAATAAAGCCCAAGGTCAGGCACAACTAAAAGTTGTGGGCGTGGATTTAAGTATTAGCTGTTTTTCGCACGGTCAGCTTTATGTGGCTCATCACGTGTTAGCATTCCTAGCAGCCTGTATGCTTTGATTCCCGATGGCTATACGTCTAATCCATACATCCATACACCCATACATATTATATAAGGCTTTGTCCTGACTGACTGACTGACTAACAGACAACGCACAGCCTAAACTGCTGGTCGTAGCGACTTGAAATTTGGAGGGTGTGTTTCTCTAAATGTCTAGAGGTTGTACTAAAAAAGGGTATTTTAAAATTTAATTCCTAAGTGTGTGAAAAGGGATGAAATCGATCATATGAATCTTCTTCATTTTTTAACTTACAGTTTTGAAATTTTATTTTGGAATACTTCTATTTAAATAAAAAATATCCTTATAATTTTATTTTAACAGGGGTGGATTTAGAGGGGTGAAATTAGGGATGAAATATTCTATACAAAGATCTTTAGCTTCTGAAGCTAGCGACTCGAAATTTACAGAGAGGGGGAGGAAAGGAGGGAGGAAAAGGAGGAACTGAGGAGAAGGGGAAGTGAGGGGAAAGTGTGGGGAAGTGAGAGGAAAGTGACGGAGAAGTAACGGGGAAGTGAGGGGGAAGTGAGGGGAAAGTGAGGGGAAGTGAGAGGAAAGTGACGGAGAAGTAACGGGGAAGTGAGGGGAAGTGAGGGGAAAGTGAGGGGGAGTGAGGGGGAGATAAAAAATAGTATGAAAAACAGTATTTAAACAATATAAAAATGTCTATTGGAAAAAAACGACATTCAGGCGAGCGAAGCCCAAAAGGTGATGAAACAAGTGCTAGGAATCTCAAACTTTGCATTGTCATTCCTATTAGAATATAGGTGCTCACTTAGACTATAGTTTTTATAGTAGGATTACCAAATTACTAGAAAATACTCTTTTTTTAATATTCAGAAACCACCCTTATTAAAATGGGCAAATAAGAGTCGCAAGTTTGTGTAAAAGAGGTTTGTCAGTTTTAGCGGTAGCGGGTTTAAGGTGGTTCCGACGAAATTTCGCCGAAATCCGCGACTTTCATCTCGTTATTTAGTAGATTTTAATGCTATTTATTCATTTTGTTTTTTGCCTACAATATACTTTGATTCATGAACTTTAGAATAGTAGAAGAATTATTTACAATAATTGATTATATAACTTATACTAACGTTATTAAAACAAAGTGATTTCACTTATATCGAAATATTACTTTGTAATTACTATAGTTATAAATATAAAAGTTATATTGAATCAACCGGAATAAACCAAATGTCAACTCTATAGATTTATTTCATTTATTAGGATAATGTTTCAATAGTTATTGATAATTTGGCTGAATCAGCGTCGCAGGGGCTCTGCGCGGGCGACGGGAGGCAGAGCGGCAGAGCGGCGCAAGCCCTTCTGACGGACGGACGTATGCGGTTTTTTTAAAAATTATTTACGTAATTCAATAATTGTAAATAAATAATATCAAAAAAAAAAAATTGTGTGGATAGATTTAGTGTTGCAAATAAATTAGATTAGTTGTTTAGATTTTTTTAGTGTATTAAATACATAGGTATTTACCTACATTTATTATTATTTTTCATCAAAATGACTAAAATTTCACGACTGAAACAAATACAAATGCAAAAGATTCAACACATGAATATCCTGTAAGTAGGTGTATACCTACCTTCATATTTTTAGTAAATACCTTCTTTGAGATACTTACCTAGGATATCCTTTAATTATGTTTAGTTCCACGTAAACTAGGTAGCAGGTGGTGAGCCTATTGTCGCTCATGATAAGATCAAGGCAACACCAGGCCTCAAGAATCAGTAAATTTCTGCTGTTATATACCCTAGGGATATGAATATGAGCTTGCTACAATATTGTCTATGTCTACTATCATTTCGAACTAGGTGTGTGGTAGGTGGGCACATGAGTAAAATATCTAACTTGGATATTTACTCATGTGGCAAGGGCGCTTTCCGATTCCGACCGACATGTACGAGGTGCTTCGGTCGGAACACGAAAGTCGGCGTCGGTCGTACAACTAGCATAGAACTCAAATTACAATGATTATACGTGACATGCGTCGGTTTGCGACCTAGTTAGGTACCTACACAAAACAACCATACACGCTGCTGTTAGGTACCTAACTATCTACGTTATCTTGCACGAGCATAAATACCTATACATTCTATAGATACATACGGTGTGTACTTGAATATTCTATCGGTAAGTAATGCCGATAAAATATTCAAGTATTTACCTCGTTAGATTTTTTTTCATGAGCTGATAAAATCAGTGATAAGATACTAGGCTATAGTAAATACCTACCCTTCTACTTTCAATGCATCTTATTTTGATTTATTTATTTGATTGCAAGAAAGGAAGAAAAAAAGGCTTTACAAAACGTCTTAGTCTCTAACCAAACTAAAATATTTGAAAACTGTGAAATTATCACAATTAGGTAAATTAAAAATCCTACTCTCTGTTCCTTTATTATCGTACTATATGAATTTTTAATCCTAAAATTAAATAATATATTGTTGAGTGCCTACTGGACATAACAAAACTAATACCGTATTTTTCGAGTGATAGGTGTATGTAGAAAGTAATAGACCCGGCACGGTGGCACAGTATAAAGAATTTTACTCTTTTTTGTACAGTCTTTACCTAACTAGGTAAAGGCAAAAGAATTATGTTTTAGCACTCTATGTATGTATGTATGTATCTTTATTATATTATATTATATATAAACTTATTGTAAAATGTTTGTATGCCTTGTATGTAGGCAAAACATAGCGCACTATTTTTATGATCTCAAGACCTTTGTTATGTACCTATGTTAACAAATGAAATTTCTGATTTCTGATTTCTGATTATAAGTGTATGTACTGTAAAACTACCCCGTGACGTCGTCCGCATGGATCCGTTACTTAGCGATAATATTACATTAGTTCTACTTTACCGATTTTGCATTATATTATACATTTACAATACTGCAATATATACGTACATACATATATATGTATGTACACATATATTTGTATGTACATATTGCAGTAATCTACACTTATAATGAATCTCTAGCGAGGTAATTTTCACGGTACATCCAAATAACTCAAACTGTGGGTACAATGCGTCTACTTCGGAAATTGTTCGTGTTACTTATTTTGCTAAGGGTACATGATATTGTGTACCTTACGTACGGGCACTTACTAGAAGATAATCAACATAGGAATGATGACGCTTTGTTTAAAGCATGTGTAACTGAAAATCCTTATCAGCTCCATCAATTGAATTCAGTTTTGCTGGTGTATGGTGCTGTTTCAAATTCAGTGCAGTGGTGGCCATACAGAGTAAAGATACTGTGGGAGAAAAAAGGAAATAAAGAGGACCGAGGAGGTAACTATGCCTTCGGACCACTGATTTTCAGACAAAACTTACATTTTACGTCGTTATGTACATGTTAAATGCACATCTCCAGCCAAACCGTCCCACTTATTCTAAAAGATCTACTTCCGTAAAATGTTTGCTGGCTATACAATATACAGAACGATTTACTGAAGTTATATCCAGATGAACCGAAAATAAATAAGGAAAATGAAAATATGTTAATTCATATAGGTTAATTAAATTAACACTTATGAACGTCAAAATTTACAAAATGTCAGCAAATTAACCTACAACTAGTTCGCTGACAAACTGAAGAACAATTTTAAAAGAATTTTAAGAAGAAGAATTGAAGAACTGGCAAGAAACTCAGGCCACTCTTTTTAATCGCCAGGTTATTACAATTTTTGTAAGTTACAGTTTCAAGTAGCATGCAAAGTGACACAGGCAATACACTTAACTCTATAGGTAATTAAATACTTTCAGCTTTCTATGTTGCAAAGAAAAAATAAAAAGTAAAATGTGTGCGTGTAAAGGCAACATGTGAACTGTAATAAATGTTTCTATGTAAGTATTATATAAACTGTTAATATTCGATATAAGTATAAAGTAAGATGAACTTAATTTACCACAGGAGTTCACAATGTACATTGTGAACACCTCTATTTCACAAATCACAATGTATAATTTTAATAATACTAAGTATACAATTTTAACAAAAAAATACAAAATGTGTACTTAACTGTACAATTATGGCTCGGGCATTATGTCATATATAATTAATACAAAAAAAAAAAACATTTTATGTCAAAATGTATCAATAAGCGAGATTACAGGATGGAAATAAATTATGAATCATTTAGTATAATATTCTGTATACATCTTTGCTCGAGACAGAACAGCGTTTTGTTTCGATTAGATTCGTGTTCGTAGAGTAGATAATCCTTCTACTGATTTGGCTGCGCGATAGAAGCCTTATTATAAAGGATGAATTTACTATGGCATACTGTAAAGCGCTAAAAGCAGTGGACCAGATATCAGACAACACCAACTCATGAGTGGCTATCACAGTCCTACTATTTTGTGTTCATTTTCGGCAGACTGTGCCTGTTATTCCTACCTCGTGGACTAAGGCTGATGAAATTAAATAGTGTTTAGGAGGTCCACAGTCTGTAGCACTTCAAAATTGTTTTGCATTTAATAGGCTCCAAGCCTATACACTCCGCAAGATTTGCCATTTAATACAATATACAAGTACAATGTATAGTAGACAATGCACAAGTGTAGTCTGATTTGTTACTCGAGTTTGGTAGCGGTACTTATCTACAGAACCAAGAAAAAGTTGTCTTGCACAAAACCTTACTTTACATACATCAATATAACCGTGCCGTACAATTGCCTATCGAAGTGACTTCACTCTGCCTTATGATACAGTCAGTGGGATCCAAAAGACTAAGTGGTAGCCACCATTCCAAAGGTTATTGTTTCAAACTGCTGGGTAGGTGGTCTTTATGAGATGCTTTTTTATTATTGATGCAGGACCTCATATCATCAGTCCATAAAGACGCAGTGAAGTTAGAAAGTTATGAAAACTCTTGGCTTTTGTAAGAGCTAATTTTGAACACTTAACAATCAGACGGGCATAAATAAAGATTGAATTTTTCAGTATTGTTTTAAAAAGTCATGTACTAGTACTATTGATACAGTTATTTTATTCATACTGGTCTACCAACGTGACTCTGCCTGGATAATTTAAAGAAAAGACATTTTGCTGGGGTAATGTTTCAAACGTTACCCCAGCAAAATCTGTTTTTTTTTTTCGAATAACTTTAAAACTATAATGCAAACAAATTTTGCTATAGGCAAACAAATTACTCCTTACGACGCACTAATTATCTGTTATACTCTCACCTCTTATAAGCACATTTTTATCAACATTTTGCTGGGGTAACGCACTCCTCTGCTATTTTAATAGAAATTGTCTCAAACTGCTAGCATAGTGGCTTCATGATACTAGCGACACTATTGCAAATAGTAAATATATATGAAGATGAGGTACGCATACGTTTCATACGTGCACACACACAAACTTTCGCATTTATAATATTAATAGGATGTTAAGACATTTTTTAAGTCAAAATGTTTTAGTTTGTTCATGTACAAAAAACCTATATATATATATATATATATATATATATATATATATATATGTATATATATATATATATATAACTATAACTAAATAAGTATAAACTCGGCAGGGTTACTAAACTAAAGTGTACTAGTATTAGTTGAAGAATACATATCATGTCAATTATAGGAATTTATCACAATGGTGTATTGTCATTGGGACTTAATTTTTAAGCGACTTCAAAAAATATTAATAATATATTATTAAATATTTTTTTGTATTCAATAATTCATAAAAATCGTTTTAAACGGCTTTTTTGATCAGGTAATACATTTCACAGCAGCTGGGTTTTGAGTTTATTGTTTTAACCCACAGTAGTTATATTACTACATATTTAACAAACGTCATGATTCTAAACACTTATCTTTGCTTTCGCTACTATATAAATAATAAATATATAAATAATATATACTAAAAAATATACATACTTACTAAACGAAATAATAAAAGATACTAAAAAAATAATTCATTATTGGCGCGTCCATCAGATTTTAGCTCTGCGGTTTCGGACAAGTAAGGTCATTGTCTTATAGTTGTGCTACTGCTACTTGCCGCTAGAGGGCGAATTCGCACGCAATGTTTTTTTCGGGTGAGGCGCGGGGTGGTGAGGAAGCGAAACGCTCAAGGTCATATGTGACGGAACGCCCTTAAACTGGATTCGCCATAGAGACAGATAATACTGATACAATGTACGATTGCCATAAAATCAGGCACGCAATATTCTCATAGAGGCCCATCGGAATTTTCACGCGAACGAAGTCGCGGGCAACAGCTAGTCTAGTAATATATTCGTAATAAAATGACTTCATGCTGACTGATGATGCCACTATGGCCATTTTATGAGTTATTTTTTCACTCTGATTAGTGCACCGGCATCAAAAGTAGAAAAAAATATAGAAGGTAGTTTACTTTTTGTACTTTTTATATCATTACCTACGTAAACAAAGTATATAATTTGCCTAATAGTTGTAAAATTTCATCACTTTCACAAAATTTCCTGTATAATTTTCATAGTATTTAGTTGCTTGAATAAAAGACATCAACACGCTATACATTTGCCAGTAAAGTGGCTAAGTTCTTTTGCCTTTAAAACAGCTTTAGGTATCCAATGATCTATTACTACACCAGCAAGTTTAAAATTACTTTTCTAACTTTATATATTATCTATCTGTATATAAGTATGCCATTTTAATCAATCACTGTACCACCCTGAGCGAGTATGCGCTATAATAGCTACATTAATATGTGCGCGTGTGTGCGCGAAGCTCGGTTTATAAAGTAAGAGTGGACGCGGAGCATTTCCTCCAGAAATAACAACACGCATTCATACGATACTTATACACAACAATAAAAACTCTACCGCTCGGCTATTTTAATCGAAGCCTACAAGAAGCCAGACGTAACATCCTCTCATCTTACGCAACAAAAACTGAACGAGTTTATATTTTTAATTCAGCGCATGCGCATGTCGTGAACGGGAATAGAGCGGCCGACCCCGCGGTCACGTTTCAACCCATTGTTTACTGCACGACCATTGTTTAAGGGGCGAGCTGACCATCAAAGCGCTAATAAACTGAGTGTTGCGCGTGCGCCTTTCTAACTGCAACCGGCCAATAAGAGCGCGCTGAGACCACGCCCCGCCCTCCGCCCGCCGTCTAGCGGCTAGACCTCCTCCGTGACCTCTCCCAGAGCCTCAACGTCACTTATCGGCTGCTTTATTAGCGAAACGATCCGAGGTCATAGATCTGCGCGCCACCTCGAGTCACCAAATTGGACGTTAACACCTCTCAACGCTTTCTACCAATATATATCAGTCGTGATACGAGCACAATGTGCTTGACACAAGATTGCATCACAATGTACTGAAGGGTTAACACATAAAGTGTCGTACAGCGTGCTCAGACACAGTTCGAAACTCTTACTGAAAGTTAATCTCAGCGATCAGTGAGCGATCAGGGACCTTACCACAATCACTTATAGCAATCTAATTATAACCTTATTGTCTCTATCCTTGTTTTAATGGTACAAAAGGAAAAGACAAAACACGAAGTAACATTAAAATAATACTGCTATAAGAGGTGTTGGTAGGCCCCCAGGAAACCAATGGTGATAACGATTCCTACTTAGTTAGAGGACATGTAATAAATGAATTAGTGGACCTCACGAAGATTCCCACTTACAGGACATGTAATAAATGAATTAGTATACCCCACGAAATAACTAAATGTAAAAATAAGTTTGTTTTCCTTTCGTACCTACTATCAAATTGGAAAGCCGCCAGTGATAGATGATAGTCCTATTTATAGACTTTCGTTAACTACAATCCACAACTTTTCGCTGTTTGGTAAGCACAACCTCCTGCTTGTATTGTACCTTCATTGTAATAAAGAAGAAATTGTCGAGATATTTGACCAAATTCTAGGAAATGTAAAAAAATTGTTAAAGCGCTTATATACATACGCCCGCGTCTAAAATGTGTTTTGTCTCCCTCGGAAACCAGAACGATTTTCGGGATAAAAATAGCCTATGTTCGTCTCCGGCACCGAATCTACATACTAATTTTCATCGAAATCGGTTTAGCTGTATAGACGCTGGGTGGTAACAAACACACATACATAGGTGCACACAAAATTTTGCATTTTAATATTAGTAGAATGCAAGCTCGAATCTCATTCATCTCAACACTCAATACGGGCAAGATTACAACAACTCGTAACTCAGTAACTATAACATTTGCCCACGCTATAAACTACTTTATAATATGAAAATATGTCACAGTTTATCAAAATGTCAGTGCTATACAACACGCTAATGTTTGTTCTGCAAATACGTAACCACGCAAGTTTATGAAATGTATGTGTGGTTTGAAAATGAGTGTTCTTTTTTTTATATAGTAGCCTAACAAAGTGACTCCACCCTGTCTGATGGTAAGCAGTCAGTGGAATCCAGAAGAGGTGGCCACTATACCAAAAGCTTAAACTGCAGATATGGTGGCCTCCACTATGGCGGCTGGGAATTGGGTAGGAAGGGAATGCGGGAGGTAAGGAAAGAGGAAAGCGGGGAAATTGGGCTTCCGGCACTCTCATTCACCGAACGAAACGCAGTGGTACGGACACTACTACTCTTACGTCGATCTTCTATGAGAGGGTAGTACTGCCCCGGTCGATCCGTCCCATTCATTCATACTGAAACCAGCGTGGATCTACTACCTAATAAAGCAACAACAACAGTCTACTGCTAAATATTGTATTGGTATAAATAATGTATCTTAACGTTACAGTGGGTTTCATCGCATTTAGACGATCACCGATTATAAGAGGTGTTGACAAATCCTAAAGCTTTGAAAATTCACATTTTCGTTAATGGAAAAGGCAATGCGTATCTTTCGAAAAGATTTCACATTTTATGAAAAAATTGGCTTCTCAATGAAGAAAACTGACGACAAACAGTGAGAATTTGTTGGTATTAGTGGCATATAAAGCAATAAAGATGACAAAGAGTGTACCTAATTAATAACTGAATAAAAATATTAAAGTAAATTTTATGACTATTAGACGCAAAAGCATACTACATCAATTCACACAAAGCATGAGTTTTCTATACCAGTTTCTTAGAACGAACGTGCGGAACGAAATTAACAATGGGTTATGCAAAATACAAACGTTATTACACAACGATACGCTATTGAAGTTCATAGTTCAAATGATCAAAGTCATGTGTAGTAAATTATATTTTTTGTCTGTCAGTCTGTCTGTCACGTTTTCACGCCTAAACCACTGAACAGATTTAGATGAAATTTGGTATAGAGATAAAATAGACCGTGAAGAACAACATAGGCTCTATCGTCTCTCAATCATTGACATCTTTTATAGCAAAAAAATGGCGTCAAGGGGTTGAAATAGGGGATGAAAGATTGATGAAAAATGCGAGCCGTTATTCACACGGGCGGAGTTGCGGGCAACAGCTAGTTAACTATAATAATTTAGAAATCACTTAGTTTTACATCTTGTAACTTATGCTCGAACCTTGAAGATCTTCGATCCATACTATTACAAAACAGGTTCCATTTACGATGTTGTCTTATGTTCGAGATAAGTGAGCAGTTTCAGACAAAGGTTTTGGCTTTTGATAAGGTAGCCACCACTTCTGGATCCCACTGACTGCTTAACATCAGGCAAAGTGAAGTCACTTTGGTAGGCTAATATAAAAATAATGACTTTTGAGTTTCTAATACTTACTATAGTACGTCATTTTAGTGCAGTCCGTACAAATCTATACTAATTACAGGTACTTACAAATGGTTGAAATTCTACGTGAGTAGAGTAACGTTTAATCATGTTTAACATAAAAGCTCAAGCAAAAAACCAGTCAAGTGCGAGTAAGACCCGCGCACAAATGGTTCCGTACCTACCATCTATAAAAATGGCAAAAAAAACATGTTTGTTGTATGAGAGCCGCCTTAAATATTTATTTTATTCTGATTTTGTTATATGTCGTATATGTTATTATAGTGTCAACAAAAATACATCATCTGTGTAAATTCAACTGTCTAACTATCACGGTTCATGAGATACAGCCTGGTGACAGACGGACGGACGGACAACAGAATCTTAGTAATGGAGTCCCGTTTTACCCTTTGGGTACGGAACACTAATAAACAGCTTAAAATTACTGAGCCCAAAAAGTTCATTAGACCTTAAAGTTAACTTAAAAATTAAATATTTCGAACTTTTAGATTGAGTATTTTCTTAACTTTGAACTCCCAATCACTTCTATTTTTCAATTTTATCATTTTCCAGTTCATCAAATCTCTAAGAGGTTGTAGAGACAGATGGTTCGATGGTTCATGTTGTCGAGTCACGAACTTCGCAACAAGAGGGCTTTACTTTGTAGAGATTGTACGTAAGCAGTGAGCCTGTACGTAAGTACGGTGAACTGTGACTCAGACTGTACGGTATTTCCGTTTTACACGTCTTAACCGCGATCAATCCTTGAGAATCAGCTTTTGACTTAGTGACGACTGCGCACGTCCTTGTATAACGTGAATAAATTTATTCATTTATGCGAAATAAAAGGTAAACAATTATACGATTCTTCTGAAAGAGTTCGTATGATTGTTTTTCCTCGTACATTGTCGTCCCTATATTAGATTGGTCTACTAAACTAGACTAAAATGATTAGCGACACATAATCGGGATACAGAGATCGCTTTCGAGATCGTTCAATTTTAACATAATTAGCCTGCTCCTCAGTGACGAAACAGTGTCATACGCAGTTAATAAACAAACACGACATAAACACACAAATAGATTTTAAAAAACCTTATTTAACACTAACAACAATAGAGTAATTTATTAACTGTTGAACCAATAAATCGTTCTATTGTATAACGAAATAACGAGATACAGCCTCCGTCCGTGTAGCGGTTATCGTCGCATCTGTAGAGACCACTGTACGTAGCTCTACCGAAACAGATATGGCGACGTGTGAAGTAAGACTTTATCGGGTGATCTGGAGGCTTCGTGTACCAATCAGAGCGGTGGTGGTATCTGCGATCGAGCTGTAAATCCCGCGGACAAACGACCTGAGCTCACGCCACCGAAGCCTTCGAGCACAGCCTCCGACTACAAACTGCGCGAAATCGATACCAAGCCACGAACCGGCAGAATTACTCTTAATTTGTCGGAATAACACACCGTAACTTTGTTTTATCATTTTTATATAATAGCAGTAGCTAAAGGTTTTATACGAGGCCCAGATATCGGATTTATTTTATGGATAACGTACAGAGAAATATCCTCTCTTATAGAGAAAATATTTTATTCACAAGAGTTCTCTATACGAAGAGATCTTTATAAACTAGTAGTACCTACCTATGTAGTATAATGTTGTTAGGTAAGTTTATTGTAAGCAAGCCATAATTAAACTATGCCTAGACAAGATGGTCAACAGTTTCCGATCTACAAAACATGTTAATGCAGATTACAAATTCTAAACGTTATTATTTTAGCCACCATGTCTCTGCAATCTCTTTATTGGCATAGTTATTTACCAGATTATTTTCATCGTGTTGGAGTTTTGTTTTATTTTCTCACATATTTATGTCATTTCCACCCACACTACAATCACACAATCAAACAAAGATTCACCACGTTTACCTAACAATAAATCCAGTACAGAATCCATCCATCCATCGATTTATCTATATTAATCCGAGCTGTGTCTCCCCTTCCCCCTCCCCCGGCTCAGCGATGGTCGTGCTGCGCGCGCGCACCAGTTCCGTGCGCTCGGCGTCACGCGCGCCGCTGATAATTTATGAACAACGCCACTTTTTCATTTTGCTTCGCCAGTCGCTGCCAGTTGCGATGCCCGGCCGTGAGTCGCCGGTAGTGGCGGCACGCTGCTGATACAACCAGGATAGACCTAACCTTTCTAGGAAAGTATACTAGCACTATCCCGGATTGTAATCATTAAAATATCTATTAAAATGTATACTTGTTACACTTTACGTTAGGTACTTTACGAAGTTAGGTAATGCGCTCACAAATTTCAACTTATCCATTTCATGGACACTGCTGTAGACACAATAGATGTTTTATTGTCATCACAGCTATATACGTTTACTGTCCCGGAAAGTATTGTCTTATTGAAATGTCTTCAAATAGTAACCTGGCTGTAGGTTAATTTGCTGACATTTTGTAAACTTTGAAGGTCATAAGTGTTAATTTAATTAACCTATATGAATAAACATACTCTCATTTCATTTCATTTCAACCATTTTATCATGAATATACATACTCCTTATTCATTTAGATCATGAATGATATTTATAACCGTCAAGAGAACCAGGTTAAAATGTCAGCCAATTTGCATAAAGCCAGATCGCAGATGAGGATAGAGCCATGAGAAACACTAGCAAGAAACTCAGATCGTTCCAAACAAAAATATTAAATAAATAATGTCTCGATATTAATTACCACTTATTAGTTTTTAATGTTTCTATATAAAAAGTTATTACTGTGTCCTATTTTACTGATTTTATTCAATGTCTAATTATCCTAGTCCATGGCCTCCCTACAAGCATAGCGTGCAGGGCGCAGTCGGCAGAGGTCGGTGCAATCTATCTGTCACGGTGCGCGGCGCGGGCGCAGGTCGAGTCGCGACCACTGACGGACGAGCCTCTATACAACCCGTACTAGCCAACTTTATTACTATGCTAAACTTATAATGAATAAACACCATGTATGTTAAACATTATGCTAATTAATTACCCATAATACAACTGTTTCTCTTAATTTGATGTCGAAATAACTTTAAACGTTTAACATAAAACACGCCACGAGTCACCTTGTGACCGCGATCGGTGTAGTATGGATAAAATTGCAAATAAATAATAGTAAATTAGCATCAAACATGATCGTGTGAATTTAATAAAATCTGACAAGAAAAACTGAACATTTGGCAGCAATGATCTCTGAAGATATCAACCTACCTAATTGCGATCAATATTTAAAAGAACATAGACCGCATATTATATAAACGTACCGAGCCAATATTAAAAATAAACATTATTCTAACACATCTCAGTAATTAATTTGGTACTCAAAGATATCGGTACATCATCCATCACAAATATTATTGATTGATCGTGTGTTTAATATAAGGTGGGTACTCCAAAACGATTCTTTACGTTTTGGCTAATCTAGCGTATCATTCGATTTATTATAACGTCTAACTGAACGATTAATGATCTTACTTTCAGTATAATTAGTAGTTACTTAGTCATTATTTAAGAGTAGCTTTTAATTAACAATTTTAATCAAACTCATTTTTATTTTATCCTAAGAATATTATAAGAAATTGTCTTAGCAAGAATGTTAATTATAAATCTTGGAAAATAAAGCAGAAAGCGTGACGCAGCCTCCTCGCAGCCTCATCTCGACGTATACGTCCAGGCACTATTATTCATTGCTCAGCTATCAGGGCATACTTCACTTAATAATTTGTACTTGCACTCAACTCTCTTTTTGTTTTGCTTAACAATTTTACTGGTTTTAACACGCAACCGGTTGGGAATGCGTAACTAGTTATTTTGTGATATTTTTCTTATGCACTTACATCAAATATTACTAACTCTATATGCACTGAGAACTTTAATTGGCTGTCTTTAATGTTATTTATTACTAGCTGACCCGGCGAACTTCGTTCCACCTAACAGTCGATCAACATTACTTTATTTTTCTAAAATAAAAGAATTTTTCTAAAATTAACGTAGTCTAAGTTACTTCTTATTACATCAGCTACCTGCCAATAAAAGTCCCGTCAAAATCGGTCCAGCCATTTCAGAGATTAGCCGGAACAAACAGACAGACAAAAATTGTAAAAAAATGTATGTACCGTATATATATTCATATACATGTAGTAAAAAACGGTTAATTCAATATTACAAACAGAGACTCCAATTTTATTATATGTATATATAGATCAGGTATTATTTTTTATCTTCTTAGTAGCACAACTACGAGAATAAAATACATAGAATCGTATACCTATAATTTCAAATATCAACGTTGTTTTTAATCAATCTTTAAAATGTTTAATTTGATTAATTCACTCTCTTAAATTCTTTCTTTTTCTTTAAATTCTCAAATTAAATTAAACTTATCTTCATTGTTTTAACATTTTTACTTTTAGCCGAAAATGCTGTTTTAGCTAACACATTAACGATTTTATTGCAATATGTCTTACGAGTGTATACGTGTCTAAATATCCAAATGTTATCAGATATGGCAAATGTATTATCAACTTTAAAGCGAAAATACAAACCAATTACCTAGTATTTTTTTAATTATTTACCTAGTACCAAATTACGTCAACGGCTAACTGATTTATTGGTGTAAATAACATTCGACAGAAGCGCGGTTGCTAACAGTCAAAATAAGGTACTTACTATAGTAGTAATAACTCACAAATTTATGAGTAAAATATGCAAATACTATATCTACCTGCGACTTTTCTCTCTGTAGTCTCAATTTTTATAAAAAGTATATATGAATTGATATGTCAAGTTTCACCTACAACGTGATGACTCTATTACCTATTCATGAACTGGCCCATCACTTACAGAATATTCCCATGTCATAACTTGCTTTAAATCGCCTCCCTCACCATTACCTATCCACGTGTTATTCATTTGATCCTCGGTATCCGTTTATCATTCTACTGACAATGGCTCACAGTACGTGGGCGGACAAAATATCATCGCACAAGATGGACAAACGGACAACTATTATATTAACATACGAAGCGTGTGTTGAGCTCATAATATTTGTGGGGCTATTCGAGGACATCGGCGTCATAATGTTGACTATTAGTGAGGTGTAACGGGCTATGGGAGCTCGTTACCCGGCTGATGTTGTTGTAATTAAGAAGATAGCTATAATCGTAAAGTAACGACGAGAATATGACCATAATTCCGATATAATATCAAGCAGGAACAACATTAAACATATTTTTGTTTGTCTCGGTGTTGCACTAGTAGTGCTTTCCCTGGCTTTAAAAACATAGTTATTATGACTTTTAAGGATAAGGACTGCCAATATTACATTAACGATAATAAGTAATAGTTATACATGAGTGGTCGTTTGTTCTGATTTACATATAGCCAAAGACAAAAAATTACACGATCGACTAACCTTCACACCGCTAATTATTGGTAGAAGTAATAGAACAGTATTGTCAAACCGTTTAAACTCTAGTGCCGTAGTATGGTAGCAATCGATTGAATACGCAAATAAGAGCAGTAACTTTATTGTTCTAATTCCAGTCAAGCGTAATAGAGATCACGTTTCAAACATTAACTATTTCAATAATCGATTTTGTCCAACACCTTCGCCTCTTTAGATAGCATTATCGACAGTTGTGCATATTATAATGTACGAAATCAGTGCTGTACTTAGAAATAAAGGGTTCTGTAGTAAGGAATACTGTACCGTGTCCTGTACTTACTAAGCATATAGGTGGCGCGATCTTTGCGCGAGAGCACGACATGAGCTCTAATTAGAGTGTGCGGCGGCGCAGCGTGGCGTCGTCCGAATTGTGCGCAATGTTGCGGCGACAAGAAGGGCTTACTTAACAGTCTCTGTAAATGTTGATGTATCCAGATTGCTATTTGATTGACTTATCATGTATAGCCAAAGCTTTATAAAAACTCCGTATATTGCGACACTATTTCGTGTAGGTATATTAAGTGAGATTTCAGATAATTCGATGGTTATTTAATGATGCGCATGAGTTTGAATGCAATTTCAAAAACTTAAGAGTCATTTGTACCAAATGGAAGCGTTAATATTCCAAATGATTTTGTAACTTCAATAACGATATAAAAATATTATATTTAATGCGACATGAGTACCTATATTTCAATATATTTTATTGTTCCGACGCAATTATTTCAAACGGGAATGCACTCGTAAGTAGTAGGATAGACATAGCTCAGATAAATCAGTAATTATTTTGATATAATCTCGTCTATATCTAAATAATTTCAAATACATTTAGTCAACTCCATCAAAGAACGAAAAAATATTAATTTTATGAACCATCAAATATCCAGCACCGTTGAACACTAAGTTATCGTCATCAATGTTACCTATATGAGTGTAATCTCGGAGAAGTGCCGAAGCGAATCAGCTACATATTAATTCTTTAGTAATAAATTAAGAGGCTATGGCATAGCTATTAATGTGGCACAGGTCGATGCATTATCATGGAAATACTCAATATCACAGATTAATATAGATGGACAAGTCATAGGGCACTTGAGCGCGTTATCAAATTCTCAGCCACACATATAACATGTACGTTCTATGAATTTTATGGCATCGGAGAGTTTAATTTAAGTTAGTAAGTTAAAAGCTTCTTAACCTTTAATATTTCAGAGAATCTCACGTTGCGACTGCAACGCAACTCTCAACACTTAACAACACACTAACACTAACACTCTGCAACTCTTAGAAAAACCTCTCATGTCCTTATCCTCTTATTCTATAACTACAAAAAGTAAATTTATACCCTTCATTATTCCTAATTTATTATTCTTCTAGTTTATAATTTTCTTTTATTTTTATTTAAGTATTTCTTTTACTTCTAGTTTTAGTATAATTTTTGTGCCCGTAAGTTAAGTTTAAATGTGCTCATTTGTGTGCCAAATAATCTTTCTTTTCTTTCTTCTTTCTTAGTCAGTCATACCTCACTATACCTTCGCGATCCTTTTAAAACTAAGGTGTGAGGAGTAGTGATTTATGCGATGGCTCTAACATGGAGCCTTGTTATACTCAAACAACCATAACGAGTGCAAAGGAAACATAATGTTCCAAGTGATTAATAATAATAATAATAATAATAATAATTTATTTATTTGCTCAAATATGGTACATATAAGGTCTTAGTTATTATAATAAGTTCATACATATTCTGCCATACATTGGCGTGCAAATACACTGTCATATAATTATAAATTTCGAATTATAATTAATAATTATTAAAAACACTCGATAAAACAATGACATAAATTAATAATAATAATAATATCTAAGATTAGTTACTGGAACGACAGCACGAAACATACTAAGAGACTAATGCAAATTGGTGACAAGTTACGAACATTTGGGCAACAAACCTGTCAGAAGTGAGTATCTGTTTTACTCTTTGTACAAATGGAAGTATAGCAGAGATGTCGGTATATCTGACAAACTAATTTGCATTTTAATTAGGAGACGACAGAAATGGTCGAGTACCTAGTAAAGTAATCGAATGTTGCGTCGACAGAGGTAGAGGTAGGTGATGACGAGTGAGGTAGGAGGTCTCTTATCATGAGCATCTATATTAGATATCGATAAATAATTAAATGATATTAAATACCAAATTGTTATAGTAATGATTTCTTACTGTATTCATTGAATAGGTGAGAGAATAACTGTTTGAATCGTCGGAAATCTCATGGCTAAACTGTAAGATAAAATGAAACACACATAATCAAGCCGTTTGCAATCGAAAGGAATGGGAAAGTTACCTATATGAAAAAAGAAGGATGAAATGAGTAATAATAACTGAACGGAACGGCAAAATGCGATACTATTACTTTAGGAAGATAGGTATGATAGAGTAAATACCCAGTATATCCAGATTACTATTGCAACTAACTAGGATCTACATACTAAAGATTTACTGGCTTAGAGAACATTCGAGCTAATAAGCAATAAAAGCTATTTAAGTGGACACGGACCTGGCCTGGTACAAGCGGGCACTTAACCCTACGAGCGCCGGCGCAGTACCGCACTAATAGTGGTCTAATTAGTACCAGACGTGTAGTGTTGCGGAAGTGATACGCAGACACGACTACTACGCACTCGAGGGTTTACTGTTACGGGTACTTGCGAACAACACACTGTGTAGCCATAAATTTAAAATGATGATGGCAGCTTCATGTTTTGTTTGTGGCTGTTCTTAATGAGCACTTTGACCCGTGGGCTTTTTTGAATCCAGGTTTGTTTACTAAAGACTATTAGATACCAAACAAAATTCTGCCTACAAGATCTCAAAATCAAGAAGTTTTACAAACGGCTTCAACATTATTTAGTTCTTCATAACGCTTGCTCAATGCGGATCGGCAATTTAAGACATGTATAAAACATGTAATTTTAGTTAAACATAAACTTCTGTTTGTTTTATTATCTTCCTTATCCACTGCCTCAATTTACACACTGCTAGGCCAGACTCAAAAAAACTTAACGCATAGAGATTGTTACATGGGCAATCTCAATCAATCTCCACGCTTTTGTGGCAGTCTTATTGATAGTTGTGATCCGACAATATCGCAGCTGGGCGACAATTTTGATCCATTTCTTGAACGCTACTGTTAAGTTTTCTATACCTATCATCACCTCGCCTTGCCAGAAGTCCCGCCCACTTGTAGGTACAATCTACTGTATGTAACAAAATATAATCTACGGAAGCCTGAAAAAAGCTCGATTTAACAGTAAAATTATGATAGACTATTTTATAAGTTGAATGTTTATTGTATAAAATGTTAATAATACGTTGCTAAAGGTTGAACTATTTCAATGAGATTGAATTTACAGATAGAGTATTGAATCCCGGCGAGCGTGCAGGAGACATTTTCATAAAACATGTAAGTACGAATACTTAACCTGTTGGTTGCGAGCGACATTATGCCTCTAATACATTATTTATTCGAGCCGTAATAAAGTAAGTACTAACGAGCCGATATAACGGACGCGCAGCTAATGAGCGGCGCGACTGCGGCACGACTGCGGGGCGGCAGCGTGCGTGGCGCGGACGTGGCGCGGACGTGCCGTGTCGCGCCGCGATCACGATGTCGTTAGGAGAACGCTACAATATTCATGGCAACACCGAGTGTTATTGATAGTGTTACTAGTGTGAATAGCGGTAATGTTAAAAGTACGAATAAAATAGACAAGATGCACAAACGATTACTTTGTATATATGGAGAAACCTTTAGATTTATGTGCTTTAGAAAAACCTATTTCTCAACCTATGCCACATACCTGTACAAAAAAAGACGTAAATTGGTAAGGTTGTATTGTTTGTTAGGGCTAGATGTAATATTGTTTTTGGTTCAGAACCTATAATCAGACAAGTTATTTATTACCCATCTATAATGTAGAGATAGTAGCAATTACTTGGATTTACTTCGATTAGCATTATAGCATAAGTCGTAATGGCCCAGTGGTGAAGGCATCCGCTTCGTAAACACGAGGTCGGAGGTTCGAATCCGGGCAAGTACCAATGTGATTATTCAAATCTTATGTACTTTCTAAGTTTATTTGGACATTACTGACTGACGGTGAAGGAAAACAATGGCGAAAACCTGGACTTCTGAAGCAGTCTCAAATCGGCAATCCGCCTTGAGCAAGCGTGGCGATCAATGCTCATACCTTCTCTGTATGAGAAGAGGCCTTTCCCTGCAGTGGGATAACATTGGACCGACATGATGACTTTGATGAGCTCTTGCGTTTGTGCTATACATATTTATCATGAAATTTCGTATAGTTACTTAATGAATTTTTAAGAAAAACCTCACAAAATTTCACGCCGCATCCACAACCAGACCCCGGATTATCTCTAAAATCAACATAAATACACCAACATTTTTCACGTTGCCGCGTCGGCCGCATTGTACGAGTGGCAGTGAACTAAATGAAAAGGACATATTCTACTGTTTGATCCGTGTCGTCACTCGGGCGTGACGGGAAAATAATGAACCACCGTCGCGCCAATACACAGATCACGATAGATGCATTTCCGAACGAACTGTCGCATGTCACACGCGAACACAGGTACAATAAATAATACGTAGGTACCTAGTAGATGGTATTGAATACTTAAGCTTATTGTGGCAAATATTTAATGAACAACGTAACATTTTTATTACAACCATCTGTCATAAATCTTCCAAATCCAATTATAATACTGAATACAGTAGCCGCTTCCCAAACGTACGATTCGATTGGATTGTTCATAAAATGTTCTAACGGTAGCTGTAATCGTTTACTTTAATTGATAATCGATATACTATACGATGCGTATGCGCCGCTAATCAAGCCGATTTCACGCCGCGACGCACGGTTAAATACTTTAATCGTTGTAATGGATAAAAAAGATAATTTTGCGAGGGGGATGTCTATGACAGCCGGGAGGCATATTACAACGCGATAGAATTAAAATATACCGTAATATTGTTACGACAAAATCTATTTGAGGGTGTCGTTCTGTCGTTGTTTTGTAAAACACACAATAAATAATTCAGTGCGATAGTTTAATCCTATTTTTGTCGCGTATAGCAGACAATGATCCACTTGCGCAGCTGACATCATAAAAACTTGCCCTCGTGTCGTATGTGGTGGTATTGTTGCGTCCCCCGGCGTACACGGCGGCGGGCGGCGGCCGGGGGTCGGTTACAATACTCCAAGTTTTTTGTGGTTGGAATAATGATGTTTCAACAAGTGGGCAATCATCAGTCTGTGCACGTTTGCACATGTTATCGTGTGCTTGTACAGATGATGTCGACTGATGTTAGGGTTGACCCGCGCGGTTGCTGAATAACTAATGAGGTTTTCTCTTACAACACAGCTAACGATCGTTAATCGTGTTCAGGTTTTGCTGTAACGAGCACGCTTTATATTAAACTAATTAGATAGGGTTACTAGTAGAAAATATTTCCATAAGGAACACACCTAATTAACGACGTTATCTGCAGCTAGTGAAAAGGCAACAGAGACAGCTCGTTGCTACCTACCTAATCGATGAATGATCAGAGAGGGTATAGATGTTCATAAAGATAATATAACGGTATTCCTATTTAGATATTTCGTTCAAACACCCAACAGAAGCCCGTTGTCATAGTTAATGTATTTAGTCAGAAAACACCTACTGCAAATACCAACAGTGTGAGGTTTCGGCTTAAGGAATATTGTGGATAGTTCCCACAAAACGTTAGGTCCTTTGATAATGTGCTATGAATAGTAATATAGGAAAAGTTGTATTATGATAAAATACCTACTCAAGCACCAGGCACCTAAATCTTAAATCTGTCTATCGCTTAATTTTAAAGTAATGATAACACAGCACAAGAGTTAAATACGCGACATTTTAAATAGAGTTTCAGTATTTGGGAGTTACTTACCTAGTTATTATTAAAAGAAAAGCTAAAGGATTATTAAGGTTATAATTATGCTTGCTACAAATTCGGAGTCGACAATATTAATGCTTTTCCTAACATTGTTTATCAAACCTTTCATCTTCAATTTTTTTCCTTGTTGAATATCGTAACGGCCATTGCGTATTAAACTTCTATTACGTCTCATGTTATGTACGTATACCTTCTTCTGCATTGATAGCTATCTATAATAATCATGCACCCACGATGCCACTTAATAACGCTGTTCAATATTAAAATCAATAAATATATATCTTACCTACCTAGTAATATAATTTTAAAGATGAGTTTCGAAGCTTCTGTTCAATTAAATAACAATTCAAAGAACGTAGAATATAAATTAAATGCATAATTTAGTAATGCATTAGACCATAATTAAATAGTTATTAATTCATTTATGAGGGTGAGTGAACTATGATGAGATATCTCGTAAGATTCATCATAACTTTATGAAATACAGTAGGTAATTCATTAGCCGATCTATTAATTTTACGATTCCATTAAAAAAGATTAGTACTGCAACATTCTGTAACATTACTTGACATAAATAATAATCGCCTATGCGTTTAGGGAAATAGCTTACTTAGGTAGTACCAACTCCTATCTACTTATTTACCTACCTACTAGAGAAGATCGCGGTCGAGTGTCGTGTTTCTGCTAACGGCTTTTGCTAGCCAAATAGGCTCCTAATCCTTTAAGGTTCGTCCACTGTCACCATCAGGTGTCAAAATTGGTAATTCAATTTATATAAAAGTAAAAATTCATAAATAAGTAGCTAGGTAAGTACCTACTTGACAAAAAACAATGTAAGTACCTACTTACCTAGTAAGTAAGTACCTACGAATCTAGCAGGTAATTAGGTATATACCTAATGCTTGCCCTCTTTATGCATTCGCTGTCATCATCATAATATCGTGCAAAAAGTTCACTTTGTTCTCTGGAGTCCAAACATTCCCATTTTGACGGTTTCTTTACTTAAATAGGTAATTAAAATAGCATTACAAATATGTACCTACCTACCTACAACAATAGATTAACTATTAGCAGCAATACAAATTACAATACGAATTAGTTGCTCCAAATCAGGCATGTTTAACATAGAGATTGCTTACCTTACAAGGGCCGGTGCAGGCTGCAGCGCGGCTTTGTTCTCGCGATGGGTGATAGGCGACCTGCGACCCCGCAACAGCGCCGCGGCGTGGTCGCCCGGCCACCCCTACATTATACGCGCACTACACTAATGGGTTTCCTCGTAAATGATGCTGCTTACAAGGCATTAGCGGCCAAGGATCACTGTTTATTAGCTAAGACCTGTGTTACAAACATTACAATCAACTCTTTGTTTAGTAAGGAACGACATACTTAAGAGTAGAAAATCTGTATTATTTAGTACCAATAAGATGGCACAGAATTTATCACAGGTTTAAATACTCATCACTAAACTGTGATGTTGCATTTTTATTGCATACGTGGTAAACTAGGACCCACATCACTACACTCTTTGGCTGAATCGTGCACTAATGTTATATCTAAGCAAAACACTAACAAAACGAAACGAAAGAAGAACAAAACACTAAACATGGCGCCCAGTTGCGCACACAGTCGTTACGATTCACACTAGCTCACTATAGGTATGATAATAATTATGCAATAAAAAATAACACAACAACTCAAATTGATAGGTACTTTACATAAATCCATCACACAAACAAAAAAACTATCTATATTTATTATATTAGTAATTCTGCGCCAGCGAGCGGCGCGCGCGCGTTTTTCTTCTTTCGCGACACCCGGAAATACACTATTCATAATTTAAACTATAAACTATTTATTTACTGTCATTCGCTCTAAAATTTTCTCTTGACCGGAAGTTGGCGAACAACACAAATTCTAATCAGACACTGATTGAAACCAATAGACGACAGACGTTAATTTAATTATTACGCCCATCGTCCATGGTGCCGCGTGCCGCCGCCAATTTCAATGTACTTGCACTGTAAAGTACCATAAAACAAGGCATTTTAGATTGTATGGTACCTACCTATATTTAAAAAAATATAATATTTTAACTTTACCAAGTCTATACATTCTGGAGGTCGCATTATTTATTAAAAAAAATCCTGAGCTATTTAATTATCGAAAGCGTATATCTAAGACATGAGGATAAATTGCATATAGTCGCTAGCAAGTCTCATCTAATGCATGAAAGTATATTGTGTACAGTCCCGAAAGAGATCAGAATTATTAAGGAAACAACCATATTCAAAAAGAAACTGCAGAACTTGCTGATAAATAAATGTTATTATTCAGTAAAAGATTACATAATCTGACAAATCTCTTTTCAATTACACTATAGGTACCTAAATCATGAGGTGTTCAGTATTTTCTTAATTACATGTGTCAACTATTATTATCCAATTTTAATATTTACTGTACATAATTATTGTATGCCCAAAGGGCGGGACATAGCTGAACTAAATAATGTAACCTTATCATCTGTATTATGTACTACCTATGATTCACAAGAAAGAATACTATGACTATACCTAAATTTGGTACCGAAGATTGGCAGAACCGACAATTATTTATTTATTTTGTATCTAATTTATATGCATGACGAGAGTGTGGGATACAAAATTATAAACCTTATTTACAACTAGCTACCTGCGGCACGGTTTCACCCCGTCGCCAATAACGTGATGTTACATAGCCTATAAAGCGGCAAAGTTAAGAAAGGAACTACCTACTAGTCCGATTTGAACACTTAGGTACCTAATTTTTTTTTGCGTATTATAGCCCAGTTGTTGAGGAAGGTTATAGGCTATGTAATATCACGCTACTTGCGACGGGAGCAGAGCAGTAAACAAAGACGCGAGTGAAAACACAGGCGGGAAGCTAGTGTATGATAAATAGGTAGGTACTGGTACTCTACTGTTAGATAGTAAATTTCTACGAATAAATAAGTAGGTATGTAATTTCCTGCTTTTTTTTGTCTGTAGTTTGAGACAAACATAGTAATCTGAAGTGGTGATGGGCAAGACACAACTCGCAGATCTGATGGCTGTTGGGGCAGAAAGGTTCTGGAGTGGTGACCACGAACTGGAAGACACAGGCAGGTCCCACACCAGGTGGACCGACGACCTGATAAGAATGGCACGAAGCCGATGGGTGTGAGCGGCTCACGACCTGTCAAGGTAGCCAAACTTGGGCGCTATGATATCCAGCAGAGGAAGTATTTAAAGATAATACTTATTTTATTTTGTTCTTTATTGTAAATAATGTTTTGGTATAAGAACTACTGGTTAGGTAGGTACTTTACATACATAAAACATCTAAGTAAGTACCTATACTTACTTTACATTTTAAATGAACTCAATTATTATTTTGGTGGCAACAAACAATTAACAATCTAAATGTTGCCATATGCTCAAAAATATCACATGTTTCAAATGATTGTCAAACGATGTATATATCGAGGGGAGGCTGGGCGCTGTTCAAATCTGTTCAAACCACCACACACGCCATATGAACACGCAATTGAAATACAATAGTGTTAGGGAATTACTTGTATGCCAGATAATCAAACAATAATAATATTAGCTGTCCATCCGTATGGTGTTAAAAATTATGCCATAATGTAAATATGGATAAACGATTCTGACGGTAGTAGATCCACGCTGGTTTCAGCATGAATGGGCCGGATCGTCCGGGGAAGTACTACCCTCTCATAGAAGATCGACTTAAGAGTAGTAGTATCCTTACTACTGCGTTTCGTTTGGTGAGTGAGAGTAACGGAGGACCAATTTCCCCCCCTTTCCTCTTTCCTCACCTCCCTCATTCCCTTCCTCTAACCCCATTCCCAGCCGCCATAGTGGAGGCCACCATACCAGCAGTTAAAGACGATAGCTTTTGGTATGGTGGCCACCACTTCTGGATTCCACTGACTGCTTACCATCAGGCGGGGTGGAGTCACTTTGGTAGGCTAATATATATAAAAAAAAAATGGGACAGTTAAATTTTTCTATACTTAAGTAGACCAGGTACCATAACTTTTATGGAATAGTTTTATCTACTAAGCCATAACAAGTACGTAGATATGATACCTATGATGAATTGATGCGGTAGAAAAGTTCAAAAACGCGATCCAATAGATATTCACGGTAGTAGGGCCACACTGGTTTCAGCATGAATGGGCCGGTTTATTACAAGGTGAACTGAACTGATGGATGAGGCTGCTACAGAGTAGTATAGAAGGGATAGTTTGCAGGTATACCTTTGTGGTTTGGTGGACAATACCTACCACCGAATCAGTGTTCGGACCACCAAAGATCGTGCGGATTTGATTCCCGCTGTGTAAATATTTGTGTGCATGAACATGACCAATATTGTTAAGGGTCTGAGTGTTTCTGTCGTATAACCCTGATTCAAACCCTTCATAACAATACCTATGTAGTATGTATGTATTTATAAAAAAAGTAGGTAAGCCTAATATAAGTACAAGTAGTATGTAGGTAGGAATGTTCTTGTAAAGTGGGTGACACCCCGTCTGATACCACTACGGGTTACATTTAGTGGTGTCACGGGGAAGGACGAGGTTGACATCAACCTCACTAAGTGTGCGTTACGATTGCTCCGCCAAGTTATACAACCAGAAAAAAACTTTGACCACAATTTTGTCGGAATTTGTCGAAATCGAAGTGCACAAACAAAAAATTTGTCGAAGTAGAAATAAAGAAGTTATAAGGGTTTTAAGTTGGCCGCGCCAACGTAACATGTACGATTGCGCGGCAATGGAGATCTCAGCAACTGTTTGGGTTAGAGATCTAATTCTTTTTGCCAATTGAAGACTGAATTTGTCGAAAATTGTCGAAAAAAGAATTAGAAGTCCTTTGTTAATATATTACGAAATATTTACGACTGAATGTTATGGCCGCGCAATCGTAACGTTGTTGATTCTTTATTGTTAATTATTTCTGTGAAACTTAAGAGTTATACATTAAAACTTTTACAAGAAGAAAGGTCTTAATTTGTCGAAACTAATAAAAGCAATAAATACTATGTCAGTTTAGTGAAACTGACGAAATCAGGCCAAAACAGAAAGTACGTGGCCGCGCAGTCGAAACGCTACTTTGCACGCTGATATCTCATTATCTGTAATTGCTAGGATTTCGGCGTGAACATCAAATTGTTCGGCATATTAACCTCAGGATAATGACATATCGCTTTATCCTCAGAATAGTTTACATTGCGTGTTATCTCAAAAATTATATTATCTCATACAATGTTCGAGTAGGGTAACCATACTTTCGATTTGATTTGGCAATACCTGTAACTGGAGATTAAACAACATTTAGCTTAATCTGCAGAAATGAATTATCTATACTATTACTAGGGGTAGAGTTTGTTGGTTTGTTTAATCCATTTAAGTATAGTCCTAAGTACAATGCAAAATCATACCAAAAAATATTTCATTCATAAAGTAAATAATTAAAGTAATGAAAACTCATAAAATATTTTTATTAAACAAACAAACAAACTCTTCCCCTAATAATAGTATAGATTAATCAAAGTCAAAGTATTTATTTTATTTTGATCATTATGTATGATATTTATGAAAAGTCAAAATTCCATGAAGTCATGGAGATTAAACAACATTTAGCTTAATCTGCAGAAATGATATTGACTATTGCAGTAAAAGTTTGATGTGAAGTGAATGCATATCATGATCATTATGAACTCGTAAGACAAAACATTTTATTATAGTTATTTTTACCACCCATGCCTTGCATTGTCATGCTCACTAAAATGTCATGACTTATAGTGTCATATTGGCCGGGGCATTACCTTCCCTCTAATATGGCGAAGGTGATGATGGCTAGTCTGTGCGTCATGCTCGTGAACGGGTGCTACCTGGGATGACTGGTCAATCTTGGCATGGCATACATTTAATACTTAATTCAGTATTACCCTGTAGTTCAATATGACTGGTAACTGCATTTACTTTTTTTTTAATTTTAATTAAAATACGTAGTCAAATTACCATACTAGATAAAACTAAATAATTGAAATCCTCTATTTTAATTTCTTTTTTTTTAATGTTATTAAATTAATTGGTTGTTTTTTAATAATTACTCTGTATGGTTCTTTGGTTGCGTTGATGTGTTAAAATTGTTAAAATTGTTAACTCATACAAAAAAATTTAATTATCTGGCGATTGAAACGAGTGGCGTGAGTTTCTTGCCAGTTCTTCTCACAGCTCTTACCTCGTCAGCGAACTGGCTGTAGGTTAGTTAGCTGACGTCATGTAATTTTGACTTTTCATAAGTATCATACTTAATGATCAAAATGAAATAAATACTTTGACTTTGATTAATCTATACTATTATTAGGGGAAGAGTTTGTTTGTTTGTTTAATAAAAATATTTTATGAGTTTTCATTACTTTAATTATTTACTTTATGAATGAAATATTTTTTGGTATGATTTTGCATTGTACTTAGGACTATCCTTAAAGGGATTAAACAAACCAACAAACTCTACCCCTAGTAATAGTATAGATTAATCATTTCTGCAGATTAAGCTAAATGTTGTTTAATCTCCAGTTACAGGTATTGCCAAATCAAATCGAAAGTATGGTTACCCTACTCGAACATTGTATGAGATAATATAATTTTTGAGATAACACGCAATGTAAACTATTCTGAGGATAAAGCGATATGTCATTATCCTGAGGTTAATATGCCGAACAATTTGATGTTCACGCCGAAATCCTAGCAATTACAGATAATGAGATATCAGCGTGCAAAGTAGCGTTTCGACTGCGCGGCCACGTACTTTCTGTTTTGGCCTGATTTCGTCAGTTTCACTAAACTGACATAGTATTTATTGCTTTTATTAGTTTCGACAAATTAAGACCTTTCTTCTTGTAATAGTTTTAATGTATAAATCCTAAGTTTTACAGAAATAATCAACAATAAAGAATCAACAACGTTACGATTGCGCGGCCATAACATTCAGTCGTAAATATTATGTAATATATTAACCAAGGACTTCTAATTCTTTTTTCGACAATTTTCGACAAATTCAGTCTTCAATTGGCAAAAAGAATTAGATCTCTAACCCAAACAGTTGCTGAGATCTCCATGGCCGCGCAATCGTACATGTTACGTTGGCGCGGCCAACTTAAAACCCTTATAACTTCTTTATTTCTACTTCGACAAATTTTTTGTTTGTGCACTTCGATTTCGACAAATTCCGACAAAATTGTGGTCAAAGTTTTTTTCTGGTTGGATAACTTGGCGGAGCAATCGTAACGCACACCACTAAATAACAAAGCTTTGTAAGGGCCGACACTGCGTTAAGCGGGCGTTCGCGACGGGCAGCCGTCGCCTGTCTACGCGCGTAAACACGCGGGCGGGCTCCGTGGGAACGCGACGGTCCCCGTCGCGGAGACCGGATTAACGCAGTGTCGCTAGTTCAATTTTAACAGTGTGCATGTATAGTTGTGTCCATGGAGAACTTATTGTATTATTACGTAGCAAAAAACGACGACTAGCGAAAAAGAAACGACAGCCAGTAAGCCGTTTATTGAATCTAGGTTCAGCGCGTGCCCCCGCGACGGTTTCCGTCGTACGGAGGCGGGCCCCGTTGCGTGGGTGCGAAGCGCGCCTCCCCGTGACGGACGCCCGCGCAGGTCCCCGCGACGGAGCACTTTTGTATGAAACCGCGCCCGCACCCGCGTAACGTAGTGTCGGCCCTAAGTAGGTATGTGATCGCGCCCTACATGAGTGCGATTCGATGGCGCGTCCACGGCGGTATTTATAAAAATATACTATTCCAATATTTTGTAAAAAATTGTCCAATTGATTCCCAAAACCTAAATTAAATAAAGTAAAAAAAAAAATTAAGTTAATTTGTCAATGTTATGGTTCAAAAGTTAAAAGTGTTTGAACGTAGACAACCGCGTGGCCACGGAGATCCTTAAAACTGAGCGTTGCAGAAACCCGAAGTTTAAAGTAAAAGGAGCTGTAAGACTTACAAAAAAACTGCAACCTCCACAATGCTTTTTCTGTGTGATATCGGCGATACTGTGTTTCACCGTTTTTAATGGCGCGTCCATGTGGTTTAAGTCTTACAACTCCTAAAATATAAACCTAGGATTTTTTCTATTCCAATCTATTTACTTAAAATTTCGGGTCTCTGCAACACTCGGTTTTAAAGATCTCCTTGGCCACGCGGTTCTGCACGTTTCAATGGCACGGCCACGTTCAAACCCCCAACTTTTTAACCATAACATTGACAAATTTATGGTTCTGGGAATCAAATTGTATAATAGTATATTTTTATAAATATCGCCGTGGCCGCGCCATCGAAACGCACACCTCAACATCGCTATTCATGCAGAATAAAACTTCACTTTATAATCTATTTTCATTGATTTAATAGACATGTAGGATTACATATACATATTTTATCTCATCATAAAACTATATTATATGCATTAATTTATTCAGCTAATGTGTTCTAATAGTGATCAGTGAAGAGACAACAAATACAAGTACGGGACTGTAGCCACGACCGCTCGCGCTTTGGGAACAACTTACATTATAAATAAACTTTGATTTGGGACAAACTCTACATAGCAATTATATTTGGTAACTCAATTGTTTCTAAATAACAACAGCCAAAGGTTCCCAAAGCCGGGCGCGTTCGTACGACCCTTATTCAACAGATCGTATCCTCTGTTAGCTACTTAAATATCAACACAACTATAACGACGGCTGCAGCAATGTGATGTACACTTTATTCCTTTACAATACAATATATTTTTTATATAAATCAGATCGTATTCATTACAGGAGCTTGGTTAAACTATGTATTGTTTAACATTTTGCAACGTGGAGGTTTATAATATTCGCGTAAAAGTTAGCCAGACCTTATAATTACGAGGGTGTATAAAGCACCCGTGTGGACGACTGAATATTCGTTCGAGTAGACCACTCCGCGGTCTTCGGATGTAATAGATATACTTAAATATCTAATAACTATAACTGTATACATGCCGGGGTTGCTAAGGCTTTAACATCCCGACAATTTACAATTAACAGATCATAATAATGAGAATATATTGTTAAATATTCGTATTAGTTGGGGATGTTAGCACCATTCGATACAAGACTCCTACACACTTATTCAAATGGGGCCAGTATCCCGTGGACACAGATCAATGTTGGTATCGGGAGATTCAAAACGTTCAAGTGTAGATCACATCACAACAACACACAATAAATGTTCTCTGCTCACCTACATGTTGTATATAATCTGGCAAGACAATAAATATGTACTCAACTAATAGACAACAAAATAAGGCTTACAGCCGTTTTGTACATATATTATACCATTCTTTGGCTATATAACATCTCTGGGAAGCGTAAAATATATTTCATTTTCTTTATAAGCATTCAAAAATTTGTTAAAAATAACTTATGGTCATGCACGCTGCATTTGCAATCGTCTACAAGTATATAAAGGAGCTGGTAAAAATACACTCGCGACCAAACAAAGTATAAAATTATGTTACTTAAAATTAATGTGCACAAATTTGTATAGTAATAGTTAAAATATTTAAATAGTGAACTAAACACGTGTGTGAATCTGTTTAAAATATTTATTCTAGTGGTGGTATTATTGGTCGCCATTGTATCTTTTATCACTGTTAGTTACTAATGTAAAGCGAATTTAAGTACATTACAGTACTAGTATAATGTAATAGATTGTAAATACAGCGTGCACAAATAAAACAATGCCCTATGTTTGACACAGTACATTATGTACTAAATAGATCACTGATTTTCTGCTAACTAGGCGGTTGGTCGGTGCGACCGGCGCTGTGACGTCACAGCCGAGCCGCACCGACCAGCCGACGATATAAACAATGTAAATATAGACAATAATAAAAAAATAATAAAAAGAATACAGCGTGATATGTCAAGTTACAGCTAGCGTTAATGGCTTATGTTTACAAAATGGCATCGAACAGTGTTAACTATGTTTTCGTTTCATTATACTGGACAAACGAGCGACATTGCAGCTACTGCGCGTGCGCACAATCAGACAATAACACTACCCTTGTCCCCTATCCCACCTCCCCCACCCTCAGTTACTAGACTCCTGTAAATTATATTACTTAAAAACGGTTCTCGTACAGCATCTTTATATGCTGTTTCTTTTCATTTTTCGATAAAAATATTGATTGGGTACAGATTTCTTAATGTTTCTTTTTTTTAAATGAACAAAAATATCAAGCAACTATTAAATAGTTTTTTTTTTAACTACAATAATAACAAGAGCACTTTAACCTACAAATCCTTTGCAATAGCATAGTGCCACTGCTCTCTATGTTGTTGTGCTGTTAACGTTGAACAAGGGAGTGACATTGCGCAATTGTGCGACAAACTGACGTTTCGCCCGACACGACTTGTCTTACATACAATATTTGGACAATCATTAACAATATAAGTGTAGTGCGACATTAATTGTGCTCAGTTGTGCGTCTGCGACTAGTCGTGCGATCGCACCGGACGTCGCGTCAGCACACAGCTCGCACTAAGCTGTGATAACAAGCTATTTATAACAGGCATACTTGTTAACAACCACTGGTCAATTCGCAATTCTATCTATATAAATTTAATCAATACAACAAAATTACTAAAAATTACATAATTTTTCTTCTGCATTGTACCTACACTTTTTTAAAAAAAGACAATGTATTTTTATAACGCAAACTGACTGGTTCTTGTTAACAATATCACCTGTATAACACGAGGGGTACTTTGGCACAGTCGGTGACAGACAAACGAAATAAGCGTCATATCGAGGTACTCAGGTAAGCAGCATTTAGAATAACGAAGTGAAAGGCAAATAGTACACCTAGTACGAGATTTGATAGCATCTTGCCATATAAAAAACAACTCTATCAGCAACTTAGGCAATTTAAAAATTTCATGGTTAACTCATATAACAAAATCTAGATGTACACAGTGCCTAGCGCGAGTTTGTTTTACGTTAACGCGAGCGACACTTATATGACCTTCAGTGCTGTGATTGGCCCGTTTTAATTTCTTAACCAATCAGAAAGCCAAACGCTTTAAGAGTTTACGTAAACCAACCGGCACTAGGCACCTAGGTGACATTTAAACTCTGGCCAGAAAGCGGGCGGGGAAGCGACGTGACGCGACGTAAGCGCTAGTAATATACTAGTTGACATACAAGACGTCACACGAACGCAACATTGCGCTGTGTTACGTATTCTATTTGAGCTAGTACGTCACAATTAGCTCACGCCACGTCGAGCCCTTCTTTTCGCCCGCCCCGCCTGATAACTGGTCCAGAGAGCCTAGTGCGAGTTTGTTTTACGTTAACGCGATCGACACGTTTATGACATTCGGTGCTGCGATTGGGCTTCAGTCTCTTAATTAATCAGAGAGCCAAACGGTTTAGTGTTAACGTGAAACAACCTGCACTAGGCACCCAGGTGACATTTAAACTCTGGCCAGAAAGCGGGCGGAGAAGCGACCTGACGCGACGTAAGCGCTAGTAATATACTAGTTGACATACAAGACGTCACACGAACGCAACATTGCGCTGTGTTACGTATTCTATTTGAGCTAGTACATCACAATTAGCTTACGTCACGTCGAGCCCTTTTCGCTCGCCCCGCCCAATGACTGTCCAGAGCTTAATATCGGTCACACACATTCAGAATCTTCATTAGGTTGCCGTATCAGGAGTGCATATATGAATGAATTCATAAAGTTCAGAAATTATTACCAAATAAATATTTTCTGACAATCATGGATACATTCATTAATCTGCATTCCTGATAGAGAAACTTCCGGATTGCGGCCACGCTAAGGGTTGAGCCTGACATAGCAGTATATTTGTAGTTCTATCGCGAATTGGTGCAAACATAGAACAGCGTTCTTACACACTGGATCGAAAACATACCTCATACATCACATAGAACTTTATTAATATTAAAACATACTGCTAGGTCTAACCCATTGTCAGAAAAAGAATTTTACCAAAACACCGTTTTGGTTCGGTTTAAAAAAAACATTATTTACTGCTTTACCATTTAACACTGCATGCGAGGAAGAAATTACTAGAAATGTAAGGTTTGCTGTCACCTAAATATTATTACGTATGCACTAGGGTAACGTTAGTGACACTAGCTCTATGCCGACATGACTAAAGACTTTGACTAAGCGCAGATTGTCGACAAGAGCCAGTGTTTCTAACTTATATAAATAATAATCTCATGTTGGTTAAATTATAGTAATCTATCTATGAGAGGTATCGTGTGCTGGACTAATAGCTTCGCCTAGTGCTCGTATGTGCTCGCACAACAGGCTGACTGCGCGGGTACGCTCCCACTACATATTGTACTACGTTTAATTAACAGCTATTATGTAAACAATCATTTATATCATTTCAAAACAATACATTAAAGTAATGTGATCAAAGTGTAAAATTTCAAAAAATTAAAAATAAACATTCAAAAATTATTACTTATATTATTATTTTATAATGCTGTTTGCAAAGGTCGGAAATTAGAACACATGCGTGTGTCCGGCGATTAAAAGAACGTATCGTGTTCGCAACGTAATCACAGCTACAGTTAATAAAGGCGCGTTTACACAGTGCGACTCCATCGTCGGTGTCGACACTGCACTGGGTGCCGAGTGCGAGTTGTTTTTACGTTAATGTGATCGAAACGTTTAACGCGTTTGGCTCTCTGATTGGAGCTTGGAGATTAGAGCCAATCGAAGCGCCGAACGTTATAAACGCGTCGATCGCGTTAACGTGAAACATACTCACACTAGGAACTCTGGACGCGACCTAGAGCACGAAGAAGGCGTCCTATCAATGCGTATTAATAACGATTCCCAATAATTAACTACTAATAATACATGCTATTATTAATGACAAACGCAACGGTGTTCGCGTGAACCGAAGAGTAAAACTATAGAGACTAGACAAAGTGTTACGTATAATGTGAGACCAGCATCCAATAAGTACCTTCCTCGGCTCTCAACATCAATGTAAGTACATCTACCGAGGCTCGCGGCGACTGACGCGCGTCACACGTCGCATACGTGACTCTATAACTAGTAACATAAAATGCTCGACAAACGAAAAAAAAGAAGGAAAATGATAAGAAAATTTAAATTGATGTAATAACTTCTTGAGAATCGAATAAATATTTTTGCATTATTGTGTCTAATTCTTTGTTAACTTTTTACAATGTGAACAATTTAAATAGTTAAGAGATTTTGAGATATCAAATTTCTTTTGCAAATATTTTTTAATGTTTGGAATAAGTTAAAACAACCAGAAACTAGATTTTAAAGACTCCTTGAAAAATATACGCGCCGAAATTAATAATAAGACTAGGTAACATGTCTATACTAATATTATCACGTTTCAAACCTTATACTAGTTTAATATTTCAAATGTAATATAGCTATTTGACAACAATATGTCGGCAACTCACTCCGATGTCCACATTCGTTTTCATGAGCCTAGTAAAACAAATATGTACCTACACGGAGTTAATTGCTGGCGACTAATGAAATCGTGATATCCTTAATTAAGACCAGTCTAATTATTATTTTCCGCAAACAACTGTTTTATACACACCCAACGTATGCAAGCGACGACGCGCGACAGAACATCCGCGCGCACACACACATACATACATACATACATACATACATACATGCACACTCATACAAACATACATACACACAGCATACGAATAAAAAACCACTTAGTGAACAACAGACAAGTATGAAACATGTAATAAATAAACGCGCGCCCAACGTAACCGTACTACTATAACTATTCACTATCTATTTATGTTTAGTTACGATCCACATCAAAAATGAACTCATCACATACATTAACTTACGGCTAGTAAACAGAGAAATATATAGTTATTACATACATATATTATATATATATTTATCACCGTATAACTGACTCGGCAGAGTTTGCGGCAGCTCTGCAAGTGAGTCGTCACTTAACTCGTATTAGGCGATAAGCACAGTTGCACACTACATGCCCTCGCACTCTTATTACAGATTTAAAGGTTATCATACTGAATGGTCAGAATTTACCGAATGCATCCGTATCTCATGTTTGTAAATAAAAATAATATTATGACCAAATACAACAATTGTAAAGTTTTATATATATAGACTCTAAAAAATAAATCAAGTCCAATAATAATAATTTAAAAGCATCTTTATATAACACTCGATATATTCTCACCAGTCACAAAATTAAATGGCCACGCGAAAACGATTAGAATTCACGACGGACTCGCCGTCAAGGTCAACTAAGCTTATTATAATACAACTAATCCACACAAAATATATAACATGTCAATAAAACAAGACAATATTCCAAAATTAACGCTTCAATACGGGAACACGTACAGAGATTTATAATTTAATATATTTATATTATTTTTTCATTATAATATTATACACTAATAACTACATAAAGCATTACATTTGTGCATTGATCTCTGCGCTCGCCCCCGCCGTCAACGTACCGCACGAAACAACTACTACATTCATATGTAACGACATTATAACTTAAACGATTAAACTTAAGCCTTTGGTATTACATCGATAACTAACCACTAATTAAATAATACTTAAATCAGAATACTGTCGCGATGCGAGACAGGCGGCCATGACATGCCTAGCCTACATCACGCGCTTGCATTACTTGCTTCCAATACTTGCATGTTTCTTGCATGTGACGTAACCTAAACATGTGTGCGACCGTTACGTGATGTATTAAAATCTTGTGCCTGTGCAAAATATATAGATTTTTGACTGTCTACTCGCGTGTAGACTATGACTAACACAGACAACAAATAACATTGTACTCATAGTACCAAAATATATGAAATTAATATAAAAAAGATCTAACAAAATATGTAAAGAGAATCTCAACTAAATAATAAAACTGACGCTACATTTGTATGTAAATGTATGATCAAATCCATAATAAACCATCATTTTGTAATAAATATTTAACAAATATTTCGTAGCAAATTGACTAGCGTAACATAAAACGATGGTTCTCGTTTAGAAACCAAATAAAATATATCAGCTTCTTTTAAAACAATATATAATACGTAACGTATACGTACAAATGTAACGTGAGCGTAAATACTGTATGATCTCAACGTATGAGTATTGGATATGGTTCGCTTTACAACGCGGGACTAGAAGCGACTGTGTATAGGAACGCTACGATATAGCACTGGTTACATGTAAATTATATTTATTCAATTTGTATAAGGAAATATGGTATCCATCCATTTCTCATCAGTAGAACGGTCGCTATTTATAAAAAAAAAATAGAAAAAAAAGGTTAATTTACACGCCAGCGCGTCCAAAACCAAGCTCGATGATAATAGACACCAAATTGATTAGAAAAACATCGATTCGAATAATTAAAAGCACCGTTTGATAGGTACGTCGTAACGTTTCGAACTAAAGTGTAGATGGTGGCGGCTCTCCCTCCCCGCAGGCCACTCGCACTCGCCACGCACGCGTCACGCACGCGCCACGCACTCGCCACGCACACGCACAGTTGCTCGCTACTAACGAATGGGGTTTACCGAGTCGTCCTCCGCGCGTGCCTCATCGCACGCCTCACTATATTTACAACTAGCAATTGCTTCACCCTTCGATAACGATCTCGTGGCAAATATCACCACTCGACAACATCGCTCTGACTCAACACAGACTATACACACCCCCTTAATCCCTATACGCTAAAGTACTAAGCAATATAAGTACAATCAGCGGCAAGTCGATAGGTATGAGGGGGTGTGACCGTCTCTTGTGGTACTGCACATAGCGCACTTGTCTACAAATATTATATAGAACAGACACAAAACCAACTCGGCTCGGTCACTGACAGGCGAGCCACATGCAGTGCCTACTTTATTTGTCAGACATATTTTAGTTTGTCTGCGAGCGTTAAAAGACCTCTATATAACTCAGATGCGTATAACAAGACATGTACAAAAACAATTGCATTAAACACTTATTCTCGGGTCTTTTATGCAATTTTACATTAGCAGGATATTTTAGTCTTATAACAATTCCTATAATTACTGCTTTACATATCTTATAATAGTCAAAAAGTCATTTGGTAAAATTGCATAAAAAGTTTGACATTGCATTGTAGGTTAAGGTGTTATATCAAATGTTGGGCCCTGGTTAACGAAATGACATAACACCTTTCGAAGGTCGACCTGATAGGTCAGGGTCGGTTGGGACGCCTCTGCGACCCCACAGGTCGGTGACGGTCACTGACCTGTGGGGTCATATAGGCGTTCTAAACAGATAAATGCACAAACATTCATATCTACACGGGATTAAGTGGGAACCACTATTTACAAAGACATTTGATATGGATAATATGGTGTACAATAAACGAAGTATCTTGTATACGCATCTGCAGGTTTATATCGCAAAAATTAAACGATACTAGCCGTGCCAAACAACAAGTACAGACTTCATGAAATCTCTTTTAATATCAATTAGATCTTACATTAGTGTTGTGATACTGCAAAGAGTTCTCACTCCGCTCTCTCTGTCCAAGGTCTAGTCGACAGAGTGTTTTATTTTGTTGCTGTTTTATTTGGCAACGACCGCAATGATCAAAAGTTAGTCTGACATCAAAGAAAAGAAAAAAAAATAGCTCAATATCTAAGGATGTGGACTCGCCACGGTATCAATCGTGGCTACACTTCAAAGTTACTATACTTGTACCTAAAACTGAAATCGAATTATTCATCGTGAAAATATAATACGGGTCAGAGGTCTACACGAATTTCGCTCAAAGGTGTGCGTCGGCAAAGTTTTCGGATGCCAGCGTTCATCGCGGTCATTCGAACTATGATTTCGCGTGGTTTACTGGCTAGCATGTTTAGAGAACGGTAAGAATCTAAGATGGAGCAGAAGTGTATAGAGAGACGTACAAAACAAGGCGGTACAAAGTAACGTGTGCGCACGAGTGCGGCTCACGGCTGCGGCGCCTTGTCCCCGCCCCCCGCCTGCCCCCCCGGCGCCCCCTGCGACGCGGGCCCCGTCTGCCCCGCCTGCGTACCGAAGTCCTTGTTCACGAACGAGAACCCGCGGAACTCCTCCTGCGGAACAAACAATTCACATCATGAATATTTCTATATCAGGACCAAGAATCGATCCCTGTAGAACACCCCTCGCCACGTGTATTTCTGTAGGTCTATCGTTCGTTATGTCAAATAGGCAGCAATCAGATTAGAGGGAAAATGCCTACTAGTGAAGTGATCGAGTTTTGTCAAGAGCGTATCGCGGTCGGCGCATCGAGCTACCTGGTTGATGGCGCGCAGCACGTCGTCGGGCACGGGCGTGAGCGCGGGCTCCTCCTTGGTGAACTCGGCGTCGAAGTTGTTGGCGTCGCGCCGCCCCTTGGTCTTGGGGCGGAAGGGCGGGCGCAGGCGGCGCAGCTGCAGCGCGGGCCAGTCCACGTCGCGGAAGAACGCGTGCGCCAGGATGCCGCCCGCGCCGCCCAGCACGCCCAGCCGCCGCGCCGGGGACTTGGTCATGAACCCTGCGCACGAGCACACGACGTTTATAACATCTGAAGCCGATCATACACGGACTGTTTCGAGCGGTCGATACTGACTGCATAGCTAATTACGAGTGTTTCAGACGGTCGCAGCACGGTGAAGTTTAATCGCCGTTCATCGGTCGCCAGGCACACTGGACTGCTGTAACTGTCGAAAGATCCGCGCCGTTCCCTCTGGCTGCGGTCGTGCCGCGGCGCTCGCTTCCCGTTTTATTTGTCGAGCAGTTGATAGCGACTGCTGCAGGGTTTTGGAACCATCTGTGTGACATGCACAACCGACTATTTCCGATTTTAATCTTCTTTTGAAGGAATATGACCTACCTTTGAGTATAGAGACTGCCTCTTTGCTTAACCAGACGGGGTATAACACGTCGTCGTGCAAGATACTCTCGAATAAGTCGTCTTCATTGTCAGCCTCGAAGGGAGGCTGCCCCGCTAGCATCTCATACAGCAGCACGCCCAGCGCCCACCAGTCCACTGACGGACCGTATTCTAGCTCTTGCAAAATCTACACACGTTAAATGTTAAATTTTAAAATACCTATAAAATTCAATGATACAACTTATATTTATTAGGCAGTAGATCCTCGTTGGTTTCAAAATAAATAGGCCGGATCGACCGAAATACTACCCTCTCATAGAAGATCAACGTAAGTGTAATACTATCCATACTATTGCGTTTAGTTCGGTGGATGAAAACGCCGGTGGCCTAATTTTCACCGTTCCTCTTTCCTCAACTCCGCCACCATAATATCAGTTTCAGACGACGGTTTTTGCAACGGCGGTCACCATTTCTAGATTCCACTGGCTGCTTAACATCAGGCAGAGTGGAGTCACTTTGGCAAACTAATATAAAAAAAGTGTCTGTCTGCAACTTCGTCTGCGCAATATCTTTATAAATTATAACCTTTATTCTACTCTGGTATATGAGCTATAATATTATTAAGTTTCATTAAAATACATTTAGTAGTTTTCGCGTGAAAGAGTGAAAAACAGCCATACATTTTTTTGCCTTTATAGAATTAGTGGGATCATTAAAATAAAACTTAATTATAAAATTTTTACAATTTTAAATCACAACATTCATAACAGATAATACATGTAATTTTCAGAAAAAAATAGATAAAACTGACATACCTCAGGCGCGATATAATCCGGCGTTCCACAGAAGGTAGTGGTAGTCGCTCCGTCTGCAACAAGCGCAAAGTGTCACACACACTACAACACTACACACTACACTATAGATAGTGTGAAGGCCCTCAGATCTCATAATCTCACAGTCATCGGGCAAGTCTGCTTTGTGCCCATGCAATGTATAAAGTTGTTAGGTGCAAGTAATGAAACGAATCAATGCTCGAACAATACTGTATTAACTTACAACTAACGTTCCATATATACCTTTGACTGCACCGTTGGTCTAGTGGTTAGTGTAACTGACTGCGACGCCGGGTGTCCTGGGTTCGATTCCCGTGGAAGGCAAATATTTGTGTGATGAACATTTGTATTTGTCTTTAGTCTGGGTGTTTCCTATGTATTCTAAGTATTTATTTACAAAAAAAAAGTATGTATATGTATTATATTTCAGTTATCTAGTACCCATAACGGATGAGTTTCCGGTTCCGGCTGTCAACACATAAACAACGTTGTACTGAACTCCGTTAAATTAATTCAAAACTGTGAAATTACTGTGCAAAGAAAGAAAATAACGTGCAATTATCTTATTTCAAGAGTCATTGTGCATAATAAACTATAAATCCCGAGTGAAATTACAATAGATCAACAAAAGACTTGTGATTGTGAAATTGAAACCGGCAACAACGTCAAAAGTCAAAACTGACAGTGTCAGTCAGATCAAGTGACGTTTGACGTAAGTAAAGAAAAACAAAAGAAGATCTTTGACGTTTCGTTCCACACAATCGTTAAAACACCGTTATTAAGAAAAAAAAAAAAATTAATAAAAATAAAATAAAATATGGATAATAAAATGCAAATATTTCTTGAGCAAATAAAAATTGAAATGGCGAATCAAACAAAAGAGATTATATCGCAGATTGATGAAAAATTAATACCTTTTACACGAGAAATTGAACAACTGAAGTCTGAAAACAAATACTTAAAGGAAAAAATTTCTTCACTGGAAAAAAACAGCAGAACAAACAACTTAATTATATACGGACTAAAAGAAAACGAGCAATCTTCATCTGAGCTTGTGGAAATTTTAAAGGACAAAATACAAAATGATCTCAGTATATCTCTCGATAACAGGGACATAAATGTAGCACGAAGGATTGGAAAAATAAACAACAAAAATGGAAAAGAAAGGCCAGTATTAGTATCTTTTGTAAATAATTGGCAAAAGTGTGATATTGCGAAAAACAGAAATAAACTGAAAAACATTCATATTTCCGAAGATTATCCAAAAGAAGTCCTAGACAAGAGGAAGGAATTACATCCAAAACTTCTTGAAGAAAGGAAGAATGGAAACTATGCTGTTCTTAACTATGATAAGCTGGTGGTAAAAAAAGGTCTTATTGGAAATGAAAAACGGAAGAGAGACCATTCAACTTCGCCTGCTACATCAAATCAACCAAAAAAACAGAACGCTACATCTAAAACGAACAGGATAAACGCATTTGACATGATGAGAGGGAGAAGCAACTCTTTTTCAACTCCTTCCTCAATTGAACAGAAGCAATAGCAAATATCTATCAGCCACCGGAATAACACAACAAACGAACCTAAACTAAATTACAAGAACAAAACATTTCCCAAGCCGATTGGTCATCGTGGGAAATTAGACCACCACCCTCCAGCTGTAAGCAATGAACTAGTATTAAATAATTCAACGACGCTAAATATTTGTAGTTACAATGTAAGGTCCTTGTCAAGTATAGAGAGATATTTTGAACTTACATATGCACTTAAGAATGTAAAATGTGATATTTTGGGGCTCTCTGAAGTTAAAAAAATGGGCTCTAAAATTGAAGAATACCATGAGTATATTTTGTGCTATATTGGCCAAACAAAAAGGCTCCACGGAGTTGGGTTCCTTATCCTCAAGAAATACAAAACAAACATAATAAACTTTACAGGAATATCTGAGAGAGTAGCTCTATTGCAACTAAAATTCGATGAACTTCCTATATCACTAATTCAAGTCTATGCACCAACAGAGAGATCGAGTGAAGATGACCTTAATCGTTTTTACCAAGATTTAGACAAAGCACATTCTCTAACTGATGACAAAATAATAATAGTATTAGGAGATTTTAATGCAAAAATAGGACATCCAAGAAAAGAGGAATTCTTGGTTATGGGAAAGCATGGATATGGAAAACGCAACGACAGAGGCGAAAGATTAATAGATTATGCCTTAGAACACAAACTCTCAGTAATTAATACTTTCTTCAAGAAAAGGAATTCTCGAAAGTGGACATGGACGTCACCAGACAATAATACTAAAAACGAAATTGATTATATAATGACAAATAACCCTAAATTATTCACAAACTGACGTAATTAACATATGCTTTCCTTCGGATCACAAACTTATTAGAGGCACCATTAGATTAAAATTACCCAAAATTTGTAGGAGAAATTTTAACAACACACCATATATTCCAAAGACAGAAGATGAAATTTACTACTTTATAAAAAGTCTAAAATCAAACATTAAAAACTTAGAAGATGAACTAAATTGCTCTACTGACGTTCAAGTCTTTTATGATACTCTAGAAAATATTATCTTAAGCAGCTCTAAAAAATGGATTAATACGGAGAAAAAAGGACACAGAATATTTAGTAAAGACACTAAAGTACTAATAAAGAAGCGCAGTGAACTCATACAGATAAAAAATAAAAACTTAGAAATGAAAAAAGAGCTAAAAAGAATATATAAAGAAACAAGTAAATCAATCCGAAGAGACTATCAAACACATAGACAACAAGTAATAACAAGTCACTTAAACAAACACAGGAGTACAAAAAAAGCGTTTAAGGAGCTTACCATTCAGAAATCATGGATACAAAAACTTAAAAAACAATCAGTACAAACCAAAACTAGAAAAGATGTAATCGATCATGCAACAAACTTTTACAAAGATTTGTATCGAAGAAGAAACAACGATCAAAGATTAGAAGTTATAAATAATAACTGGGAACCATATATAAGCTCTGTTAAACCAATAGAGAAAAGAGAGGTATACGAACAAATAAAACAACTAAAAAATGATAAAAGCACTGGCCCGGATGGGATCAGCAATGAAATAATTAAATTAGGAGCACCAATTCTTATCCATCACCTTACACATCTATTCAATATGGTACTAAATATAGAGACTGTACCGCTACAATGGTGTAAATCTGACATCATATTGTTGTTTAAAAAAGGCGATCCCTTAGATATAGGAAATTACAGACCAATCAGCTTACTGACAAATTTGTACAAACTTTTCTCTTCAATAATATTAAAACGAATAACTCAAGATATTGACAACTCACAACCTATAGAACAAGCAGGCTTTCGTTCAGGTTTTAGTACTACTGATCACATCCAGGTTATAGAACAGGTTATAGAAAAATACCGTGAGTTCAGTAGACCACTGTACATGGCTTTTATAGACTACAGTAAGGCCTTCGATAGTATAAGTCATCTTTCAATTTGGAACGCCATGAAAATATTTGGAGTAGATAAAAAATATATCAACATACTAACATACATTTACGGGAATAGTCAAAGCTGTGTAAAACTTGAATCTAGAGGAAAACTCATTGACATCGAAAGAAGTGTAAGACAAGGCGACCTCATATCGCCAAAATTATTTATTGCTGTCCTAGAGAATATTTTTCGAAATATAGACTGGTCACAAAAAGGTATAAAAATAAGTGGTCGTTACTTAAACCATCTACGTTTCGCTGATGATATTGTATTACTAGCAGAAACACCCAGAGACCTAGAGGACATGATGCAAATACTTGACGATAAAAGTACAAAAATTGGCTTAGAAATGAACGCCAATAAGACTAAAATAATGACCAATAGCGACAAAAAACCAATTAAAGTAAGAGGAAATATTATAGACTATGTCGAAGACTATATTTATTTGGGAAAACAAGTTTCTTTTAACAAGACCAACAATGAAGATGAAGTCGCAAGGAGAATAGCCATTGCATGGAAGAGATTTTGGTCTTTAAAAGAAATTTTAAAAGGTAACTACAGTTTACATATGAAGAAAGTCGTTATGGACACTTGTGTACTACCAAGCCTATTATACAGCTGCCAAAATTGGACCTTTACAACGAAAGTTAAACATAAGATAAATAGCAATCAAAGAGCAATGGAAAGAAGTATTTTAAAACTAAGAAAAGTACAGAAAATAAGAAACGACATAATCAGACAGAAAACTAAGATTACTGATGCACTTACACACGCACTGACACTAAAGTGGAACTGGGCCGGTCACATCTCACGTTACACTGATAGAAGGTGGACTATCGAATCAACACGATGGAAGGGACCAATGGCGGGAAAAAGAAAAGTAGGAAGACCAATAAAACGGTGGACTGATGAGATAAAAAAAGTGGCAGGGGATGAATGGATGGAGAAGGGCAAGGATAGAAAGGCGTGGAAGGAGCTGGAGGAGGCCTTCACCCATACAGGGATCCATATCTTAGAATTAACATAAAAGGATTAACAATACTAACATCTACTATAAGTATCATACTAACAACAAGTAACAACTGCAATAATGTTCCTTTTTAGATGTGGAATAAATGTGGCTTTATTATAGTACCCATAACACAAGCTCTGCTTAGCTTGGGACTAGACGACAGTGTGTGATAGTGTCCACATATTATTATTATTATTATTATACTATATGCGAAAGAGGTGATACACACACTAAGGTACTCGGCAGCCCCCCTCCAGCGCTTATCGTTCGTCATTGGGCAGTAATGTTGTCAATAGTGCCTCAATGTAATGTCGAACGAATGTGAGCCGTAATGTAACGGAGTAAGGTTTATATTTGCGGGTTCTTGGTGGCGGCTAGAACACTCGTTCCATTTGATGTTTGTGCAGTATATGAATGTTCGCGACTGAACAATGAACAGCTTAATGGAATGTATACTAAAAGGGATAAAGAAATTGTCATCACGTATGCATTAGATATCGTTGGTTAATTGTATCTAAGATATTATCGTTGTATACGAACCCAGTATGCCTTCCTTGCACATGCCGAAGTCTGCGAGCTTGCAGTGACCCTCGCTGTCCAGCAGGATGTTGTCGAGTTTCAAGTCTCGGTAGATGACGCCGTGCGAGTGCAGGAACTGCAGTGCTAAAGTCACTTCTGCTGCGTAGAATCTACAAATATAATTAAAACCAGTCAGAGGATTCAAAAAATCGGTTAACGTATTTCTATGATTAATTTTGATGTTCAATAAAAAACTAGGTATACACAATGAGGGTTTTCTAAAATGGCGCCCACGAGGTGGCAGCACTGAGGCATCAGATCCAGGCACCCTTCAAAGCGCTTTCAATCAACCAATCAACAGTGAACGATTCTATTGATTTTAAACTGTGGCTGTATTTTGATGTTGATTTTTTGTGAATGGAAGAACCTTCACCTAAGTGGCGTCAACTGATGGCGAAAATTTTCCTTACCATACTCATTAACGCACGCTACTCAACGATGCACGTTCACTTTACGAAAATATAATTGTAGATTTTTCAAAGCTTGTCATTCCTAAAGATTTTACGGTTGCATGTTGCATGCATTTTAACTTAAATAAACCTATAATGCTTCGCGGCTCTTTACGACTGTCTACACGCCAAAGTCGCCGGTCCGCCGTCACGAACCCGGCGGGTGTAGCGCTCACAGCGCGAGTACGTACCGAGCGCGCGGCTCGTCGAACTTGCGCGCGCGCTGTATCTGGAACATGAGGTCGCCGCCGTCCACGTACTCCATGACGAAGAACAGGCGGTCGCGCGTCTGGAAGGCGGAGTGCAGCGCCGTGAGGAACGGGTGGCGCGCCGCCAGCGCCAGCACGCGCCGCTCCGTCAGCGTGCACTCCACGTCGTCGTCCTGGATGATGGCGTCCTTCTTCAGCACCTTCACGGCGTACACCTCGTCCGTGCCCTTCTTCTCCGCCAGCATCACCTTGCCGAACGAGCCCTTGCCCAGCACCTTGATGAAGTGGAAGTCGTCCAGCGACACCTTGTCCTGCCCCGAGCCCGCGTCGCCTCCTGCGCACCCACGACACTCTACATACGAGTACTATAGCAGGCCCTCACCGATATAGAGTAAAGAAGTGACAGATAGCCAAGATATGAGAACCCTTTCCTCCGTTTCATTTATACGAGGGGCAGTGAAAAAGTTCGCGGAGTGGGAGTTTTACGGAGAGGCGGGATAATTTTTTTTTACCTGCTATAATTTCATGAATAATTCAAAGTATAAATAGGTACCAAGTTTCATACAAATCGAGTCATTATTTATTGAGTTATCGGGAAACAAAGAAGCCAAAAATACGATCTAAATCGGAAAAAAATTACAGATCATTTTTTTTTGTCGGAATAGATAAACTTGTTGAACGTTCTGATAAATGTATTAGGGTTAAGAGAGAGCACATTATAAAAGAAAAATAGGTTTGAATCTTACTTCATCCTTTTTAGTTTCCATCCCGCGAACTAATTTACTTCACCTCGTAGTTTTTTATGATAATAAATTAGCCAAACACCAAAAATATTAAGTTAATTATTCAATAATAGAACGAATTACCATAGTCAGAATTTGAATAAGACTCGTATAGATTTACCAGTTAACCACCATTCACTAATATCTAAAATTGTAATGCAATGTGAGAAACAAAACAATAAAATATACGTCTACACCTTTTTATTAATCTCTAACTATAATCGTTATTCACCGACACCATCGTCCATTACTTTACATACTCGAATAAATTACAACTACATTCACTTCTCTACTTTTTGTTTTGCCAAAAACTGTATTGCAGGGATACCATAATTCTAAAAAAGTATACCTTTGCTAAATTGTCAACAAATTTAAAAGCCACTAATATTGAGTTATGTTTGAATAATTCAGAATTAGTTTTGCTTAAAGTTAATTGTAATAACAAAATGTATTAAATAGTGTATGTAATCTTATTATAACCTTACTTTGTCTCTACTCTTTTATTTAATGGTACAAAAGAAAAAGACAAAACAAAGTGACATTAAAATAATACTGCTTTAAAAGGTGGTAGTAGGCCGGCAGAAAACATTATTATATAATACTGTTTGAAATAACAAAAGTTAGCTCGTGACATCCATGATTAAGAAGCAGTATACGCGCCAGCGCAACCGAAGCACTAAGCATTCCCTCTTTAATGTAAGTCAATAACATATACAAATGTCTTTCTAGCACCTATGTCCTGGCATGAACTGCATTAATTGTGAAGCAGCAGAAAGTATTTCTACAAGCTAAATTTAACAAGTACATTCACCAACAGTGGTCTATTTACTTACCCACACAGCGCCAGAGATACAAACTTAAGATAATTACGACAACATACCATCAAGCAAAGCGCCCCACAACGATACCGCTACAATCTGTAGTACTGACACTACACTTGACATGTTTGTACCAATTGACAGACTGGTTTGAAAGTTACAATAAGCTTGAGACCCATGAGTATAAAGATTTAAGTACCTAACCCTAAATTATGCTGTTCTGAGTCACTAGCGGTTTAAACAGGCAAGTTAGAACATGTATTTTAATAATAATGTTCATTTTCTTTAGGATAAACATATTTTGTATAGTCGACCACATATATGCTTTACACATTTAAAAAAAATCCATCAGAATTAGGATTCAATAAGGTTCACTAAGCGTGACAATGGTCACTTGCAAGCAAAAATAGACATTATTGTTGTGTGTTATGCAAACGACATGCGCGACATTAACTCTAAGCGTTGTAAAGCAATTTTATGGTCGACTGTACAGTGACAAGTTCAATAGTTGTAATACGGATATTTTCCTAAGGCAGCAAGCACCACACTTGAGTTATTCATTCAAATATTCGCTAAATCAAACCGGTATGAAATCAACTCATAATCTATCAAACATATCAAGTGAAGCTTCGGCACTATAGGTACAATGCAAAAGCAAAACAATACAAAAAGACAAACACCTTCGTAGCAGGTGAATATGTCGTGCAGGTCGTCCCAGTGCGAGCGCCACTGCACCTGACCACCTGATGTACGTACACGTATACGCACAGTACGTACACGCACGTGAGGTAGAAACAAAACAAACATCATGAGGACTAATAAAACAAAACAATGTATAGTGTAAATGTAATAATAAAGTGTAGGTGTAAATAATAGTGAACGTGGTCCACACTTTCTATGAAACGCCGAGCAGTGGGATGCTCGGGCTCTAATAGTGTAATGGCTCGGCAAATATGTTACAAGTAACCAAGTTTCATCAATCAAATCAAATATATTTATTCATTTAGGTTAATGAATTAACACTTAGGAACGTTAAAAATTACAAAATGTCAGCAAATTAACCTACAGCCAAGAGAAGAACTGGCAAGAAACTCAGGTCAATTTCATTTAAGAGGTTTCACTCCATTGCTATGTTCTATGCACAATTCCAGGTTTAACGTTTTTTTCAACATAATCATCCTTGGCGGACTTGTACGACACACACAAATGTTGGAGCCAATTATTACCCAGACACCACACGGGCAATTAATTTTTTTTAATAAGGTGATTTTATTTATTATAATTAATTTTTGAACATAAGTATTCTGTTGAACTGTATTTGTGTAAGTTATAGGTTTGAATTGAATTTTAAATAACTGTAAGAGCTTATAAGACAAAGGTCATATTAGAGACAGACACTGTCCTCTAATCTGAATCATGTAGCAATAGTGATATTGTATTTCAATCGTTCCTATTGAATTTAGCAAATTTTTTAATATGAGATCTGTGTCATATATTTGTGTGTATGTGTGATGTGATAATCTACTAAAATCGTTGTTTCGTATAGTTCTCAAACTGAATTGAAACAACTGATAAATAAACGAAAAGTTTATTATAAAAAACATCATGAAAAATAATAAAATAAATATAAAATTACAAAACATAAGCAATACTAATACATAACAGTGACTACACATAAAGCGATTATTATTAATATGGCGTAATGTAATAATACTGATCAGTATATACAGCATGTTCTCATTTTTAATTTTATTTATCAAATAGCTCTACTGATTCTAACAACAAATGTATTTATGTTTAATTAAAATCATTCTCTCTGACAAATTAAATAATAATCCATCTCTCCATTCTGACAGAGCCAAAATACATTATTTAACAAAAGAGGTAAACTTAATAAAGGCATCATTTTAAACGTGACAAAATGGTTTTATAAAATGATTTAATTCTGAACATGCTGTATATTTCGCAATGATAGAAGCCTATGAACAAACATCTACAACAATCTAGAAAAATGAATAACTTAATACTAAGTCATTACTGGGTTTAATAACTATACTGCACCTCATGTACTTTAAATATTTAGCAGCTTATAATATATGTTAATATTTGCTGCTCATAATAAATGCCCTGTATATTAAAAGCCCTTTTCCTATGAAGTAGATGTATGCTTGTACCCGCATGCGCGCTGCTTGCATGCATCATCTCAGAGCGTCAAGTCCTGCATGCGAGTGAGACACGCATGCGAGTACAAGCCCACATCACAGGAATATGGCCGTAATGCAATATGAAATTATTTTATAAAAGTAAATGCGACACAACATAGGAACGTGTTGATTTTATCTTCAATACAAAATAACTACATAAATATATATTACAGAAGCGAATAACTATTTTAACGGTCAAGCGATTAACTAACGCTTTTCATATTCAATCTTTAATATAAGATTGTTTCATAGACATATTGCATAAAATCATGATTCTAAACCTTCTAAGATTAAAGACCGAATATAAAACTGGCTTCAAGTGGTACTGTTAGGCGTCTATATACTCAATAACATCAATATTGTTACCTTTGTCGTCGTGTTTGTCGTCCTTGGAGTCGCCGTCGCCAGAAGACACTAGGTCGGGAGTGCCCTCCATCATGGGCGCGTTCATATACTAGAAACCGAACAGCAGTTTAGAATAACATTGCAATGGAGCTATAGTTTTTTTGTAGTAATTATGTAGGGCGTAATTACTTTTTATGGTTTTTTGGTTCCGTTGAGTGTTTAAATTGTAACTCATACAAATAACTGTAATTATCTGGCGATTGCAGAGTGGCGTGAGTTTCTTGCCAGTTCTTCTCACAGCTCTACCTCGTCAGCGAACTGGCTGTAGGTCAATTGGCTGACTTCATGTAATTTTGACTTTTCATAAGCATTATACTTTATGATCAAAATGAAATAAATGCTTTGAGTTTGAGTTTGAGTTTGCCACTGGCTTAACAATAAAACTGCTGAGAGGTTAAGTTGATACAAGATTATTCATAAAATTAAAACATAGTCAGCGTTGTATTAACGCACTGGTACAATACAAAGCAAGAATTAAAAAATAGAAATCCAATGTAATTTTTTTTTTCTTAATTAATATTTGGAAATGGTTTTAAAAACTGTGATTTTGGGTATAAAGCTGATATTATTGCCTATTTATAGTTAAAAATAGTTGCATGGCTGCGAGTGCTGCTGAACTAAGTAACAGTACCTTGGAGGCGCGGGGCCGCGGGTTCTTGTCGGGCGAGATGCCCATCTCGCTGAGTATCTCGGCCATGGCCTTGGTGTTGATGCCGCAGTTGTTGGCGACGTTCTTGTGGCAGCGCTTGTGCACGTTCATGGAGCACACCTCGCACTGCAGCCCCTGCTTGATGAGCCCGTACAGCAGCGAGCCGCAGTGGTCGCAGAACGTGAAGCGCTTGTACGAGTGCACCACGAACCGGTGCGGCACGTTCACGTTGAAGCGCTGGCCCCCGGACACGCCCACGCCGCTTTGTTGCTGTGGACACTCCCACGTGTCACTGTGCTGCTACTGATTACCTACTCAGTGGCATCTGTACTTGCCCAATTTTTACTACATGAGATATTACTGTGCAATGGTTCTATTACAGATTAACATGATTTTTAACAACCTCAAAGTACATACAGACCACCATAGCAAATAATGAATCACAAGAATATTTGTATCGGATAGGAATCGAACCTACGACCATCAATCTCAACTCTTTAGTAAAACAATTTAATATAGCAAAATAGTGCATATTACAATATCTGTCACTCAGGTTCAATTATCAAACAATAATATAATATTCAACACATGAAATAAACATTGCATGTAACTTTGCATAAATGCTCACCTTGCTAGCTTCTTCCTTCATACCAGGACACTTGGTGACCACGGACGAATGGCAACGTTTGTGTACTACGCACGTGCAAACTGCACACACAATACACAACATTTTATTACTTTATCAAAACATTTATATAAAACATTTCAATATATAAGCTAAAGTACATCATCATCATATTAGGTAAAACACGTACAGAGCTGGTCATATGCCTGGCTTAATTTGCGCCATATTGGCCGGTTGCTCGCCACCCTCATTCATCAGTTCAGAAAGTCAGATATCCAACTTTGCAATTACATGTACATCTATATATATAAAAATGAATCCCTATTTCCCTTGGTCATGGCATCACGCGTGAACGGCTAGATCAATTTCGTTAATTCTTTTTTTGTTGTGTTTGTTATTGTCAAGAGAAGGTTCTTATGAAATAAAAACTAAGAAAATTGCGCGGTGATTTAGAAAGTTTATGAATGCTTAACCACTATAATAAATTTAAACCGCTAAACCAATTTCGATGAAAATTGGTAAGTATGTTGAAAGATTTGGTTTCGGGACATACGCTACTTTTTATCCCGAAAATCCCGAGTTACATTAATTAAACACATAGCAATTTTCGCGCGGGCGAAGCCGCAGGGCGCAGCTAGTTAATATATAAAAAGGGTAATAGGTGCTTACCTTGACATTGGTAGCCTTGTTTGCCCAAACCCCTGTAACAAACACAACAATTGGAAAATGCAGAAGTATAATCTGTTGATTGTTTATAAGGAGGACATTTCTGTAGGCAAATATTAATAAAACATAACTGTGTAAGAGAATTTTATTGCTGTCCATCTTGGTTTATAGAAACAGTGCATGATGTGTACCAATCATAAAATCGGTATACAGAAGTGACAGGGGGACAAATAAATTGATTAATACTCACCAGGGTGCTTGAACATATTATAGCACTTTATTTGGGATATAGCATTACCACAACTGTCTACAACATGAACCCTAAACAAGACCGGTAAAAATATTTACCTTATTTCCTTGAAAACTATGTATATTCTCTATATTCTACTGTTCACTCATCTTGATATATATCTCGTAGTCGACAACTTGTTCTATTCATTCTGGCGAAGTACAGAACATGTCAAATGAGGGGAAAGGAGATAAGTGTAAAACAGTTTTATGATGGCGATGGGGAACGGCGCATCTATACCTTTGTTGCTATGCCTGATAGTAATAGACCAGTTTTCATGGTTGATGTTTTCATTATAAATGGACATTGTCAACCAGGGAAGAATCTGTACTCTTATGTTGGATTTGACGAATGACCAGAGGTTTTCTTGGCTTGTTGCAGCCAAGCTTATGAGCTATTGTAACAGCACTATTGTATAATAAAATAGTACAAATTTGATAAAGCAAAATATATTCGTTTACCAGATGAACTCCCGGCAGTGGCTGCAGAAGGTGGGCTGGCGAAGGAAGGTGGCCATGAACTTGTGTCCGTTGACCTGGTGCACGCGGCGGCGCATGGCCCCGCGGCGCCGCGCGAACCCCGCGCCCTCCTTGAACTCGCGCCCCCCCGCGCCCGCGCGCCCCCCCGTGCGACTCTCGCGGGGTGCCTCCGCACATCCTAGCAGATCATACAGAATCATAGTCATACCTATGTTCAAAAGAAACAACTCTATAAATGTAATAATCCTTTGTCCTCCTACAGAGCCTGGCGATTTGTCGGTCCTTAAGTGTATTAGGAGATTAAACATAGCCGACAATCGAATCATCGTCATCATATCGGTCAAAAAACATTAATAATAATAATAATAATATTTCAACAACTACACACAATGCCATCTAGACCCAAAGTAAGCATATTATATGCTTGTGTTATGGGTTCTAGTATGCGGATATACATACTTAAATACTTTTTTTTTTGTAAATATATACATATTATACATAGAAACACCCAGACCAATGCAAATAAACATGTTCATGCACACAAATATTTGCATTGAGCGGGAATCGAACCCGCGACCTCTGCGTGGCAGTCCATACACAGTACCACCGAACCACAGAGGCAGTCAACAGTCATTAACAGCTGGGCATAGGCCTCTCCTAAGTTTCATCACATAGACCGGCGATCAGCCGCCATCATTCATCGGTTACCGACTTTAACAAATTGATGGTCGACCTTATAAGGTCAGCCTTCGTCTTCTGGTTCGTGATTGCTGCTCTAGAACATTTCTGCCCCAACGGCCATCAGTTCTGAGAGCTATGTGTCCTGCTTATTTTTACTTCAGTAAAGCGAGCAACCTACATAAGTTACTTTAGTTCTCCTACGTATTTTTTCATCTAAACATCTGTGTGAAAACTTGGCAGTCGTGCTTTACGACCACTCGACGTAGATATAAGTCAGTTATCCCTGCTCCATCTATTATAAAATTCTGAAATAAAACTATATATAAACACTAACCTTTCCATTTGAGATCTATTTTCAGATGCAACTTTCCAGCTGGTTCTAGGTCCACCTGCAAACCAACAATGTACTCCATTTGTACAACTAACTAAAATACTACACATTACAAATTAGGACCTACAACAAATACTGAATTGAAGGAACATCATCAGACCTCCTGTGTCTTTTCAGGTACTTTATGGTCATCTATATGCGTAGAGATTGGTTCTTGCAAGTATTTGTGTACTGAACTTGTCAACAATTTTTTTTTTTTTTTTTTGGACACTATCACACACTGTCGTCTAGTCCCAAGCTAAGCAGAGCTTGTGTTATGGGTACTAGATAACTGAAATATAATACATATACATACTTTTTTTTTGTAAATACATACTTATAATACATAGAAAACACCCAGACTAAAGACAAATACAAATGTTCATCACACAAATATTTGCCTTCCGCGGGAATCGAACCCACGACACCCGGCGTCGCAGTCAGTTACACTAACCACTAGACCAACGGTGCAGTCATCAATTAGTCTTTTAATACATTATAAAAGATAGCCACAGAATAGACTCAGGCAAAGCACAGACATTTTGATCATACAATAACACCTCATGTCAAAATTGCGAGAATGAAACTTGGCATTCATCCACTTCAAACACCCTCTTTTTTTTTTTTTTTTTATATTATAGCCTACCAAAGTGACTCCACCCCGCCTGATGGTAAGCAGTCAGTGGAATCCAGAAGTGGCGGCCACTATACTAGATAGCCATCGTCTTTAACTGCTGGTATGGTGGTCTCCACTATGGCGGCTGGGAATGGGGTTAAGGGAAGGGAATGAGGGAGCTGAGGAAAGAGGAAAGGGGGGAAATTGGGCCTCCGGCGCTCTCACTCACCGAACGAAACGCAGTAGTACGGATACTACTACTCTTAAGTCGATCTTCTATGAGAGGGTAGTACTTCCCCGGACGATCCGGCCCATTCATGCTGAAAGCGTGGATCTACCACCGTTAGACCCTCATTACCAGTAATCGGAATTATGCGAGATAAAATACCTAAAGTTCAAAGAACAGAGTTGCAAAAAACATGGGAGATTTCCTTACTACAACAAATTTAATCGGCCCAATTGGGCAGAAAATTGAAACAAGCAAATACAAATACAGAAAAAACACCTACTGCGCCTTTTTACTAACATTCTTAAAACGACGAAAAGAAAATTACACTACATTTTTTTAATAAAAACAAAAACAGAAAATTACTTCGATAGTTGTTTTACTGAATTAATTTTAGCCGTACTTTAGTAATGTCCCAAAAACCGAGACAATTGGGCCGAAAAATTATTTTGTCCTAAGGCGTCTCCACTTGCCTCTGTTATTTTTTGAGCAGTAGGTATTTTAGCCCCCATAATTACTATTATCTAATTCTCATGGATGATAGATTCATTGTGACATACTAGCTACCTTCAAAGACCGTTACTAAAACTTTTTATAGGGTAGGCTAGACCATAGAGCAGTCAGACAGGTATTTAATTAAATGAAGTTAATCTAAATTAATTTACACATAATATAGGATTGTAGCTGCAGTTGCGAGGGGCATCCCCTTGTGCTATAAAAAGATTCAACAACATGAACATGTCAAAAGAAAAATACTAAGTAAAAAGGGCACAAGGCAATGTCAATGGTCTCTTGTTCCTAGTTTTATAATAAAATTACTGCTCAATATTACACTGTTTTTTAAAAGATAACACAAGAAGCAGACTTTACTACTCTTTGTTTGTCTGATAGTACATATTTGAGCAAATATCGTAAATGACAATCACTCAAGGAAAATTTAGATTTTATATTTTAAAACTGTTGTTAAGGAACAGGCACATATTCATACCTATTTAATATTCTTAATATAAAAGTCGAAAGCCAAGTCGAAATGGCCCAGTGGATACTGCACCAGCTTTGTAAACACGAGGTATGGGTTTGAATCCGGTCAAGTAGTAATAGTAACCTATCAATAATGAAATGTACTCAACAATACATTATAAAATAAATTGTGGAACATATTGATTCTCTGTCCTATTCAAATGTTTTCCAAAGTAATAGAAAAAGAGTTATTAATCCTACATAATATAATATATTATAGACCTGGCCTATAGCTGTTTGGCAAATTATTTGACAAAAAGTTATTGACATTAAGGTACAGTTACTCATTACGAGCATGAAAGCATGTCACTATAGAGCAGTTGCTCCTTAGCAGCATGTATGTCAAAACATTGCTAATAAATAGCATGCTTATTTCGTGTTTGCTCTGAAATCGACAGTCGTGCGATTTCTGGGCATGTTAACTGCAGCGCGGGTGGAAGGGGGCGTGCCTTTAGCGTATCTGAACAGGTTTGCTTATTGAGCATGCTAGTATCGATCAGTCGTTAGCAGCAGGTACGCGCGCACAATTTGGAGCTCAAAATGTCGCAACCACAATGATGATTTTATTCAATTCACAGCAGAGGGCCACTTAGTTTTGCATTTCTCCACTACCTGCACTGGAACACTGGCAGAAAACTTGTTAGAACGTCGATACCGAAGCTTCTAGCCCGCGATTAAACAGATGTGTTTAATTGTTTGCTTTAGGCAAGCTTATTTAAAAGTATGCTTGAAAAAAGCATGCTAAGCAAAAGCAAATGTGTCAGTTTTAGGAGCATGCTCGTTTTAAGCATGCCATTTTATGAGCATGTGTAACTGTACCTTTACTATTCATCAAACTAGTAGTAAAATTAAAAAACAAAAATTGAGACCTCAAATTCAAAGTTATAAAGATTGTAATATCTTAATAGATTATTAACAGATTCTTTTTGTACACTATTAACAAATGGCATTTTCAATTTGTGCATACAGTTTGTCATGGAGGAATTAATTTACCTTTGATTACCATGAGCTGACTAATACCCACATCACATACATCATACACATATTGTATACTTTCCTGTGTATAGGCACTTATCCAATCAACTGTCACTATGATGCTCCAGTATGAACATTACTGTGTCACATCTATAAAACAATCACTATGATGAATCACATCAGATCTCAGAATAGCCAACACAAACAACAGAATTATGCCTGTAACTCATCCACTACACACACAACAGTTTACAGAAAAACAAAAAAATATTTTCCTCAAAAACATCACAATATTTAAAAATACACCTCTTCCTCCAACTGAACATATTTAGGATCAGGACATGAGAATCTCCGTCGAAACTTATTCATAATTTATTTTAATATAGGCACAAATGATGTACACTACATGACTACAGCAGTACTGAAATAGTTTATCAAGAAAAATAAATATTATGTCAATGCTTGATAACATTCTTTAGACAAGCATGGTGTAGTATCTTATCATTGGATTATATTAGATAAACACTCACTGATCTAGAGATCTTGATAATCAGTCTTGCAAGGAGTTTTTAACATACTACTTGTATGCTTTAATTATGTTTTACTCAGTTCAAAGTGAAAAGTATTAGTGGTATAGAAGTTTTTCTTCTTCAGAAAAGGTAACATTTTAAGTTTTAACCTGCAAATTAGTGACAGCACACTACATTAGTAAATATTAAGCCATTAGTGTAGGCCTGTATTATTATTCAACATGAAGGGACTTGCTGCCACAGTTTAACCATCTAAGTGGGTCAAGGTCGCACCATACATTTGACACACATTTCAAACATAGTTTTTAACACAAATATCTAATGGTTCTGTAAGAAGTTGCTTACCCAAAAGTCTGTGGCCTCTTTATCTCGGTGCATCAGATCCTCAAATGGTATTGTGCAGTTGGCAACAAAGTCATCGGGAGGTATTGCAGCATCATGAAACACTGTGATCCCCAAGCTATGCAAAAAACACTCAGTGAGATATCACTCTTCTTACACATTATTTATTTGATAAATAAATGTGTTTGTCAAGAATACTGGGTTTGGTTCCCATGTGAGTCATAATTATTATCATGATGTCATTGTTACCAAAATTCATGTTCCATTATGGAACATGTTGATAAATTCCATTGAAAATAGCTAAAATTTTCGTGAGAAAACAGATAGTTGATGTTTTCTAAATATTACTCAATATTTACATTGACATAATTTTATTATTATATCTATTGACAGTAAGTATATTAATTATTGTTTATAATTATTTATCAATAATTTGTGTTGTTGATTAAACATGAAGGTACCTAAAGATTATTGACTGAAAATAAATACAACATAAATTAATATAATCGATGTCGTGATAATGTACCTGCTGACATTGTGTACTTCGTGAATGAAGGTTTCGTTCCACACTGGGTCGGATGTCTTGGCTTTAGTGCTCGATCGGTCTAGATGGTGCTCGTCCGCGTCGATCGACACGTACGGGTCTATCGGCTGGTCCTCTGCAACCATACCCCGTATTTACATATTAATACCAACAGCAACACCCTTCTCAGTAAACACGCTACACCTACTTCAAACCATAAATTATACTGTAATCATACATTGTAAGGAAAATCTCTGCACGAATCATCTGTTAGGATACTTAGAGAAGCATTCGAGTAGCTGGAAGAGGCTCACCTCCACCTGGCTTTCCGAAGGTCATGTTATGCCGTTTCTGAAAGTCGGTCGGCTTGAGACCCGTCGCCTCGCAAACCCGCACTCGCACCGTGCCACTGAACATGGTGCTGCCGACCAACGAGGCGTATCACCGAGACCGCGCCGCCACACGATCACTTCCACACTATAAACCCACTTAGAATCATTGAAGGTGCTTCATTATTAGAAACAGAAATTAAATAAAAGACTTGACAGCGACGAAATCGGCCATGGATGGATGTGTACACTATGGTCACTAATGGATTCCAATTTCGATTTCCTGAAGAGTATTAAGATTTGACTATGGTATTTACAGAGAAAACAAAGAATTAAGATCAAAATATTAGCGAGAAAAAATTTAATTTTTGTATTTACTCCTTAAACTATATTTATTAAAATAAAATATATAGACATTTAATGCTTCAAGCATATTTGACCATTAAATTAAGAATTAAAATAAATCTCTTCTTAGCAGTTTTATTTTGGTGAGATATGTGACGAACAACTTTCTCTAATTAAATCTAATAGTTTAATACCAAGCCATGTTAAGCGGGTGTAACAAAAGAGACCGGAGCTTGAGTATCGAACCTGTACAAAAAAATGTGTCTTTTGAAAGTGAAAGGCATCTGCCCATTATAATGCTCTAAAAGTTATACATCACTAAATAAGAAGAATTTAATGCTATTGCTATCCGTGCTATCTCATTTCAATTTCATGAATGTATTTATCAAAACGTTTTGTTTAATAATAAAATATAATATTCAGATTTGGAAATCATATAAGTAAAAGTTAATCTATGCTCAAGAATTTAATTCCGTCAGGATAATAATAATTAATAAGAATTCCGTGAACAAAAGTAGAAGCTTAAAAATTGTGCAGTTAAAAAGGGCAGATGAATACTGCCTCTGTTCTGTGACACCATTCTCTCCAAAAATCTTCTGGTCTGTGGAGTTTGCATCTGTTTACTCTGTGATCTTGATTTCATTCCTTGTTTAATTTGTCAATGATGTCATTTGTCAATCAAACTACTATTGGGTAGGACAGCCATTTTTAATGTATTTGTATGAGTACCTCATTTTGACGTTTGAGGTGGGACATTGTACCACCTCATTTGAGTAGGTAGGTACAGTAGCATGGTACAGAGACAAAATACAACTTATCTAGGTGACAGGTGTTACAAACTGTAGTGTGGACTTCTGCCTGCATCACTTTTTGTATTTTTGTTCTTGTATCGTCTATTAAGTCCCAGTAGGGAAATACTGAATCTAAACAAAGTGAACTTTGTGAATTAACATAGTAGGTAATAAAAACATTTATATAGATAAGTACTCGACAGGTACCTATATATTATAAATATAATATAATATAAATATAATATATACCTGTCGAGTACTTATCGCTTAAACAGTATACACCGTACGTACGTCCTAAAATAAAAAATTATATAATCAAACAGATTAATTCGTTTATAGTAAAACGAATGTTGTTGTTTGAAAATACGCGCGAAAGTAAAACATAAAGCTAGTAAATTATTTTGTCACGCTCGCCTACATCCGTCTAAGTAGTGCTATCTTGCTCGCTCGTTCGTACGCATGTGTTCCCGCTAACCACCACGCGACTCATTCAATTGACAACATGACAAATGAGTAAGCGAGAGACAATAAGCATACATACATCTGTTCCGCGTAGTCGGTACAAAATTTCAAACGTATCCAATGTACGACATTGTATTTTTGTCGTCGAGCGAATGAACTGGTACAAATAATTTTTTTGAGGTGTTGGGACATTTGATCGCTATATATGCGACATTTGAGGTGCCTCTTGTATGAGGTACGCAACGCTAAATCAAACATATTTTTTGTTTCCTTGCACCAAAGCAAGTACTTCGTCTTGTTGCAGGTTGTTTAAAATAATGAAATAGTTAATTAAAATTGCTAATTATACTCATTATAGACAATGGGTTTTCTTACAATATTGAAGAAGTTGCGACAAAAGGAAAAGGAGATGAGAATACTCATGTTGTATCCTTTTACAATGTAAAGAATTTGAAGCTTAACGTACCTTCAAGGTACAAACATTACTTTCCTTAGCTATTTACTTTCAGAGGGTTAGATAATGCCGGCAAAACGACGATACTGAAACGTTTTAACGGTGAGCCAATAGATACGATATCTCCGACGTTGGGCTTTAACATCAAAACTCTAGAACATCGTGGATATAAACTGAACATTTGGGATGTAGGCGGTCAGAAGTCTTTGAGGTTGGTACTTTTTAATACTAATCAATATTACTATTTTATTGTATCTTTTTAAAATAAACCAACGCTGCTTTAGTAATAAAAATGCTCTGGTTATAATTTTGTTTACATGAGCTATAAATCAAATCAAATAATAATTTATTCATACATTTTGGGTATTACATGTTCTTATTTTTAACAATTTGTGACGCCAAAATGTGCCTAGTAGGCGTTTGACAATTATAAATTATTTACAAAAGTCAAATTTATGGTTTGAAAATAAATAAAACAATTATGAAGTACTTTCTAAGTCTTTGATAAACTGATATACTTTAAATAAAACATTTTGATTAAACTTGCACTCTAACAAAAATATGCTACACCCAACAGTTGACGTACTCTGCCATATTTTGAATAGTTAAAAGTTAAATTATTATTATTATTATTATTTAATGATGGACGAGCAGCATGTTTGCTGATATGTCCATATCACTGCACTGGAGTAGAGTTTTATTTTTATTTATCATAAGTACAATTGTTGAGCGATTAAAATTTTTGAAATTATATATAGGAGTTTTCAGTTAAAAGTTTGTTTTGTTTCAAGCCACTTATCCAAACGACACTTAAAACTATTTACTGATTTAGCAGACACTACACTTTCTGGGAGCTTGTTCCACATATCTATAACGCGATTATTCAGAGTGTGATAGGCTACTAGTGTGTGTGAGGATGTGCGATTGATAGTGAGGCTGTGTCCACGACATGAATAGGCTTTTTGCTGTAGTAAATACATATCTCTGATATTGGGCAAATTGTAACTATAACTTAGGATTTTGTACGTCTCAATAAGGTCACCTCTCATTCTCCGATCTTTTAGTGTAGGCAACTTAAGCATTTGCAGGCGTTCTTTGTATGGCTTCTTACGCAGGCCATAGGGTATTTTTGTTGCTCTCCTCTGAACACCTTCCAGCAGTTCGATATCTTTCACAAAATACGGATTCCAGACCTGGAAGGCGTACTCTAGGAGAGGTCTGACATATGTTTTGTAAATTTTGAGAAAAACTGAAGGCACCATGTGTTGGAAAGCACGACGTATGGCGTAAAGGAAAGAGTTTGCTTTTTTGACAATGTTGTTGATGTGCTCAGACCATTTTAGATATTGTTATAATATAAATATTTCAGATCATATTGGAAGAACTATTTTGAGAGTACAGATGGCATGGTGTGGGTGGTAGACAGTGCGGATGCCAGGCGCCTATGGGACTGTGCTAAGGAGCTACACACACTGCTGTGCGAGGAGAGACTTGCTGGTGCTACACTGCTGGTCTTAGCTAACAAAGCCGACTTGCCGGGAGCACTTAGTCTACAGGAGATCAAAGAGGTAGGCTACGTAGATTCTATATTGTTTACAACATGTTATGGTGTATTTAAAAAAAAAAAAAATTGAATTAACACTAATGTTGCCAGTTTATGATAAACCATCAAATATTTACTACAATCTAATTTTGTAACAAATTGTGATTATTATTTACAATATTGTTACTTTACTCCATCAAATACAACTATAAATAGAGCACTGCATACAAGTAACACAAAGTCCTGTGTATATATATAGTATACAATCAAGGTTTAAAGAAAGCATTAATATCATTGTAGGCAGAGACTTTGTGGAGTCCCTGGCATTGCAGAAGTCCACGAGCGACAATTACCACTTACCATCAGGTGGGCTGTTGGCTCATCTGCCACTGTATAAAAAAAAATGGTGATAGGTACTACGAGCATAGATTGATGAGATTTTGACTCATTGCCCTGATTCTAAGTCAGTGTTCACTTCTTATTTGCTTAATAATAATAGTAATACTAGTCTGTTATTACCCCAATACAGTAAAGGCCTCTTCTCATATTTATTACTAGCTAACCCGGCGAACTTCGTTCCGCCTAACAGTCCATTTATTTTTCTAAAATAAAAGAATTTTTCTAAAATAAACATAGCCAAGTTACTCCTTATTACATCAGCTACCTGCCAATAAAAGACCGGTCAAAATCGGTCCAGCCATTTCAGAGATTAGCCGGAACAAACAGACAGACAAAAATTGTAAAAAAATTATTTTGGTGTATGTATCGTATATATATTTATATACGTGTAGTAAAAAACGGTTATTTCAATATTACAAACAGACACACCAATTTTATTATATGTACTAGCTGTTGCCCGCGACTTCGTTCGCGTAAAAATTCAGATGGGTGCCTCTATGAGAATATTGCGTGCCTGATTTTATGGCAATCGTACATTGTATCAGTATTATCCGTCTCTATGGCGAATCCAGTTTAAACCCGCTACCGCTAAAACTGACAAACCACTTTCACACAAACTTGCGACTCTTATTTGCCCATTTAATAAGGGGGGTTTCTGAATATTAAAAAAAGAGTATTTTCTAGTAATTTGGTAAACAAACTTTGCCACCCCTTTATACCCCCTTAGGGGATGGATTTCGCAAAATTCCGTCTAAGGAGCACCTATATTCTAATAGGAATGACAATGCAAAATTTGAGATTCCTAGCACTTGTTGTTTCTGAGATTTCGTGATAAGTGAGTGAGTGACCTTTTGGGCTTCGCTCGCGTGAATGTCGTTTTTTCCAATAGACATTTTTATATTGTTTAAATACTGTTTTTCATACTATTTTTATCTCCCCCTCACTTCCCCTCACTTCCCCGTTACTTCTCCGTCACTTTCCTCTCACTTCCCCTCACTTTCCCCTCACTTCTCCCTCACTTCTACCTGGCTTTCCCCTTACTTCCCTCTGACTTCTCCCTGACTTTCCCTTCACTTCTCCCGCATTTCCCCCACACTTCCTCTTCACTTCCCCCTCACTTCCCCATCACTTTCCTCTCACTTCCCCATCACTTCCCTCTCACTTTCCCCTCCCTTCCTCCTTCTCCTCAGTACCTCCTTTTCCTCCCTCCTTTCCCTCCCTCCCCCTCCCTGTAAATTTCGAGTCGCTAGCTTCAGAAGCTAAAGATCTTTGTATAGAATATTTCATCCCTATTTTCACCCCTCTAAATCCACCACTGTTAAAATAAAATTATAAGGATATTTTTTATTTAAATAGAAGTATTCCAAAATAAAATTTCAAAACTGTAAGTAAAAAAGTGAAGAAGATTCATACAATCGATTTCATCCCTTTTCACACACTTAGGAATTAAATTTTAAAAAACCCTTTTTAGTACAAACTCTAGACATTTAGACAAACACACCCTCCAAATTTCAAGTCGCTACGACCAGCAGTTTAGGCTGTGCGTTGTCTGTTAGTCAGTCAGTCAGTCAGGACAAAGCCTTATATAATATGTATGGGTGTATGGATGTATGGATTAGACATATAGCCATCGGGAATCAAAGCATACAGCCTGCTAGGAATGCTAACACGTGATAGTCACATAAAGCTGACCGTGCGAAAAACAGCTAATACTTAGATCCACGCCCACAACTTTTAGTTGTGTCTGACCTTGGGCTTTATTAATTGTCATCGCGAAACATAGGCTCACTGGAAACTGGACTCATTTAAAACTAAACGGAAGATTGTTTAGATGATTCCGTAACCTGTTAAAGTCTCTGTTTCTATCAGATTTCGTAGTAAATTAACAAATGTTCGACGTGATTCTTTAAATTGGCATAACTTTTTTATTTATGAACCGATTGACATGAAACAAACACTAAATGTTAAGTGAAGCTTACCACAATGTATTAGTGAAAACCATATCTAAATCGGATAAGCCGTTTCTGAGATTAGCGTGAACAAACGCACAGACAAACAGACAAAAATTGTAACAATCATTGTTTTGGGTTCTATTTGCGTTGATAAAGGCCCCAATAATTTTTTTTCTCATATATCTTCCATGTACAGACAGCGATCGGTTACATTTTTATTATATGTATAGATATAGATGGCATGAGCAATAACCATTCATTGTCATAATTGCTCAAGGCAGATTGAAAACTTCTTGACTGCACCGTTGGTCTAGTGGTTAGTGTAACTGACTGCGACGCCGGGTGTCGTGGGTTCGATTCCCGCGGAAGGCAAATATTTGTGTGATGAACATTTGTATTTGTCTTTAGTCTGGGTGTTTTCTATGTATTATAAGTATGTATTTACAAAAAAAAAAGTATGTATATGTATTATATTTCAGTTATCTAGTACCCATAACACAAGCTCTGCTTAGCTTGGGACTAGACGACAGTGTGTGATAGTGTCCACATATTATTATTATTATATTATAATCATTTTATTGGGCTTACATATTTAAAAAAATATTTTTGTGACAGGCATTGAATCTGGACAGCATCAAAACCCACCATTGGCGCATCGTGCGTTGCTCAGCGGTGACCGGCGAGAACCTTCTAGAAGGCATGGACTGGATGCTTGACGACATTGCCTCTAGGATATTTACACTTGATTAAATACATAAATTATTTTATAAATGCTGATATATTGCTAATGGAGTTGCACTGATGACTTTCGTTGACGAAGCTCTCATTTATAAATTTTAATTTGCAATTCATATTTGCTAGGCCTGCTGAGAAGAATATTCAATGAATATTATATTATACTTACTCAATATTATAATTTAGCTTTTTTTATTATGAGTAATTTCGTTAAAATTAAATAACACGAGTTCATTATTAACAATGTTGAACTAAGGGTTTTTTTAAAGCATTGGCTTTTAAATTATGACATATTTTAATGTTGAGTATGATTTTGCAATAATCATTATCAGCAGTATTAAACAAAAATGAAAATTATATTGAAACTATCTCATTCCATACACAGCTTGGAAAACTAATGCTAAATGAACTGTGATCATTTTTGTAAATTATTAAGGTTATAATTATAAACTTTTTTAACAGTTTTTTGTTGTTATTACGACCCTTTACCTTACCGCGAATCTGTACCCGCATGAGTGCTTTAGTCGCATGAGGCATGCATGCATGATATGACAAGAACGAATGAAGAAAAATAGCATGCAAGTCATAAGCACTCGGGTAAACATTTTAGATTATTGGTGGAGTAACAGGAATAACCCAAATAAAGGCCAAAATCATTTGGAATAAGCATTTATTGTGAGGATCTGTCCATATCATTATAAATAGCCTGCAGCAAATGCAAAATTAAGCAATTATTTTGACTGAACTCAGTGTATTTATAAAATTAAACATTATTTGATTCATACTGTGACAATCCCTTTAAAAGTTCTGGAGAAACTTGCTAATCGTGGAGTTTATAAATTCTTGCTTCTTGTCTTGCATTAATTTGATGATTGTGAAAATGGGACAGCAGTAGCATTTCTAGATCTAAATATTACAGTGCGAAATTTGGTCTTGATGCTCAGATTTAATTTTTATTTATTGTTTTTTTCTGCTTACATGTACTTTGTCTTTTTGAGAATCTGTACTTATGAGAAAAATCCCTGCCTTCATGTTGACTACGACACAGAAGTTTTGTCGAGTTTTGTTCAGGTGGTCATCGTGTTGTGATGAATAAACTGCCTACCTGATGTAAGTATGGCTAAGCCACAACACCTCTTAGCAGCTGTAGAAATGACTGCTTTTCAAACATACTACATAAGTAATGTTATTATGACTGCAGATTTCTTGAGAATGAAGGATAGGTTACTAAAGAGGCATTCCTTCCAACAACACTCAGCAGTGATGATCTATGTCTTCACAGATTAGAGAAGTGAGAAATTATAGACGAACTCGACTAATACATTCAGAATATAAAACATGATAAACAAGAAAAGTACATCATCTAAAGTCACTTCGTCAATCGCTTGGTTTAAAATCGTCAATTTAAAAAGCATCTCTTTTTTAACCTTAGGGTATCGTAATGCCAAAGTAAATAATTCTCTATTCCAATGACCTTTGTAATTTATTGATACTAAAATTCTAGAAAAGTTATATTCTGATCACACCTAGGATTTGTCAATTCAAACATCAAATTTTTGTTATCTGTTGTATTGACGAGAGTCTTCATATCCACCTAGCTCTTAAATTAAAATAGCGATGTAGATTGGCTAGAATCCATTTATTAAGTTTATTCACAATTTGTACAAAGGCTGGCTATACACCAAAGTCATTATCTACCTACCAACCTTTAGGTAAAAGAATTTATATTATATTTGGAGATTATAAATAAAGATACTTTAGCCACTTTGTAAACTTGATGAAACGGTTGGTGACGTCCATAATATCACTAGCACAGTGTATAGTATAGTTTGTAAGACCACTCGGTTTAGCCTGACGTTAAGATTGGTTTTCTGCATCTGTGCTCTGTACTTGTGACTCATCTAAAGTGCTCACTTCCATGGAAACCTGTGGGGTTTCAGCCACTGATGTGTCTATAGTGGTGTCCAATGTTGTGTCCTGTTCAATAGTTGTGTCCATTTGATTGTCATCGATTTCTGTGTAATAAAAATATCTGTGTAAGAATAAAAGGTCATGGTTTTGTAGGAAGCTACATTATTATACACTAGCTGCGCACCACGGCTTCGCCCGCGCGTAAAATATGTTTGTATCCCTCGGCAACCAGACCGATTTCCGGGATAAAAAGTAGCCTATGTCCATCTCCGGCATCAAAGCTATTTACATACCAATTTTCATCGAAATCGGTTCAGCTGTTTAGGCGCGGCGCGGTTTCACCCGCGTCTTTGCTTACCGCTCTGCTCCCGTCGCCAATAGCGTAATATAATTAAATAGCCTATAACCTTCCTCGAGAACTGGGCTATCGTATGCATAAAGAATTTTTAAAATCCAACTGGTAGTTACAGAGGTTAGCGCAACAAACACTTTTATTTTATATAATAGTAATAATGATAATAATAATAATATTCTACCACATTCACACAGCGCCATCTAGCCCCAAATTAAACAATTATATTTGCTTGTGTTATGGGTACTAAACAACTGATATACTTAACGGTACTACTTATATACATTTTTTTTTTGTAAATACATACACATTATAGATAAATTACACCCAGACACAGAACAAACAATCATGCTCATCACACAAAGATTTGTTCTGAGTGGGAATCGAACCCACAACCTCAAGCTTAGCAGTCAGAGTCATTAACCACTAGGCCAACAGGCCAGTCAATATAATATAATAGTATAAATATAATAGTATAGATTAAACTTATATAAAAACCTTTCTCGTTATCATCTCCATTTTCATCATGTTTGTCATCATTGTCACTGTCTTTATCCACGTCCATGGCAAACTTGTCTCGTTTTCTCCCTATGTCCTCTTGTTTTTCCTCCTGCGTGTCAGGCTCATTCTCCTTAGCCCAGGGACCTCTGGGGCGAAGGCACCGCTGTTCTATCCGCTGCAACTCTTCTTGTAGCTCTTGCCGCTTCTTAATCATGCATTCTAGGGTAATAGGGTTATTGTTAGATATCATATTAAATTTGGAGTTAGACCTGTTAGATTCAGATTATTAATTTGCGATAAATGTACAATGTACAATGCAGGTGTTACAAAAAATTATATAAAGGTAAATAGTAGGTAAATAGTAGGTAGGTAGTAAATCCATTTCTGGTGTAAGAATACTCATGATCAATAAATAAGTGAAAATACTATATTGCCTATGACACGTAAGTTAATTGAGGACACATAATGATGAATCACTCATATTTATGTCAATACAGTCATTTAAAACTTGCAGTATGCAGGGCACTATTACCATGGGATTTTTTGTTTGAACATGTTTATTTTTCTATAAATGAACATCATTAACTTAATTGTTCATATCATACCTTTAGCTGAAATTAAGATAATTTATTACACTTAATTGCTTTAATCTATGTATTTATTTAACTACTCACTGCGATACAAGGGACCGTATCTAGCTGTAAATGGTTAACATGTATTAGTAAGAACTTATCAAATTTTACTTAAAGAACACAGGAAGACACTTACTTTCGTGGTATTTCCGACTGGACAATAACTTCTCATTTGCTTTTTCTGACATTTTCTTTGGTAACCAGTATACATGAGGTTTGCCTCTCGTCAATATAAAGTTACCAAGACTTTGCTGTGAAGCCTCCCATTTCTCGAACTCCTGAACGCGCGCCATCTTGGCTTCTAGGGCCTTGATTGTCGCCTTCTTGTGGTCCCTTTCAGCAAATAAAGTCTTTCTCTCTTTCTGCTCCCGTTCTTTCTCTAACCGAGCCTGTTCTTCTATTTTGCGTTCTACTTGTGCTTTCTTGTCCTCCTAAAATTTTAATTAATTGGTAAAATTTTATAATGGTTGGAATAAAGTAAAGAGATTATATAATTATGTTTAATGGAATGGCAAATGTTTTCATTATTTTATACCATCAACCCAAATACATCTATGGTATAATCGTATCACTTGTTTCCAGCATTTGTTTCTCTAACATATGTGCAGGCTCTGGAATGAACTACCAACTGTGGTGTTTCCTGAGCACTATGACATGCTCTCCTCAAACAAAGTAACAGAGCATTAATATCACAGTAGACAGCGGCTTTCTGAAGCCCCTGGTATTGCAGAAGGCAATGAGCGACAGTTGCCACTTACCTTCAGGTAGGCTCTTGGCTAGTCTGCCACTGTAAGCAATAAAAAAAATCTACTGCCGGCAGAGACTGCCACAGACAGATAGGTTGGTAACCACTGTCAGGTGTTATTTAGTGCACAGGTAATACTAGAGCTCTTATTAATAGTCAACTTTTCATGACTCAAGGTTGATATATAGCCAGTTTTCACTATTTACACATTAAATGTATACTGTACTTTAGTCTGCAATACAATTTCTTCTTGTTTGAACTTCTGGAGTGTACCGAGCAGTGATCCAAAGATACGTCTGTTGCGTGTTCTAGCCTGTTCATCGTCACCTTGCGCACGAAGCACGGCGGCTCGTGTGGGCAGTTCTCTGCACACTGCTGAAGGCACTCGTGTTCTCTTAGTGCCCGGCCCGTCATCTTCACCATCACTGTCGTGAACTCTGGCTGATAATCTGAAAATTATTTGTAACAATTTCATTCTTGATTTAAACATGTATATATGTATATACAATAGAGTAATTTTGGTGAAGGGTAATTGATGCTTATGCCATCTTTAGATTATTCCAATGCAGTTGGACAATAATGAACTGACCTATTAAAATATTATACTTATACTTTCACAATCATGCTCTTCTCACTCTACACCATTGTCATTCTGATAGTATATAGCTACAATATTATTTGGCTTTTGAAGAACCTTTCTGAATAAATTGGCTACCTATGACGAAAAAGCATTTGTTCAAATTGTACTGGTGTTTGCTTTCAAGCAGTCAAAAGGCATAGGTTTTTCAATTAGTTAATATTCTCACCGGATTTTCTGTGGAATTCTTATGTCGAAATAATGTTTTGAATTGTGATTTTATTACGTAATGTATACAAAACGTAATATATACCAGCAAATATCTAAAACAGGCACACAAGATCTATGTAGGTACCTGCTAAACACTGTTTTGGTTTCATGTTTTCGCTTTGCAAACTGATCGTCATTTTTGAAATTGTTTCCTCCATCGGGAAAAGCATTTCGACCTCCTGGTCTGTTGTTACCTCTTTGATGTTCTCCTGGAGAGTTAAATCTATAAAAATGAAACTCATTACATGGTGAACTAAGGATTAAACAAAATTTACACATTCAAGGTAATCGCTAACCTATCATTGAATCTTCCGGTTGTTTGGACAATTTTTTTAATATTTTCGTCTATTTTATACAAACTACTTCTTTCATTTTCTAATTGAGCACGTAAAGAACTGAACGATATAGCTACTTCTGTCCCCATAATTATAGAAATAATTGAAAATTACTATTTCATTAAATAAAACACAGAGGTACCTAGCTTCTTTTTTTTTTTAATTATTTAGGCACCATAGATTATACAAGAACATAGAATATAACATTTTGCACAGATTATATATTTAACTGTGCTTCGAAAAGTTTTAGAAAGAAAGAAGAATGAAAAGAAATTATGATATTTTACTATAATAAGTATAATTCATACATAATTTAATAACAAATTATTAATTAATAATTTTCTAATAAAATTTAGGGAAAAATAGATTAAGTTATTCTTATTAAATACCTAGAATATCGCATAGATGACGCTCTATGTCATATTTGCCTGCTACTCGACAATAGATAGCGCTGCCAGTCAAAGGTGTATGGTATATTATTTTTTTTAAATTGACTAACACCCAGTTTCTGAAAGCTGATCAACAAAAAATTAACTAATCACCTGATTATTAAATTTATTGTTAATACTGTATTAACGATAAACCTAATAATCAAATCTGCACAAAGCTGTGGAAGTTATATCAGCAGAATTGATAACGATGACGGCTAATGGAAAACAAGCAATAAAGCCGTACTCTAAGCATCTGCACTGTGACCGGGTCTGAGCCGCTGTCAGTCGTCATCCGAGAAGTTAATATTGCTAAAATTCGATTGAGTTAGATACCTACATAAGTAGATACCTAATTATACCTAAGTGCGGTAGCTATACCTATTTTTCTTTTGCCTGGGTCTCACTCTTTAATTGTTGTAGATCAACAGGATCAATAAAATAAATCATACAATGTCTAAAGCTGCTCTATAACGGCTAGTATTTGTCACCGAAATGGTATCTACAGACAGCATTTATCTATTTACTTCTCTGCCCATCACTGATTATATCTCCTTCGAAATAGATTTAAAACTATTTTCACGAGCGTGTTCAGGCTCATGAAGTTTTCATGTGATTTTTGCATGGTACACTAACTGTGACATGAAATGATCGTCTTGAACGACAATTGGACGTTTACGAGTTTTTAGAAAGTACACAAACGATTTATATATACAGCGATATGAAAAGACAAATGCATATTAGTTATGTCTTTTTTAGTTAAGTAAATAAAAGATTTTATTTGTGTTAGAATGAGTACCTCATAAATAATTTTACTGGCCCTGACAGCAGGCGGTTCAATAGCGAACCTCTAAGTTAAGTCGCAAGTGGCGATCATGGTATTCTGTCAGAGGAGCAGTCAATCCGCGACCTATTGTGAAGTTAGTAGGTACCTACATTTAATACAATATGAAACCAGTTAATTATTGTCCCACTGCAGGGGGTAAAGACCTTGGTTTATATCGGTATTGGTCACCACGATTGCTCCAGGCGAATTGGCAATTTACATTTTGTTATTAGTTCAGTTTTCCTCACAATGTTTTCCCTTATCATTACTCAAATGAAGTTAATGCTTTAATTAAACCTCGTTTCAACGAGAGTAGGTATGTCTTGAAGCTCGGAAGTGGTAGAGCTTAGGTAAAAGTACCTATTAAATCAAACGTGCTGATGAGATGGCGCCTGCCCGTTTATTTTTTTGCTAAGGAACACCTCACCACTTTACATAGTAGTATGATGATAGAGAGAAAAAGACGATGGCACCTACCATCGAAATTCTTTTTAACAAGCAGGCTTAATAAATCATACAACATCAACAGGCATAAAGTGTAAAAGTTCTTTGCTCTAACGGAATCTGGTGTTATGATAAATAGTCGTTACTCGCAGTAAACTTATAAACTAGCTACACTTGTTAAACTATTAGTTCAGTAATCTACCAGTCAGCGTGTCACAACGATGCCGTTTCTATCTATAGGTAAGTCTGAACACTTCCACTGCTGGACACTACTTAGTTTATACAGTCCCATGACTCATGAGTGGTCTGAAACCACAGAGGTCAATAATGACCGCTGTGACATGTTAGTGTGACCGCAATAAGGTGGGGTATAGCGCGTTACAACGAACATTATCTGATATAATATTAATACTCGTGAAAGTTTGCAATGCGAAAGTTTAAAGGAATTAATTTAGTTCTGTACACTCTATTCAATGTAAATATAAAATTAATTTACCTTAAATTTGTAAAACACTAATCGACTACTTGTAAATTGTAATCGACGGTGGTGTTCTGTGTCCTAACACAAATAGTTAACAACAGAACAAAGTAAACAGATAGATAATTAATTTTAGTTTTTGTGTGAGAGTCGCCACACTTAGACGCGAGTACATCATGCTCAATGGCGCATACATCCTTGTTTCGGGGGATGGAGGGGAAGGAAGAGGAGGAGGAGAGGGAGGAGGTGACGCCGCTCTCTTATGAAAAAAGCAATTAGCTGAAATGCGGCGCGAGGCGGGCGGCGCTGTGTTGTGGTAGGGGTGCCACGCCGCCTCTCGCTTAGCCACAGTACAGTAGCTTCTTGATTGTCTACCATCATGGAGCTTGTCTCTAGTCACCTAGTGCTCATACAGGAAGAGGTTTAGATAATGGCCTTGCCAACACTGCCACTCCTACTCAAGTTAAACATTATTTGTACTTACAAATATTATATATATTTTGCTTGATGAAAGCTTGACAAATATTTGTCAATTAACCTCTAAAGGTCTGATAACTGCTCTCTGCGTCTCCACCATTACTAGGTGACTATCTGCATATCAAACTCAGTCCTGTCTCCCTTACTTTAATTTCCCTTTTTAATCAGGTAGTTTTAGATAAATTTTGTGTTAAGTTAGTGACAGGCTTAATTGATGCTTTTATTCATGAGCTATATTTTTAAAAGGTTTACAAAACTGCTTTTTTAAAAAAAATATTTTATATCACAATGAAGTTGATGCAAGTAACATAACACAGCCCTATTGTCGGCGCGGTCTTCAGTTTCGACTAAATCCGTCATTCGCTACAGAGCGTTCACGCGTGATATGAAAAATGGTCGCGCACTTACGGAGACTCGTCACGCTGTCACTCCGTTCCCTCAATGATCAACACAACATGTTCACTCTCATTCGCGTCAGCTTTGATCATACAATAGCTTTCATTGTCACTGATAGACCTAGCTCTACTTTTAACCTACAGGAATTAGGTAGGTACACGTTCGTTTCACCTCTCCGTTGACCAGCGTGTAATCATGAGCCAATTTAGTTCTTAGAATGAACATCAGTAGCATTGTTCGTTTTTTAAATCAATGTTTTGGTTATTAGTTATTGCTATAGTGCTGTTTGTCGGGTGTCAAATCCTCAACTCAACATTGCCAGAGAGCGGGCAGAAGAGTTTGGTATGTACAGGATACTTTAGGACATCAAAAATAAAATTTATTAATTACGAAAATAATTATTCCAAGTTGTTTTTCAGTTGTTTGTATCGTAGTGATGTCGTCCTCGCGCAGGTCTCGTGTCACGCTTCGCCGTCACGCTTGCTTACAGTAATTGATGGTCTGAGATGTTTAGCATCGGACGGAACTACCGTTGTTAGCTTAAGACAACACATCCGGCTAATTATAGCAGACACGTCTCTTGTAATTCAGACTAGTATTCTGTACTGAGGCCCTAGACAAGTGTCAAAGATTTCTATTCTATTCATAGAATAGATACAAAAATGTATGAGATTGACATAAGCGTTGGCGTTAGCTTATGTCAATCCAATACATTTTTTAATCTATTCTATGAATAGAATAGAAATTATTGACACTTGTCTAGGGCCTCTGTGTAGTCATTTTGATGTAAAGTGTAAGTAAAAGTTTTTATCTAGTTTAGTTTTAATTGGGGATATGGATGATGGCGGCTCCAAACCGCCCAAGTGTTCAAAGGGCATGTGTGCAAAGTCCCATGTCCAGCAGTGAAGATTTTTGGTGTCATATTTTTGTGACTATATCTGTCGACTTTTCTGAAGAAATCTATTTATTAAATCTATACTAATATAAAACGAAAGAGTTTGTTTGCACGCGCTAATCTCTGGAACTATCAGTTGAATTTAAATAGTTATTTTTGTGATAGCCCAGTTCTTGAGAGAGGTTATAGGCTATGTGACATCACGCTACTGGCGACGGGAGCAAAGCAGTAAGCAAAGACGCAGGTGAAACTGCGCCGCGGAAACCTAGTCTAATAAATAAAGATTGTTCTGTGCGCTTTCAAAGTTCCTTGTCTTATGTGAGTTACAGAAGGTTAAAATTATGCTAAGAGCATAAATATTTTGTTAAATTTAATCAAATTAGCAACATTAGATCAAATTAAACTAATTATCCATGCTTTTAGCAACCCAAATGGTACTTCACATGATGAATGGTATTTAACAGTTGATTAGTAAAGTTTTTCGTTGATCAGCCTTTCAGAAACTGAGGGTTGCAAATATATACCTACAATGACTTTATAGTGCAGTGCTATTATATATGACTCGAGTGTCGGGTCTAGAGATCGACTTTGGTCTCTTAGCAAAGTTTTCTTTATTTGCCTTTTAAACAACTCTACTCTGCCTGATGGTAAACGGTAAGTAAGTAGAGCCTTAGATTGGTAGACACCATCGCAGGTGCTTATAACTATGGTGACCAACTGACAGTTTTAAGAAAAATCTTCGCGTAGGTATAGTTATCTAAATTTTGCCAAAAATGGTATGAATAAATATTCATAGGTGCGAATAGGTGAACGCTGATGAATTACGAGATTATTAAGTACTAAATCATTGTACCTATACGACCCAAACATTTTTACAAACTATTCAAATAAATGTGTAAAGTGATGTGATGCCGACAGTATGAGCGTGCGGTAGTTCCTAGAATAAGTACTCTTCCGTCATGTTCCTTCGCGCCCAAATAATTGGCAACAAAGTATATGCTAGCAATGAATCAGTCAGTCCGTGTCTTGTCTGTCAACTAGCGATCAAAGCAGACATGAGGGCCACGCCAGCGCCATTTACTACCGCTTCCCGCCAAAACGAGCAGCGCCATCTTGTCGCTCGTCGGCTGTCAGTCGGCGGGACGAATTTGGCGGAACAGCGCATGCGCACGATGCCCAACTAATAAAACGCTTATACTGATTAATTGCGACGCCCATTAGCCACATTTTCTTCAAATAACTTCGTCTGTCTGCCACGGTTTGTCTGTTAATATCTATACACGACAGAAAATGAAAAAATGTGCGCAAGAAAAGCGCAGAACTAAAACGTTTTAGTGTGACAAGTGCCATGGCTGAAACGAAATTTAAATTTATTTCAACTCTAGTGGAACGAATTAAATAAATCTTTGGTGTGTAAAACACAAATTTAACGGTAAAACATGCCGACGTAATGTAATGAGCCATTGTGATTAAGTATAATTATATCACACGTTTTCGACACGTAAAGAGGATAAACTCAGACTAATTTTAAATTTAAAATATGTTGGACGCTTAATTTGCTTTAAAATATTTATTACATATCACTACATAAACTATATTAAGATTAAGAAAGAGACTATTAACGGTAAGTGTTTTAGTTGCAGTTTCAGAGACGTGGTCACTAACTATGGGTCTTATCAGAAGGCTCAAAGTCGCTTAGAGGGCAATGGAACGGAACATGTTAGGCGTCTCCCTGTCGAAACGAAGAATCCGCAGAGAAACCAAAATAACCGATGTGGCTTACAGAGTTGCTTCTCTAAAGTGGCAGTGGGCAGGACTCATAGCTTGCAGAACTGACGGCCGTTGGGGCAGAAAGGTTCTAAAGCGGCGACCACGAACCTGAAGACGTAGACCCCTCACAAGATGGACCGATGACCTTATAAGGGTGGCGGGCAACCGATGGAAGAGTGTGGCGAACGACCAGCCACTGTGGCGAAAATTAGGGGAGGCCTATGTTCAGCAGTGGATGTCTTATGATTATATGTGACGATACGAACTTCCTCATTCCTGTAAACTGTAACATTTTTTATATAATATAGAGCTATTTTACTTATGTAGAGACGGTATGAAAGTTTCAAACTTTGAAGAATAGATACTTAAACAACAACCAGCATTTTAAGTATGGCGCAGTATAATCTTTAATAAATAAAATATGTACATGCCGACTGCACATATATATATCAACCTAGTATATGCATTGTGTACTCTTAGTTATTACTGGTATACTGCCAGGCCTTATGAACAAATGTCAATGTCCTCCTATATTCAAAACCAACAGTACGCATGTCTGCATGAAATCTGGCAATAACTCGTTTGTGCAATGAGGCGGCGAGCCGCAGGTACGGTACATAAGACCGCAACAAGGTGTAACCCGCGCGGCAATCGGCCGCAGCGGACCGCGCAACTTGGCGTCTAGCGGCCGCATGATGCAGATACTTAACTCGCTAATTGGTCGTGCTCAGAGTTCATTGTGGTCATTCAGTTGGCTTCAGTGCAGTTAAATTATGTGACGATATCTAGATTCGTTTCTAGTTATCCTAACGCCAGCACTTTAAATATTTCTAAATGTTATTCAAGAATCAATTCATAATATCGGCACTAATTACGATTAATATGCACAGCTAAGATTGAACCTAAAATGTTCACTGCTAGACATAAACCTTTCTCGAAGGAAGAAGTATTGCTGGTATAGCAATACTCCTTCCTAATCATCACACTTGGTAGCACAGGTGACAAGGCAGCAGCGTCTACATCCCTTAGTCGTCTGTTAGGGCACTGATGGAGTGTGCCACGCTCGTGATATGAGACCACTCATTTTGTCTTGATATACGAAAAAATAAAGAAGCATTTAACAGTAAGCTAATTCAACTCAGAATCCACCTGCATAACTTTACCGCCGCTTACTTGGAAAATAGTGTATAATTTTCGTAAATAGTTCGTATTTTGGCATCGAAGTCTCATCATATCATAAATCAGCTGTTAGGTACACTTTAGTAAAGTGAATGAGCGAGTAGCTAGTAGGTAGAGATGGTTCGGTCGGTCGCAGATGAAAGCGCGGTTCCGCGAAGTAACGCTTGAGCGAGCGACGTCCCGCGCCGCCGCAACCACGCAAGTGCGCTAGTAGCTTTATTTATAAACGCGATTATTTGTGTAATGTACAGTTAAATATTAATGGAAATATGATTTATCTGTATATACATAATAATAATATGTTAGTGATGATGTGATCGTTTTTGTAGGAACGCAGAGATTGAGTTAAATTCGGTTAGAATAAATTCATGTGTTTCTATAGAACTAGGTTACTGGTGGTAGTGGCAAACCAGCATAACATCGTACATCCTGCCTGATATTAAGCAACCTATTAACGCTTGCTATCCAAGGAGTACTTATCACTCCCTAAACAAAAAAAAAACTTAAAATTTATATCTTTCAATGTTTTCTTTTATAGTTCCAGCGCTCAAGAAAAGCTGTATTATTGTACTAGCTTTCCAAACTGCTCCAATCTTTTCAAATCTGACTAGTAGTTCCAGAGATTAGGGCGTACAAACAAACAAAAAAACTCTTCCGTTTTATATAATAAGTATAGATTGTTAGGTACTGAATTGTGTCTTGTATCGCTACACCAAAATAAAAGCTTATGCAGAGGCTAGCAACGTCTCTCATAAACATGTTCACTTTGATCGATATAAACCCTCGTCCATTTGTTCGGTTCACCACTGGTTTTCATATAATAATATAATTTACCATGTTGATAATAAACAAAATTAGCAGTTCGTAAACCATTACTAGTAATTTAGTGCGAGCCGCAACACAACTGAGGCGTTATGTGGCTATCTGGAACATTAATTATAAAGCAGATATATACAGATTATACAGTCTTCTTACTTTGTTGCAGTGAGCAACTCAGCATCCAACTGTGACTCTTGCACTGCCGCTTACGAGACCTATAAGCAGTTGCCTTGATTGACAATGCAGTTAAAGTGGCCACCTCCTGGCCCAGCACAACATAACGTTATTTACTGTACGCTAAGAAGAAGAATACTTAACTACCACCATCAAATACAGTTAGCACGTCAGTTACTATAGACAATAGAAAATGTATGCTCCATCCTTACCTGTAGCAGTAAGTTTTTGAAAAAGAAATTAATTTTTGAACGACATCAACTAGATAGAAACTAAAGTTACATCACTACATAGTATAAAAAGTCGCTTCTCGCTGACTGTTCCTATATAAGCTTAGATCTTTAAAACTAAGCAACGGATTTTGATGCGGTTTTTTTAAGTGCAGTACCTATACACAGATCGCCATATATATTCAATAAATATGGCGTTCCACAAGGGAGCGTTTTAGGCCCCTTATTATTCTTGCTGTACATAAATGACTTACCAAATTCATTAAACTGTCAAAGTGTTCTATTCGCTGACGACATATCTATAATAGTGCCACACAAGGATAAAAATACATCTCACGAAGATACAATAAGCAAAGAGGTACAATTAGTATTAAGATGGTTAAAAACAAACAATCTATCTGTAAATTTGTCAAAAACAAAATTTTTAAAATTCTCTACTAGTAAACACTTAGATACTAACATTGACATAAATATAGAAAATGACATTATAGAAGAAACTGATAGTATTAAATTCTTAGGTATAACTCTGGATAGACTTTGCAACTGGAAACAGCATATAGATGATGTTTGCCTTAAATTAAGCAGATTTGCCTACGCCTTGAAAGCTTCGAACTGTGTCAGATGAGAAGACAGCAAGGATAGCTTATAAAGGTTACGTAGATTCCGTTATTAGATATGGACTGATAATATGGGGAAATTCGACGAATGTTGGTCAAGCATTTATTGCACAAAAAAAATGTTTAAGAGCCATCTGTGGAGCAAGTCCACTAGACTCATGTAAACCTCTTCTTATAAAACTTAATTTAATGACATTGACCTGCATGTATGTTCTTGAGGTATCAGTCTTCGTAAGGAAGTATAACGATTTCTTTACATTCAAAGGCGATCAGGTTACTAAATACAAACCAAGATATCCAACTAAAATAATTATTCCATTTTGTAGAACAACTTTAAGTAAAAAAAATTTTTATCACATGTGTATATCAGTCTAATAAACTGCCTAAGAATTTAAGGTAAGTAACTACCATTTAAATATGTACTTTAAAATAAAATTAAGAAAATGGCTAGTGGATATGTGCTTTTATACAATACAAGAGTTTATGCAACATAAAACTAATTGTTAACATAAAACTGACTATTTGTAAAATTTGTATTGATAATGTAATGTATTTTGACATAATATAATCTGACATATTCTAATTTGACACATTAAAATATCACATGTAATCTGAAATAATGTAAATTGACTAAATTGATATAATGTTTGATAATTCTAATAATTCCTTCGATAATCATAAATATGCTATAATTATATTAATATACCTTGACATTCTGCTGACAATAAAATGTATGTTAAATGTTTCAAATAATAAAATGATAATAATAAGTACCTACTTTATAATGATAAATATTTGCATGCCTAATACAGGCAGAATATAGCTTGCACTTTACACCATTGTTATACCTGATATCACCGGTATTCTACGCAAATAAATGATTCTTTCTTTCTTTCTTTCTTTAAGTGAAGCTTACCACAATGTATTAGTGAAAACAATATCTAAATCGGATAAGCCGTGTCTGAGATTAGCGTGAACAAACGCACAGACAAACAGACAAACAGACAAAAATTGTAACAATCATTATCTATAATATGTATGTATTTACAAAAAAAAAAAAGTATATAAGTAGTATATCAGTTGTTTAGTACCCATAACACAAGCAAATATAATTGCTTAATTTGGGGCTAAATGGCGCTGTGTGCATGTGGTAGAATATTATTATTATTATTATATTGTTTTGGGTTCTATTTGCGTTGATAAAGATCCCAATAATTTTTTTCTCATATATCTTCCATGTACAGACAGCGATCGGTTACATTTTTATTATATGTACAGACTAGCTTCTGCGTCTTTGGTTACTGTTATGCGCCTGTTGCCAGTAGCGTGATGTGACATAACCTTCCTTAAGAACTGGGCTATCATACGCTAAAAGAAATATTTAAATCCGACTGGTAGTTCCTGAGATTACCGCGTATAAACAAACAAACAAACTCTCCCGCTTTATAACATCGGATAGGGGCCTTAAATTTTTTTTTGTTATAATTTTGAAAGCTTTTCATGTTTAGAATTCTGCATAAATTTTAGATGGAGCACTAACTCTAGGTACCTGTTATTATAGATGCACGTAGGTGGGTGTCCTTAGAAGCTAATAGTACATTAAATACACACATAAAGCTGTACCTACATAATAGTGATGCCTGTGCTCATCTGCCGCTTGTTTGAAGTGATGCGTCGTAAATCTGCGGGGCAGTGACGCGAGACTGCCGCCTTTAAACTGAGCCGCACTCTGTATATCTACAATGTTTAGGACTTATTATAGTATGCTTCTGAATCAGGAGTGTATGCACTGTATACATTTAAATTATTTAAGAATTTCTTAATGATATTTTTCACTTAAGCGAAGCACTGCACTGCATGTTCCTATTACCATTTTAAAAAAATGTATGCTGTATTAAGTACATAACTTTTGTTCATCACAAAATGTAATAGGTAGGTATATCGTAGCTACTTTTATACACTTATTTTCTTAAGATTGACAGGAAAAGTGAACTGGGAAAACTGGAAACGTGTCGTAATTTTTCGAAAATTCAAAATCTTACTCGTAACTTCAGCGCATGTGGTTTGTGACGTGATAACTAACTGTAGAAAAGTTTCAAATGTCTACACAAATGGAGACATTACTGCCTACTTTAAAACGGATTCATGATTTCAAATAGTTTTATCATAAATAAGTTTCTAATATGAAAACGTCCATTATCAAATAGTAGCGAAACAAACGTAGTGCGGACATGCGCAAGCGCAGAGGCGAGGCGAGGCGCGGTCGACCGCAGTCGAGTGCGACCGAAGGCGTCCGAACGTAGCCGAACGCGGTCGAGTGAGGTGACTCGGTGCGTACTTGGCAAACGCCAAATAACTTCAGACCATTAATGCAAAAAATGTACTTGATGGATTTGAAAATTCTATCTAAGAATAAATATAAAGTTAAAAATTGTTCGATGTTGTTTCTAATCTTTTGACTGTTTTTATTCATTCATCAACTCACTGTTTGTACTTCTAAAAGCTTTGTTAACTGTATATTAATGGCTATCTTGTTATTTTCTACTTTGCTGGAAAAAAATATAATTAAAGAAAATATTATATTTATATCATTTAGCTATAGGTAGCTGAGTTAGAAGCTATGTTTCTCTTATAGTTTTTATTAGTATTAAAAGGATTATAAGTAGGTAGGTATATTTGTTGTTAAACTTAACGATAAAAAGTAACAAAATTAAGAATGTAGAAGTAAAGTTTTTCATATAGTAACATAATCTTCATGTCCGTGTTACAGCTAATGAGTATCATGTGAGGACTACTGACTGTCACTGTGTCACTCCTGCCACAGTCTGATATAGGGCTGTCACTCATGTTACTATCTTACAAGTTGTTACATACGTAAAAATAACAGAATAAGCTGGCAATAAAAAAGCAAGTAATATCAAAATTATGTGCAGCAATGATAAAATAATTGATTTAGTTACTGAAAGCCTACTTACGAGTACTGTACGACAGTTGAATTAAACTCATGTAGAGTTGCCAAGAGCCTGGACTAGCTACTGCTTGATAATTTAATTCTCTCATTAATATTGTGTTTGCAATTGTCGCCAAGCTTGTTCACTGGTGTACCACCAGTTCTTCGACTAACCGCCACCTTTAAAATATATTATACCAGACTTTAATATTTGAAACAGCCAACAGTAGTGAAAAATATATTAAGTATTTTTAATATTTTTTACTTTATACAGTTTATTTTACTTTCACATTTTTGGTTTTTGCCAACCCTGTGTAAGCAACACCCACAATAACGACAGTGTGGGAAGGGCGGTGCCTTTGATATCGACACCGCGCGAGGGCTGCGACAAACACACATCGCGACATACACATTACGTTTATATATACGTGTGTTATGTTCGGTTTTGACTGGGGCACGTCACTCTGACATGTGTCAGGACAAACGATCTTCGCCAAGAAAGTTATCTGAGAAGACATATGAGGTTTTTCTTTTTTTATTTGCATGGTGGCATACGAGAGTACTTTAGAAATAGAAGCTTATATATTATACCTGTGTTAGATGCTCTGGCTTCTTCGTCTACCTACTGAAAAATATTTATGCAGTGGAAGACAGAATCTCTTTTACAGTACTTTCTTTAAAAGCACTTCTTAGTTTCATTTTTCTTCCCGTAGATGATTTTGGACCAAAAATTTATAACTTCTAATGTAGAGTTTGAGGTCGTGTACAAAACATTCTTGTGCAAGTAGAGGGAAACGATTAACATGACAGTAAGTGTATTATATTTTATGTAGGAGCACCACAGTAACACTGGATGTTTAAGTTGTCGATAAATTTTGAACGGGCCGTGTTATCATACCATCAAAAACGCTGAGAATCACGGGTAGTGTATATTTCATCGCGGTCTTATGTAGCGCGATCTTCTTATCTGTGTGGTGCTTCCCCAGCGAGAAGTCTCGTAAAATAGATCGCACGATGTCCCATTTGTGAGATTTGATAGACTAATTTAGCTCAAGATCAATTATTTATTAAATACGTTTCTTTACATGAAATTCTCATAGTACCTATAGTACAAAACCCTATAATTTTGCAGGCGGAATACAGTCTGTTAATTGAAAACTTTAATATAGGTACTTAACACTACTAAAACCCTTCTTTTATCTTTTTTTAACAACTGAAAAGAAGTAAGCATTCATAAAACGATAAGTACTTCAAAGACGAATTTCTTGATGTTCGTGATCTTGTGCTAAAGCCTAGGTACAAGCGTCATTTTGTGCCAGCTTTGTAGACTATTGAAAAATCTTTCAATATACAATAATAATATTAATCTATATGAGGTAAGAAACTTTAATTTACGAGGATTAAGTTAGTAGTGTAGCAGCGCTCATGGTATTCATATTGAGAACTAAATATTTCATGCTGTCATATGTCACCTGGTGCCGTGAGGTTAGAGGCCCTAGACAAGTGACAAAGATATCTATTCTATTCATAGAATAGATAATAACATGTATAGGATTGACATAAGCTAACGACAATGTTTGCGTTAGCTTAATGTCAAAACAAAAAAAAAAAAAAAATTCTTTGAATAGAATATAAATCTATGCTACTCGCTTTGGCCCTCAGAGCTACATAAAATCAATGTGGATATATTATAGTTGTAGCAGTTTATAGTGTTAGCGGCAATCATCACACAGCGTGAGTGAATACTAGGCGTTAAACATTAGTACTATGTTGACTACTAGTTTCAAATGCACTCTCACAAAAGAACCTAACGACATAATTCACTGTTTGAATGTTCTCTTTGAAGCACATGAGGTGCTTCCGAAGCTATTTAAACTTTTAACAAAGACACACGACTGAACACAAATTGATGATCCAATTATCGCTTTACAACTCTCGCTTTAATTAAAGTGTCTAATTAAAGGCACAGATAGTATCGAAACACTGCTTCCGTTGTCTTACGCCCTTCATTCCATTTCATGGGAAATGCAACCTTCGAAGCGTAGAGTCAGAATTCAAAATTGAACACATCGGCAGACATTAACAAATCTTAATACTAAATTAGACTTTATTTTTTAAAAGTTAAGGTCGTTTTGGCCTTGCAGGGTGGTTGATGAGGGGTAAGGTAGGCGGCCCGATTACCGGTGGCGGTGGCGCGTGACGCCCGCCGCTGAGATCTGACGCTCGCGCATGCGCGGGGACTGCCCGCGGGCACTATTTATAGAGGCCGGTGCGCAAGAGTCAGGAGCAGCATTATTTCGGCTCCACACATTACCCTCAACGCTAGCCGCAATGACACTCGTCAAATAGCTTTGGTTCCAACGTTGGCGGTGCGTTGGAAGTGCCATTTTCTAGATTCACATGTTGGACGAGTGCCGTTATTGGAGCCAACGTGTGGAGCCAGGGTTACTGCAATACTATCAAAGGACTTGTGGAGACTCTTTGTTCGCATAATGGCGGAGGCGGTTTGGTTGTAGTATGGCTACTTACATCTGTTAATAAAATTAAATATACGTTGTAAGTGTATTTACAATTTATTTGTCATTGACAGCTGTGGTGTCCAACCCAGAGGCACTTGTCTTATAGAGTAACAATTGTGAGTATATCTTAAACTTTAATCGTAGTGGTCGCACACACAGTTTTGCCATCTATACTATTATATAAAGCGGACGAGTTTGTTTGTTTGTTTGTTTGTTTGTTTGAACGCGCTGATCTCTAAAACTACCAGTCGGCTTTGAATGGTTTTTAAGGCTTATGATATTATACAACAATAGTTATTGTGAAAAATTACATTTATGAGACTGCATAATAGTTGTAACCCACTGGTTCCTTATCACACTGAATTGGTCGCAATAAAGCTTAGACTTGAAAATCTTCTGGCACCAACCCCATACTGCAACAGATTTACATATTTATTTTCATGTTTGGTTATTTGCTAACTAGTCTCAAGAATATCTGCTCTTTTTAATATCTAACTTTCAACCTATATCACGTTCTTTTTAAGGGAAGAAGAGAGCGGTGTCGTGTACTCAGATTTCTTCTACTATTGTGTGTTTTACGTAACAGGAGGTGAACCTGTTGTTATTTACGAGTACAGTGCATCATTTCAGACTCCGCCCTTATACTAAGAATGATCGACTTCAGGCGACCAGGATCGAACTCGACACCTCTGTGTAGGACTCCATACGCGTTACTATTGAACCAGTCACTCTCTGACCACTACGATATTAAAATTCACACTTTTAACTTCAATTACACTTTGGTTATTTAAGTATAATGTGGGCACAATGCGCCATATTACAGCGACTACAAATAGCGCTGGTCGTGGTCGACGGTGCGCAACCACTCGCTGATTAACAAAACGCTGCGCATGCGCATGTCTGTTTGACAAGCGCTGCTTATGGGAAACTTTGACAAGAGGAAGGTTGTCGACGGGATTGATAGGTAATAATCTACATCATACATGTAGTAAGTCGTGATGGCTCAGTGGTTGAGACACCCGCTTCAAATACACAAAACGAAACGGAGCAGGTACCAATGTGACTTTTTAAATTCATATACCAGCATACTTTATAAGCCTTCCTTGAAGACCTTGGACATTCCTACTGACTTTTCGGCGAAGGAAAACATCGTGCGGAATCTGGTCTAATAAAAAAATTACTGAAATTGTCAATCCGCGTTGAGCAAGCGTGGCGATCCATGCTCATGCCTTCTCTATATGAGAAGAGATCTTTCCCTGCAGTGGGGTAACAACGGGCTGGTATGAATAGAAAGTTACACACACCCATACTCATAACATTTATTTGCAAGATACAAGTTGAAACTATGTGTGTAAGATAACACGGACTACCTAACCTATCGATGATTGAGAGTTACTATGTACTTGCAATCTAATAGATATCTGTAGGTACTAATAAAGTGGAAGAGTTTGTTTGATTAAACGCGCTAATCTCATAAACTACCAGTCAGATTTAAATAATTCTTTTTCCGTTTCATAGCAGTTCTTGAGGAAGGTTAACATCACGAACATCACGTTACTGGCGACGGGAGCAGAGCATTAGGCAAAGACGCGGGCAAAACCGCGCCGCAAGAAGCAAGTAATATATAAAAGTACGTAACAAAAGCCATCGTCTGCAACTGTTGTCATGGCCTCCACTATGACGGCTTTGTAAATTGTGAGATGCTTTTTCACGCCCTGCTTAAAAAAACCATTTTCAAAAATTAGACAAGAACACATGCGCTGGTAAAGAGTTCCCATCTAATTTTGATCCTGTGTCTTTTAAGCGGGGCGTGAAAAAGCATCTCACTAAGCCGCCATAGTCGAGGCCACCATACCAATAGTTTGGCTTTTGGAATGGTGTCCGCGACTTCTGGATTTCACTGACTGCTTACCATCAGGCAGAGTGGAGTCACTTTGGTAGGCTAATATAAAAAAAAAAACGTTGAGAAAATACTATTGTAATAGTAGATTGCAGTAAGTAGGTTCTAATGTCAACCATAAACAACACAATATCTATTTAATAATCTATTTAATTTAACGCTCATTAATATTACTTATTTATGACTTCAATGCGTTTTCTCATATTATATGTTTTTTACTAGCCTATTTGTATGTCCCACTGCTCAGCAAAGGCCTTTTTCCTGAGACCTCCACATTTCCCTTTCGGTACAAATTGCGTGCCATTTATCGCAATAAATGCAATAAGTGTGAAAAATTAGGTTATTGCATTTATTCTTTTATTTATATAACAACTTAAATGTAAAAATTAAAGCAAATAATAATAGATTTCTCTATTTCAAATGTACTTACTTTGTCTTAACTCTGCATCGCCCTGTGAGATTGACTAGTAGAAATTGCCTTTGGCATTAAGTCCGCCTATATAGGTACTTTGTATATGAAGTTGTTAAAATGAATAAATAAATAAATATGGCATTTCATATGTTGCCATAGTTACCACACTGAACATCCCCGTGGTTATACGCGATAGAAGCTGCTCTTTGTTTCCTAAAAATTTCCATAGTAGCCTTCTTGGACATTATGGGATGAGACAGTGAGGTACCAACTACATATTTTTTTCATCGAAAACAACTGAATAAAACGTAATATTTACCTGCTTTTAAATGTTACATTTATTTCTAAAATCGGACATATTTTCGTTTAATTTATATTGTAGGCTTAAATCCACGATAGGTACTGCAGGCTGTGTTAATTGTGAGATAAGCGGATACGTCTTTGGGAGATCTGCGCTGACAGAGTCTTTCATGAACGCTTCCGGAGAAATTGTATGCAAAAAAGGGCGTGTGCACTGTTCATCACTATTTATGGCCAATTACTTTGGCCTCTTAAACTCAGTTGAGTGGTGTGTTGGGTTGCAAATTGAACCTTACATATTTAATATTACTAGCTTTTATTAGCACATTTTATTCAGTTATTATAATGTTAAATAGTTCGCAAGTATTAAACTTCAATCTTATTAAAAACAAAAGAACAGTGGTGCAACGTGAGACTGGTGAGACCGCTACTTTATAAGAGAGAAATACAGTGAAGGCTCTACTCGCTTTGTTCAAGTTTTGGCGCCACTTGGAATGAGCGTTCCTTTCAACTTACCCTCCGTATTGAAGAATTTGTTATTTTATTTGCTGTATGCTTTGTGCGTTGCATAACACAGTCAGGGTCAGTTCAATCCCATTAAAACATTTTTATGTAAAACTTTGCCAAGATAAAACCACATTGTTGGCACTGACAAAAGTTATAAGATCTCCATGTAGAGCCAAGCTTCTAACTCTTCGACGACGATTTAGATTAGTGATTCTCTACTTAGGAAAGTGTAGTAGTACAAAGTGAGAGAGATGCTCTTTAAAATTGAATGTGTATTATTCTTGTATAGTTTAGTAACTGGTGGATTATCGGTATTAAAGTCAGAGTTAGACATATCAGCTACAAAACCTGTTCAATTGACTGTTAACGCCATACTTCACGCACCTCGCGTGTAAAACTTTGACGATTGGATTTCTAAGCTTCGTGTAACCCTTAAATATTAAAACAGTAGAAGATAGGTAGATTCAGGCAGCATATGATGAAAAGCGGTAACTGACGCTCATGGACTTTTGCAATGTCAGGGACTCAATAAAACTGCTACTACTACAAAGAATTGTGCACCTAATATATCTTTATTTCGGCATCTTTATGCATTGAATGTTAGTTTCGAAGGGGTCACAGCATAATAAAGATTGAGTTACAGTGTCCTGTAGTCTTGTAAATGCATGTTTCAATATATACTAGGTGTAGTTAGTGTTAATATAAACGAGTGATAATACCATAAAACTTTTAATCTAAATATTGGTATCTAGATTGAAAGTTTAGAAACAGTTGATATTAAATTTGAAGTATTAGTAGCTATTGGTAGCTTACTTCAAATTTAATATCAATTGTTTTATTAAATGAAGTTGTTCAGTAGGTATGCATTGCAATAAAACCGAAAACCTATCAAATGTTTTATATCCGTTCTATAACAGTTATATTGCACATAATCTTCACGGGTTGATATCGAAATCTGTTATGGCATTACGCAATACCTTTGCTAATCTGAACGTTTAAAAAATATTGCATTAACGGAGACCATAAACCAGTGGCTCTATAGAAAAGATAAAGGGGTAAACAATGGGGTAGAGGCGGGTGGGGGCCCGTGTGCGGCCTGCATCGATACAATTGGGCATAAACCACGCAGCGTGCGCGAGAACAATAACTTATAGGTTATTTATGAAGGCGGGCGCAGCCGCGGGCGCGACTTGTAATATCCACGGATATAATTCCGTACAAACGAGCCTGTTATTGATATTTTATTTCCGTTACGATTTTAATGCGGTTTTCGCTGGAATTTGGCTCGTCATTAGTGGCCATATTTTTGAAGTTACTTGTATTTTGTGCTTATGTCGTTTAGTGTTTTATAATATATGCAAGTTTAAACGTTCTGTCAAACAACAAGTGCGTATGCGTGCACCGCTGCTTAATCTAACCTTCTTGAGGTACTAAGCTTGTCAGCCAATATTATACAGATGAGATTAACTTTTGCCATTGTCGCAGTCATGTTTTAGACAAGGCGGGCGTAGAAAACTCCAGCGGTACTTCACTAGCGCAATCAGTAACTATTATCTATGCCAAATTATCTTCTAACATAAGGCGGACAGCAGCGTCCTGTGATTTAAGACTCTCTATTGCGACTAAATACTCTTTACATGAGAGTAAACTCATATAAAAACTTGTAATGTTGGGATTAAATACGTTGATACCAAATTTCTACATGAGTTTCTTAAGTATCGTTATCGTGCGTTAGTTAATTAGCTCTGAGGCCCTAGACAAATGGCTGAAATTTCTATTCTATTTATGAAATAGATTATGAAATGTATGGGTACACAAATGTATGGTAACATTTGTTAACGCCAGCATTTTTGTTAGCTTATTGTCAATCTACGTCAAACCCAGAAGTGGAACTTCTCTTGTTTAACGACTGCGGAAGTACTCATACGAAAGAACTTGATGTTAAAGTCATGCATCCTCTCCACGATTATGAGATTAATCATAACATCAACAGACCGGCTCTGTTTGTCTGTTTGTCGGTGCGTCTGTGCAGCCCGCCGCATCGCGTCATTACGTGGCGGCAATTTGCTACCGCGGCTTGAGACAAAGTCGGTCTAGTTTTTATAGAAATAAGCGACATATTTGTGGTAATTAACAGACAACGCCCGGCGGCGTCTCAGTATTTTTTGCGACATTACGACATAATTTGATGTGAGTAGACATTTTGATTCCTGACACGTGTTTCCGTCTTTTGCGGGATGTTTTACGAGAATGCAAAGAATTTTCCAGTTTTAATTAGGTTTACGGTTTGCGGCTTTTCTGTGGCGACATGTTTTTATATCCTTACGAGTTAAATAAATATGTATCTACATAGGTATAAGTTTATTTTTTTGTAGCTGAAACATTTTCTATATTTTAATTTTACGTAGTCATTTGCCTTTGATATCTACCAAAAACTTTTTTAAAAGATAAACTTTTAATATTTTTAGTAAATAGTTTACAATGTAGTTAGAATAAATTTGATGACATTCATACAATGCAAAAAAAATTAAGGTATTATTAAAACTTGAAAATATTTTTATATTTGCGTTTTAAAATGTCTCTACTCTGCGTCAAGCAGACAGTTGAGGGCACAAGTAGTGTTGGTCACTACCACAAAATTTCAAAGAAATATTGACGTCACATTTCCACTCTATCCCTACTTAACATTGAAAATTGTAGGTATATCTTGTAAGTGGTGCGCCCCACGGCTTCGCCCAGAATCTATCCCTCGGAAACCAATTTTCGGGATAAAAAGTAGCCTATGTCCGTCTCCTGCACGAAATCTATATACATACCAATTTTCATTGAAATCGGTGCAGCCGCTTAGGCGCTGGGTGGTAACAAACACACACACTTTTGCATTTATATTATTTTATTTTATTTTATTTTATTTTATTGTAAGGAACATAAAACAGTTACACACTGAGGATTTACATGACAACCAAAATTATATACATAAAGTTTGTAAGAGTGTAACCCACACCAATGTTCGCGAAATAATATCAGCAATGATAAAAAACTAAAAACACGCGCATAAATAGAGAGCGATGGTGGATTACTCCAATAAGTAATAAGACAGGTTATTTCAAGATTTCAACAGCTAGCCTACGAAATTGTGAGTATGGATTATTAATATATATATAATGATACTTAATATCATAACCAAAGAGATGTCAGCAATTTGCCTACAGCTAATTTGTTGACTAAAGTACAGGTATGAGATAACTGACAACAAACTCACGGCACTCTTTTTAATCGGCTTTCCTTCCTTTTGAAACCATTATTATAAATTTGCACTTATAATATCTATGGATTATTTATCAATTACTTAACTTGCTTCTTACAATAAAACCTATAAAACAAACGTGGGTATCGGTAACGCACTTCTACACATCCCTTTAGAATCAGTGTACCATGTATATTTAATGAACAATTATTATAATTAGGTATTTTAAGTACACACATTTTCTTTGTAAGTAATCGTAATAAAAATAATAACAAAATGCCTACGTATAGTATTGTATGCGACGACGTGTGTCAGTATTAATATGTCCACTGTATTATTAGTAGAGGGTGGTAGAGGTATACATGTAGGTATATGTTATATTATTATTATTATTTATTTGACATTTTGTCCCAAAAAATAACACTACTATACCCAGGTAATTTGTAAAATGTCCAGGTAACATAACAAGGAAAGGTAAACTTAGATATGAATTGGAAAAAGTCCTTATAAAAAGGCAATGAAGGAGGCGAAAAAAAGACAATATATAGGGGATTTAAAAAGCAAATAGGCTTCCAATATTACTCCTCTAGTATACTTACCAAAAGAAAATAAATTCGCTGATTTACATACTAATTAAAATAATATAATTATACTAACACTTTGGAAAACCTAAATAGAAATTAATGATTAAATCTGTAGGTAATGATCTTTTCTTTTGACATTGAACATGTCTTTTTGTTTGCTCCAGTGTAGGCTCCGATTTAACGAAAAGGCGCGATCCCCTTATATCTCAGAGAGTTGTGAAGATATGATATATTAAAAATGGCTCAAAAGACTCATAATTTTACAAGAGCTGTCAGGTGCAAAAATAACTATTCGAGAAAGCAAAAACAAAAAGGTTATGGCCGAAATACTAAAAAAAAAATTATTGTATAGCTATTTTTGATTTTGACGTCTGATATTTTGGAAACGAAGAATGAAAATAGAAAATTTAGTCAGCTACAATTTGAGCGTAAAAAAAAGACGATCGGGTTATGGGTTTGCCCTGTAGCCTACCTAACCTTTTGTGAAAAAAGTCAAAAAGTCCGAATGACATTTTTCACATCAAACTTCGATACGCGTCATACGCGTGTGGACATTTTTAAAAATGTTTGTCTGGATATTTTGAACAGGCGTTATGTCAAAATAATTATCTTTCAACGTTGTAGTTTTTTTTTAACCATTTCCATAGCTCGACTTTCTCATCGCTCAGCGACAGTATTTTTTCGAATTCCGTAGATTCATTTCCAATATGCTCGATAGTCGTGTGAGGTACGAAATTTGTGAATTTTATATGGACTAGGAATCGTATAATAATAAATACAATAAGTATTTTATATGACTGCCTCTGTGGTTTGGTGGTACTATGTATGGACTGCCACGCAGAGGTCGCGGGTTCGATTCCCGCTCAGTGCAAATATTTGTGTGCATGAACATCTCTATTTGCATTGGTCTGGGTGTTTCTATGTATAATATGTATGTATTTACAAAAAAAAAAAAGTATTTAAGTATGTATATCCGCATTCTAGAACCCATAACACAAGTATATAATATGCTTACTTTGGGTCTAGATGGCGTTGTGTGTAGTTGTTGAAATATTATTATTATTATTATTATTATTATTAGATCTAAAATAGCTTAACACAATGTTCATACATTTTATATTTTCTGTAATCTTTTTCATGTACTTATGTGCTTATTTGAATTTTGATTTGATTTGAAGTTACTATAAATAAGTGAGGCTTGTAAGGCACATCAAGAAATAGCAAGTATGTATGATACAATTTGTATTAGCGGGTAAGTGACCAAGTAAATAAGTAAGTACACAAAACAACAATTAAAACAGTGTGTCTAATCAAACAGCAATCTTGAAAGTGTAGGCACCTCGTAACGCGTGTGTCCGAGGCGAGAACATTAGGTGTCGACACACATTAACGCGCATAAAAATATCAATTACACCTGGTACATACGTAGGAGTACATACAACATACTTACATAGCGTGGCGAACGCGGCGGGCGGCGGCGGCGGGCGGGCGGCCGCTGCGCGCGCGCATCCGTTCATCCTACCTACTCGAGCGGCACGGCATTTTCCTCGGCTCTCGTCGCGCTCCGGCCCAAGCGCATCCGACCGAACGGGAAAACAGACACATTTCTTCTTTACCCGAATCATAATATCAACCTTCGTACTTCAAGTTAACGTTTAAAGTCCCACAGTAAAATCCGATGATGCATCAACACGCTTCAAATAGAACGCGACATGGAAAAAGGAAAGCGTTCGAAATGAAGCGCAGCGATTGGTGGGTGGTGACCAATGGCGGCGGGGGGCGGAGCGCGAGGCGCTTGGTGCGTTAGAGCGGCGCGCGCGCACATGTCGCGGCGGCGCGGCGCGCGGACAACGTGTGCGTGAACAATACCGTTGAAGTCTGACCAAGTCTTTGTTCCCCTCGTGTCCATGGTGTAGTGCAGTGATCTATCATGATGCTGGGCGGTATGGACGGCAAGGAGTACGGCGCCCTGCATGCCGCGGCCGCGGCTGCCGGCTACGCGATGGACACCGGTGAGTCAGACAGCTGCTTTTACAACGTAGACTTATCCATCTCTGAACATGCTAACTTACCTAATTTACTGAAATTAAATGTGTTTCAATTGCGTTATTATTGAAGAACAGAAATGAGAAATGTTTACATTTATGCGATCAATTTATATTGCATGTTTAATTTTCCAATTTTCATCAGCGGAACGGTCGAACATGCACTGTAACCTAATGTCACTGTGCAATAAGTAAACATATTTTGCATATTTATTAAGAACTTATACATCTAATAAGTTGCAAATTAAAGAAATTTGTCCTAAATTTTTGGACTAAGACCCTGTTTGCTAAAACTAAACATATAGGTATGAAGGATTTTAGATATATGTTATTGAACGTGGCTAAAAATTTCACGCAAAGTCTGATGAAATTGCTTGCTCCAATCTTTTTTCATATATGTGCAAATGTGCATTTAAGAATCACCGCTACTTTTTATAGTATTTTGTATAAGTATTTGAGTATCAGTCAGTTTATATTTGCCTGTAATACACTATTTCAAACATCAACAGGCTGGACAAATCTATACGTGCAGTTTGGCTGTGACGTAAACACAAGACTCTACTTTTATATATCATAAAATTTGGCTTTTCTTCAATTTTCCGTAAATGCCATTTTTTGTTTATCTTAATTAAACAAATGATTGAAATATCAAAGTAGGCCTAAAATAAATCGTCACAGGCTCTTTTTATCGGATGCTGGTTTTAAGAAGTAGTATATCTGTAATAAACAAATTCAGGCATACGTAGGTATAATTAAGCAATCACTAGCTTCAATAGGTTACCATTGAAAATCTTAAATAGGTAGGTGTTATGTTTTTCAGCTTAAACAAACTATGTGAGATTGAATCATTAAATATTAAGATAAAGTATTATAATATGTTAGAAAAATAGCAAAAAAAAATCACAATTGAAATTAGACAGATAACGGCCCTCAACTACACAGAATACAAAATTGTAAAAGGAAATGATTGCGTGCCCAGCTACAAAATGAATTGTTTTACAGATAGGTACCTACTTATTTACCCTTATGAAAAATATGTCGATCCATCTTGGGTAAGCGTGGTCAGCAATACTAGCATCTTCCCTGTACGATAAGACGATATTGAGAGCGCCGGAGTCCCAATTTCAACCCTTTTCTTTTTCTTCACTTCCTTCAATCCCTTCACCTACCCCACACCCTTCAGTGTAGGCAGCGGCTTCGCAGAGTCCTTGCCATTGTAAGAGCAATACTAAAGAGTCTGAGTCGTCCATGAGCGACAGTTACCACTTACCATCAGGTGGACTGTTTGTCGTCTACCACTGTCGGCAATAAAAAAGAGACCTACCTCCACTTCCTACCAGGTGGAATAATAACGGGCTGGTATTTAATGTCTAGGTATAAATCATGTGAATGCAATGTTACCAGACAAAAATGTAATAGCCATGTTTGATATATAAATATCGGAGCCGCAACTAAAAAAGAAAACTAATTAAGGCAATGGTTTTGTTTGGAACCGATCCGATTCGGAACAGTTCGTATGTTTACTCAATGCATTAAAATAATATTCTTGTTCGGGCAAATATAGCCTATTTGTTAGAATTGTAACACCTTTCCAGTTCATTTTTTGTGTCTGATATCTTTGGAATAAAAATATGTTACCACCCTGACCAGTTAAACAAAGTGTATCAGTTTTTCGCGTGAGTGGTTGTAAATATTAAATAAAGTATTTTTTTTTGCATTAGAGGTAGAGTACAATGAGGTTTTTTATTTAGTAGAGCAGACTGACTCTGTTGTCTGTCTGATGTCGTGGTATTCCTGCTGGCTATTAGTGAGAAGGATCGCCGAAATTCCTAAAAGTAGGCCAGTATGGAGTAAAAATTGTTTTTGTTTCTTTTTTTTGTAAGATTACTTAATTTGTTAGGTGGCCTTTACATAATCACAGCTGACTTGGCCCGCTCATTCCCATTACAGCCTGGCAAACTTATTATAGGTACTACATCTGTCCCAGTACCATGGTATTTTGTCCGCACTTTTATGTCAAATGTGTTCCATTGCTCTTTTTTTTCAAGGTGAAATTTTTGAGATTCGGTAGGCGACCAAGTTTGAACAATACCATCATATTTTAGACGTTTCACTATAGTTTCAAAAAGAGAGGAGGCGTAGGGACTATTCCTAATATTTCCGTGCGAATATGATCAATTGTTTTTAAGTGAATGTATACCTATACATATAACCCCAGATACTGTTAAACATTAGGTATAAACGCTATCTTACGTTCAATAATAATATTAGGGTTATCAATGTCAACGTAAATAGTGCGTGAATACATTGAGCACCGCTATTTGAGGACCTTAGTGGGGTAAACTTTTTCTTCACTTCCTTCAATCCCTTCACCTACCCCACACCCTTCAGTGTAGGCAGCGGCTTCGCAGAGTCCCTGCCATTGTAAGAGCAATACTAAAGAGTCTGAGTCGTCCATGAGCGACAGTTACCACTTACCATCAGGTGGACTGTTTGTCGTCTACCACTGTCGGCAATAAAAAAGAGACCTACCTCCACTTCCTACCAGGTGGAATAATAACGGGCTGGTATTTAATGTCTAGGTATAAATCATGTGAATGCAATGTTACCAGACAAAAATGTAATAGCCATGTTTGATATATAAATATCGGAGCCGCAACTAAAAAAGAAAACTAATTAAGGCAATGGTTTTGTTTGGAACCGATCCGATTCGGAACGGTTCGTATGTTTACTCAATGCATTAAAATAATATTCTTGTTCGGGCAAATATAGCCTATTTGTTAAAATTGTAACACCTTTCCAGTTCACACAAATTTAAAAATGTTTAACACCTAAAAGATTAATATATAGTAAATTAAATTGCATGGTAAAATACAACGAAATAGACCAATACACCAGCATCAAACTATTAAAAAAATTTCGTCGATGATATTATGCATATTTAAGAGATTTATCTTTATTTGTTTGGATGAAGAAACCAGCTATTAATCTTCAAATACAAAGTCGTTGAATGTTGACGTTTTCTCTCGTTTGCTTCAGCAGTGGGTTTAAATGATGTTGTACGCAACTATGGGAAAATAACCTAGTTATATATTATGTCATAGTACTCATAGTCATGCTTCGTCACATCTTCAGTACAATAATTTTAAACAAAAAAAAACCGACATCAAATGGTAAGGAAACTAAAAAGTTAAAAATAAGTTAACTTAGCAGAAAGTAATTCGTATTTTGATTTAGTTAATCAGAATTTTGAAGTTGGTGGTGAAGAAGTTTTAGTTTTCTTCCCGTTTGAAGTCGGTATTTTTTTTGTTTAAAATTATTTTATTTTACGATTTTCAGTGATGGGTAGACCTAAATCTTGCTTAGGTTTTATTTTTGTACGAACTAAACATTTTAGAATATTAAACAGTATGAAGTAAGCCCGACATGACGGCTGTTAAGTAATTCCCTCGGCTGTCTATGTTCACCTGTAATGGCACTTAAAGCCCATATGGGTGCAAAGTTCTCATCATTAGAAATGATTTAAGTCCAAACACCAAGTAATTGCTGTAAATCGTTGTCAAGTTCCCTCTACTGTCTTTCGGCTCCATCATCAGATCGACTCCAAACCTTTACTAAATAGTAGTGCCTTAAAATACTTAATGAAAAAAGTAACAAATGCACTAGTCTTCAGTACGATTTTCGAAGTTCCTAGTTTCCTTATCATCGTACCACTCTTGGGATATCTACTCCTTTTTTTGAAGTCGGTTCATAAAAAAATTCAAAAAATATATACGGTCGAATTGAGAAACCACCTTCTTTTTTTTTTAAGTCGGTTAAAAAAGACTTAATTTTGATAGCTCTACTTTGACGTTGCTACCAACCAAACTTAAAGATTTTAAGCTATCTGTTTGGATGCAGACCTAATGATTACATTGGTTGATTTGAATATTTCTTCTCCAAATAAATTTTCTCTGACTTAATAGTATCAAAAATTCAGAGCACTGAAGTGTTCATCAATCCCCTCCCAGTTGTGATGGCAATCAAGTTTCGTAACGATCTTCATCTGCTACTGCATACAAGAATTAAAATTTGCACATGTTTTTTGCTTAATCATGTTTTTCTTTAACATATCAAATTTATAAGCTTGTCTCTATTAACTAAAATCTTTAAGCATTACATCTTCCTTATCAATACATCCTAACAAAGTTGCGGTTTCAGACTTATTTTTATAAAGTCTAGGTTTCCTCATGTCATGTTTTCCTACACCGTAAGTCGGTAATGTCCTACATAAACTTCGAAGGTACATATGAATTTGTCACATTGATACTTGCTGAATTCAAACCCAAAACCTGGTGCATATGAAGCGGGTGCCTTACATTTCTCTTTAACAGTGGCAGGCGAGTAAACAGTCCACGCGATGGTAAGTGGTAACTGTCACTCATGTACGACTCAGAGTCCCTAGCTGCTTACCATGAAGGGAGTGGGGTAGGTAAAAGTATTGAGGGAGGTGAGAAAAAAGAAAAAGGGAAAATTGGGCCTCCGACATTCTTATATATCTGAGTGCAAAGATTTTGCGCATCTAGACTATCTTGGCTTTGGGTATCATACAGTGTGACCTTTATATTGCGCACAAAGTTAAGGATAAGCCTTAATACTTCCTACAGTAGTGTCGAGGCTGCGCACTGTTTTTTCTTAATTAATTAGCGGGGTGTTTATATTTTTTGTGTCTGATATCTTTGGGTAATAAAAATATGTTACCACCCTGACCCGTTAAACAAAGTGTATCAGTTTTTCGCGTGAGTGGTTGTAAATATTAAATAAAGTATTTTTTTTTTGCATTAGAGGTAGAGTACAATGAGGTTTTTTATTTAGTAGAGCAGACTGACTCTGTTGTCTGTCTGATGTCGTGGTATTCCTGCTGGCTATTAGTGAGAAGGATCGCCGAAATTCCTAAAAGTACGCCAGTATGGAGTAAAAATTGTTTTTGTTTCTTTTTTTTGTAAGATTACTTAATTTTTTAGGTGGCCTTTACATAATCACAGCTGACTTGGCCCGCTCATTCCCATTACAGCCTGGCAAACTTATTATAGGTACTACATCTGTCCCAGTAGCATGGTATTTTGTCCGCACTTTTATGTCAAATGTGTTCCATTGCTCTTTTTTTTCAAGGTGAAATTTTTGAGATTCGGTAGGCGACCAAGTTTGAACAATACCATCATATTTTAGACGTTTCACTATAGTTTCAAGAAGAGAGGAGGCGTAGGGACTATTCCTAATATTTCCGTGCGAATATGATCAATTGTTTTTAAGTGCATGTATATACATATAACCCCAGATACTGTTAAACATTAGGTATAAACGTTATCTTACGTTCAATAATAATATTAGGGTTATCAATGTCAACGTAAATAGTGCGTGAATACATTGAGCACCGCTATTTGAGGACCTTAGTGGGGTAAACTTCCCTCAGTGTGGTATAAACATAGGAGGCATTGTGTACTAAATGCAGCCCTTAACAAAATGTATCAAATAGAACAAAAAAGGCGTAGTTAGTAGACATAAAATCTGTTTTTTATTTCCCACTTGTCTTGTGTTTTGCCAGATATTTTTATTGTTTTCTATTCTTAATTTCTCTGCTCTCCTGCTTTCACTTCTAAACTATACCAGCTTTCACCCGCGTCTTTGCTTACTGCTCTGTTCCCGTCGCCAGAAGCGTGATGTTACATAGCCTATCACCTTCCTCAAGAAATAGGCTATGGCTGATTTTTCAAATTCGACTCGTAGTTCCAGAGATTAGCGCGTTCAAACAAACAAACAAACAAACTCTTTATATAATGGTATAAATAGGTTCCCATTGGTGCCTATTTAGTTTTTCTCTTATCTTAAGCCCGAGTGTCAACTTTTTCCCGGACAGTAAACTTATATGACCGTGATGACAATAAAACGTGTATTGTGTCTACACTAGTGTCTATGAAAGGGTTAAGCAAGTCCTGGTCTAGAAGTCATAGTGACGGGTTTGTGGTGAGATTGTTTGGTTATCTTACATCTAGATTAGTAATTTAAGTGTCAGCCAGCAGTGCAACGGTTCTGTAAAACAAGAACGGGTTGACTGCAACAACAGCAAAGCTGTTTAACTTACTTTAATTAAGATTTATAAGTCTTTTGATAAAAATTACATGACTGGAGGGAGATAGCAGTATTTCGAGGTTTATTAAAAAGCAGACTTGCATATTGCAAATTGCTAATTGGTACTTAGATTAATTGTTGATATCTAGTTAATTGACGTAAACTACAACAATATAGATATTTATGTGACGTAAACAAGGGTGAGGCATGTCATAATAGTGCATGTTTAACAATTAATTAGCGTGGGGAAGATAGTGTTGGGACTACTTGGGACGTGTTGTATCGATACTTTGATAGTATCGTAAACTGCTAGAGGGTACCTAGGACTTTACAGAAATACATGGCTTGGTACCACATACCCTGTTCTCATTTGTTTCCACAAGCTGTGTTTTGTATACCACAAGGATGGCAACAACGCGCGTGTTCATATTGGATTTTTGTAATTTCGAACATCTGATATCGTTGATGTAAGTCATGTATACTGCATACGTGTTAAGTAAAACAAACTATTACATTTTTCTATTTCCTTCATTCTTTCACTTGAACTGAAAAATGCTAAGCAGATAGGATAGCAAAAATGTGGAACAGTAACATTTTCTATATTTTTTTATTAGTCGATATTATAGGAGAGAAAGAGATTACGGCAAGGTATAATTAAAGATAGGGATAGTATGCGACCGATGGATCGAAAAGTAGAGGTCCTCGTTCGGCTGGTATTCTTTAAAAAAAATCAATTCAATTTCTTGTCCGACGCGACGGGAAAATTAATTTTAGCACCTGAAGTCGTACGAGTTGGTGCTACGCTTCACAGATAGAAGCAATACTTTTAAGAAATTTAATTAATTGGCAAGAGAAAATAAAGGGTTTCCTTTAAATAGTAATTTTAGTTTCTACGTAAATACTATTATGAATATCTCAGAAAAAAAATTACAGTAATTTTTATTGGTCATGGGGTTTTAAAAGACATGATCCTAATATTCTTAATGCAGTAAGAAAGGGGCGATATGTGGGTATGTAATAGTATGTATGTCAAAAATTGTTTTATCATCAGTAGTGGTAGACAAGTAGGTTTTGTGTGTAAATCATAGCAGCCTCAAAAGAGCTGATGCCTTCTCTAGCCGCTGGAAATATTTAAAATAAAAATAATACATATATTGTAGGTACTTGCAGCGGAATGTAACATTTAAATCACTGGAAATACACTGATTTCTATGAAAGAGACAACAGCATCGATAAAACTTGCTACTATGCCAACAGAATATAAAGTAAGTACTTATCGTAAGAAGCAACTAAGGGAATACGAAATGTATTAAATTGACATATGCTAACGACAATGTTGACGTTAGCATATGTCAATTTAATACATTTTTAATCTATTCTATGAATAGAATAGATATCTATGCCTCTTGTCTAGGGCCTCTTGTTACGAACAGTAGCGTTACTAAAGCAGGTACCTACTAAATTTCATTTTGCCTACTGCGGTGACCAACTCGCGCGGTCACTATGACAAGTCTTCTTTTAGGAGCGGCCAATGTCTAGCACAGGACCTACAAGCTGATGATGATGATGACTGAAGCTAAAATATTCAAGCATTCAGTGACGTTTACCATCAGGTTTATCATATTAGACAAAAGACGTCCACTGCTGGACATAGACCTTCCCTTATTTTCACCACCTTATAAGGTCGACGGGCTACCTTGTGAGAGGTCTGCCCACGTTGCATCTTTCGGTTCGTGGTCGCCACTCTAGAACCATTCTGCTCCAACGCCCGTCAGTTCTGCGAGCTATGTGTCCTGCTCATCGTCACTTCAGAGAAGCAACTCTGCGAGCCACATCGGTTATTTTAGTTTGCCTGAGGATTTCTTCGTTTCCTAATATAAAGTATTAGATATTCTTTAAGTGTTATATACAAATATAAATCAACTTTGGTAATGTATTCTTAAAATTGACCTATTAATATCACACAGACGGAAATAGGTATGTACACAAAATTTGCTTTGTCGTGCGTCAGATGTTAAATGACGTTACAAATGCGTCTCTTAGGTCAAAGATCAGAGTTTAACTAGACGCATGTAGATAATCTCATGGTATTAGTTGGACATGTGTCAAACTGATAAGTAAGACAAGGTCAAATGATTTACAGCCTGGTGTTACATATGTGTTTTCATCAATGCTTACTAGTCCAAACTCTTCCTTAGTCAACAGCTTTTCAAAGTAATCTACTATAGAAACTAATATTTTACGTCGAGATTTTATTCAGAGTATTTGTCCGGTCGACTCTATCTATCATGCTAAAACCAGCGATAAGCTAGGTACTAAGTTAGTAAAGGCGTAAAGCATTGTAGATGTTCGTGAGCGACGATTTGTCGTTTATCACGTAGAGCGCTGGCTACACTGTCAGTGTCAGTGTTTCTTCAATAATCACCTGATATATCTTCATAACTATGTATTTCATCAAGTTATCATTAAATAACATTGCTTTGTGTCCCAAAGCACTATCAATGCACTACTATATCTGACGGGACACATCGTCATGATGAACTGCAGCGAATATGAAAAATATGTAGCATATGCGAGCAATGTTCATAATAATGATTTCGTTTTTTTTTTGTTTCTTTGTTACCTCAGTAGTCAAAAGTTTGCAGATACTTTACCTACTGTTAAAGTAAACAAAGGAAAACTCGCAAATTATTCGGCTATGCAAACTGTAGGTATTGTAGGTGATAGGTATTGAAGTAATCTCACTAATGTCAGCGCGCAAGATAACAAAATGATGTGTTTGTCTGTATGCTTCATCCATCATTAACATTGTTAAATATGAAATGTTGACGACGGTGTAGATACATATATGTTGCAAATACAAAGAGGCAATTTGTCTCAAATACATATTGTTAAATTCAAAAACTGCTTAGGGATTAAGCCACCTCTATGGAGGAAAACTTCATTATAATATGTAAATTTAAGGTGTTTATAGTATATTGAGTTTTACATTTGTAATGATATTGTAAATACATTTTCAATAAATAATTTAATTTATAAAGAAAACACCAGAAGAATCGTTTTTCTATAAAATATAATCTCGAGAAATGCGCAATGAGTTTGGGTTAGGTGCAAAGAGATCAACACTATAGTTTTAACCTAAACCTTTTCAAAAATTTTAATATTTTAAAATTTAAATTAATATTTAAATTATAATTTAAAACACAACATGTTCAGATATATTCGCTGATAAATCTGGCGCCAGTCAACTACCAACTAATTATTCTATATTTAAAACAGTTGAAAAATCTTTATCTAATATAAAAATAGTGAGTTAATTACCTGGTTTCGTCGAAATTAATTTAATGAGGCATAGGGCGGCAACGCCAGGGCGCGCGCTAGGCGCAGTTTATCGACAAGTCAGAGGGCGTCAAGGGTTATCGATAAACGCGATAAAATGGGACCGTTGCGCGTCACTAAATTTATTGTATAACATAAGTTGTATGTTATTTATTTGGTTTATGACAAAAATATTGACTAGTATTGCGAGACAGACTCAATGAAACATTGAAATAGACTTAATGCCTATTAATTTCAAAGTCATGGTAATTAGTGGTAGCCTTGATTATTTTGTCGCTAAATAGAGGTGACTGAACTGACATATTTTTTTGGATTTTAAAATAATTTGGTAGGGGTGTCAGGAAACAAATTGTAAGATTTTATACAAAAAGGCATAAAAAATTACGAAAATCATTTATAGTGTAGGTACACGACTTATATAGACAGAACTCTTAGGGGATTATGTATCACGGTTTTACTCTCAAAAAACTAAGCAGAAGTGTACTAAATGTTAAGTACTTTGCAAGAAAAATGAGCATATACATAATGAGTATACACAGCATGCGCCTTAATGGAAGCAGCTGCAGCCACTATAATGATTTGTTTGGTTGCCTATGATATAAGATAAGCAAGCTGCCCTTTTTCCGCTTATTAACCTTAGAAGCGTTAGCAGTATACTTAGGTATGCCTTCGATGTCTCCACCCGCCGTTCCTGAAAGCAAATATTTACGATTAGGATGTTAAAATACGACACATTATTATTTATGGTTCCATCACTTCAGGATCCCTCTGACTGCTTGCTTACCATAGAGTAGAGTAAAGTTCATTTCAATTTTTGTAGCTAATTAATGTGATTGTAAATGGACTTTATTTTGAAGTGTCTATTTTTGATGACAGTATGACCACCAAGAAACGGGGAATTTTATTATGGTATTTTTACTAATGTAAAAAGACTTTATGCACCGAGTACACATTGTCGTATTAATTTTTTACGGCCAACTAGTTGCGGTCAACACGCACATTCACGTAGATTTAGTTATCAGCACATAAAACTAAATCATTGTAAATAACGTCATAGGTTTATACACGTTCATGTAAATTATTTAAAAACATTGCCCTAATACTTGCAAGTCGAAGAGTCGAGAGAAGGTGTAGTTTTTTTAAATATATTTATTAGAAAATGCTTTCAACTAGTGGCAATTTTATATTCAGTTTCGTTTTTCCTTTGGCTGTTTTTTTCATAGGTATTGTCACCGATCAAAAATTCTCTATTCCGATACATGTGGTCAAATCATTTACAGTTAGGTGAAATTATTACATGATCTATTTTCTGACATTTTTATTAGCACAATTGTCTAAAAGTTTTTCAGAATAAAATCAATTGAAAATCTAGCCAATAATTCGTTAGTGACAACCCTACGCTAAACATACTAGTGGTGTGAACATCGACAAGGTATCGACAGTTCGCTGTTTATCGACATACGCTGATAATCGCGGTTATCGGCGGGTTATCTCCGCACGAGCCAATAACTGCGACACTACAACAGCTCTTAATTATGTTTGTGTTTGTACGCTTACTTTTATGTTATGATAGAATTGGGCTCGATGTTGTGTACAAAAAGTAGACGAGTTATCTATATTCTGAAGAAATAAGAGAGTTTGAGTAAAATCTTTTATTTTAATTATAAACTCAACTATTTTTCTCGGATGTAAGCATCCACAATAATTGGTCATCTATGTTTGATTAATGAAATAACCAGGCTCTGCATACACTAAACTTCAGTTTAAAATTGATTAGATGTAGTTATCAAGAAAAACGGGCAAAACCAAATACTAATACATACTTAGTATTTACCCTTGGGGTAGGCAACGCGCTTGACTAGACTAGTAGTATGCTATAGAAGATATTATATTTTGCAGTGTTCTAAATTAGAATAGTCCTTCAATTGTCCAAGTAGATTTTCCGACTTTTTATTTACAATACGGTAAAAATAAATCCAGTATTTACTATAAATTAACAATGGTGACAAATGAAATGAACAAATGAAACCATATTTTATATTTAAACGAAACAATTTTTGAAGGTTTGTCTCAAGCCCACACAAGTTTTATTGACAACATTTTATATGTAGCAAATTACTGAGTTGTATCGTGTCTACATCTCATAAATAACATTATAAAATCAACATTTGTCGCCAAACTAAACGCAAATAAAGATGTCCGCTTCCGTTGTTTTACTTAAAATAAATTAACATTTTTAGATCCAAATATTATTTATATTGTGCAGTAATGTATTAATATTTGATGTTATTCACAAACTAGTGTAACTATAAAAAAATGTTTTTCCTGCTATTTATTGACTTAAGCGCACATTTCAAGTTTATGTTCACTTGTCCTACTGGTGACAGCTTGCATGAAAGACAATTTAGTTTTCAGAGTCAATACCAGAAGCGTTGTTTATTTCTGACATTTTACTACCAAATGACCCCGAGACAAATACACGTAAACTCATGGACCGTTATTGCATACTACTTACTATATAGGCAATCTTGCGCTGTTATTGCTCTACCAAAATGATTTTACAAATTTCTTTCTTTTCTTTCTCTTTTGGCAAATTTCTTCTCTATTTATTTATCTTAGCGTGTCGATGGCAATTAAATTTTATCAGACCAGAACTCAGCTACAGATATTGCGTTATCTGTAGCGTCGAACAATTCCTGCAGAGTGCAGGTGTTTGGACACGCAGGACATGACATAAGGTGTTCCATCGTTTGTGGAACGACACCGCAAACACAACTTAGTTTCATATCATCGACGAATCCCCATCTGGCAAGATTATCTTTGCTCCGTCCAACCTGAGTCCGAAGTCTATTTAGGGACTTCCAAGTCGGCCAAGGCAGCTCATGTCCAGGAGGGAGTTTCTCCGATGGAGGGACGAACGGTATAGTAGCAGAAACATCATCCCGCCACAGTCTGAGTCTGACCTGTGACCTCTCACCGGTAAGTGGGAGGACACGGTTGGCGAAGCTGTTGCGACTTTTTAGCCTTTGCGGCACCGGGGTGTAAGCGTGCATCGGATGTCGGTTTTCTTTTTCCATTTTGGTTTTCTCAATAGAACTTGCCACCGCTCTACGAACCGCTGGAGGAGCAATTCCTGCTAGTGGATGCAGCTTCGATACCGGGGTCGGATTCAAACATCCAGTGATGATCCGGCACGTTTCATTCAAAGCCTTATCCACCAGCTTTGCGTGCGCTGAGCGACTCCAGACGGGACACGCATACTCACCCGCAGAAAAACAAAGTGCAAGTCCGGTTGTCCGCATAACGTTAGGCGTAACGCCCCATTTTGTCGCGACCAGCTTACGTAGGAGACTGTTCCGGGCATGCACTTTCTGCTTAATGGACTCACAGTGCCGCCGGAATGTAAGTGATCTATCCAGCAATACACCAAGATACTTTGGGTAGTCATTATGCAATATAGGGACCCCGCACCAGACAATGTTGAGTTTACGACCTGCCTCTCTATTGCGAAGATGGAACACGGAGGACTGTGTTTTATTCGCGTTTGGCTTTAAAGAGTTAGCGATATAGTAAAGAGCTATGTTGTTTAGCGCTACAGTTAAGTTAGCTTCGACTTCCTCAAAGGTAGTAGCTTGGGAGGTGAGGGCGAGGTCATCAGCATAAATAAAACGGGAGGTGTTCAGGCTAGATGGTTGGTCGTTCGTGTAGATGTTAAAGAGTAGTGGAGCAAGGACACTGCCCTGAGGTAGACCATTTTTCTGCGACCTCCAGTGACTTTTGTCTGACAGAAGGTGAACCTGGAAGCGGCGGCTGTGTAGTAGTTCTCGGAGAATTTGAACAAACTTGTGATCTTTTGTTAGTGAGTCCACTTTCCACAACAGCCGCCTCAGATTGACGGTATCGTAAGCCGCCGATAAATCCACAAACACAGCACCCGTCACCTTACAAGTCTCAAACCCGTCCTCGATGTGTTGAACCAGTTTAAGGGTCTGATTACAGCACGACTTCACAGGTCTGAAACCAGCCTGTTCTGGGATTAATTTTGGGTCTATTTATTTATATAAGTAACGAATATATTGGTGAACTTAATGCCAACTATTTTCGGATTCTCCTTGTTTACTCTTTGCTAAGGGCTACATAACCACATGATGAGGTCGCTTATTGCAGACTGCTATGCCGCTTTATCCGCAGCCAAACGGATGGATTTCTCGAAGTCCTACCTGCAGAACTCTCTCAACATATCAATTTATCAGGTCAGTAATCTATCCGCGACTACTTTTTCTTTACCTCATCATCATTGTCATCATTAGCCTACGACAGTCCACTACTGGACATAGGCCTCTCCCAAGGCGCGCCATCTTGCCCGATTCACGGCTGTTTGCATCCAGTTTCTGCCAGCCGCCCGTTGTAAATCGTCGCTCTATCTAGCGGTGGGCGTCTCACTCTACGTTTCCCTGTACGCGGTCTTCACTCTAGAACCTTGCGGCTCCAGCGATTGTCGGATCTGCAACAAATATGACCAGCTCATTGCCACTTCAGAGTGCTAATTCGGAGAGCTATATCGGTAACTTTGTTTCGCCGTCGAATCACCTCGTTACGGTTTTTGTCGATCAGACGATTTCTTTACCTATGTGATTATAAATCTTCGAACTAAGAAATTTACAGCTGTCGAAAATTGTTGACAGTATTTAGAGCTAGTTTCTAAATTGAACTTTCTTGCAGATCAGCTGATCATAACAACTGCTTTCGAGTCAGCCCAAAAGACATTAAAATTATTTTCCTTCTTTCTGTTCCTGTTTTGTTTTACACTTCACAGTTTGTTGTTGTGCCGGTATTATCAAAATATTCCGCACAAATTGTATCTGTTATTAAACAAATAAATCGATTAAACGATGTTTTTTAATGTTCAACGTAGAATATTCGAATTAAAAATATCAACAATTTTAAGAGAAGCCGGAGTTTTTCACACTTTTGTGGTATTTCTGGTTCACTTAAAAATATAAACCGTAGTATCAAAGGTTATCTACAAGAGTTAATAGAGAAGCTCTTAAAAATTATTATCTAAGATTATGCACATGAAACCAAATCAAAAGTTTTTATATGCAAAAGTCTTTCGCTAAAAAACGATAAATTCAGTTATGCAAATATAATAATACCAAGCCAGGCACTGGTCTGGCTAATGGCCTCACCAGTCACCGGTACAAATAATACAAATAAGACGTTTGTGGTTGTGTTTGCTCCCGTCGCCGTCGGCGCGGTGCCTGCGCATACGCATATAAACACCACCCAGCTACCGGTCAAACTCATGGGATTGGGGACATGTTTGAATAATTAAAAATAAATGGACTTTAAAATCAAGATCCTGAGGTTACTTTATCAGGTTAAACGCCATGAGGTACTAAAAATTATCAGACATTTTTATCGATTAAAAAGTTCTTGCCAGTTTACGTTTTTCTGTCATATCAGTTTAGTGCTGGATTATCTGCCACCTTCTACTTTCAATCGAGTGACAGATTGCGCTAGTGTGTCAATAAGTTACATACAGCAGTAGTAGATAATGCAGTAGTTTCTTTGACGTCCAAATTATGAGGCAAACCATTATTCTAACAAATCTCCCAACTATTGAGTTCAGACAATAGTCAATGAAATTATATCTGTATAAATATATTAGATTGATGCGTTGCCAGGAAGAGGATCAACATTCAGAAGCACTAAGTAAATACAAAATTCTGAGCAATTTGATACTTTACACAAAGTTAAGTACATGTACAAATAGAATAAAGTTACTTTCCTGCCAATAATTTCTCTGCCCACTGTTTCTCTACCCACTATTTACTCTAGAATTCTATTCATAAAGTGCACCTTACTGGATTGTAATACTGGCGATGTTATATTTGGTTATGTAATGATAAAGGGATAAGCAGTGACGATTTGTTCGTATTTAGTTACTGTTTGGGATTTAGTTTGCGCAGACATTTGTAAGTAAACAACGTACTTAGGGATGTTTGTTTCGGTGTTGTCACAATTTTGATTCAGTTTGTTTTGGCGGTCATCTAACTAAATATTCAATTTGTTTTTGGACTTATAAACAAGCTCGTAATGCAGTTAATGCTAAAATATATTTAATGCTTTATTCGTTTTAGTTCTGGTGTCATGTCACGTGTTGTGTAAGTACGGCATTTTTACCGTTTACTTTATCGTATGTCAGTAATGTTTAAATGAACTTGGAAAGTTAAAAACGTCACGTTGGTATTTTCATGCTTATGTATAAAAGAGAAGTACCGTAACAATTAGGGACTACTCACACTTATTCAGCTCTATTCAGCTTATACCCATAGAAAACAACGATTTTGTATGGAGACGCATACGCATCCGTTCAGCTTTTCGCATGCTTACGCGTTTCCATATAAAATCGTTGTTTTCTATGGGCATAAGCTGAATAGAGATAAATAAGTATGAGTAGTCCCTTAGACTATCACGAGTACCTATTAGGACTTAAAGAAATGTAGTTTTAAATTCAGTTGTCCCTAAGCACCTCATCTTCATCAGAAAAAATTGTATTTTGAGCTGCAAAGAGCCCCGTTTGTATAAATGGTCTTATTGTACTTATTTAAAACTTAGAGTGAAGAGTTCTCATTGACTTAGTAAGCATTAAGTATGCATGTAAACGAGTACTTGTAATGTGGAGATGGACAAGCATGACACACAATATGAGTTAAATGCGGAAGCAAGCACATTCAAGATGAATTTAGTTCTCTAATGCATCAGAAAGTACTAGCGGAACTGGTGTCTCTGAGAGACTTTTGGCGCCCACCACGAGACCTGGTTGCTGGTTGGGTTCTCTCTACCTAAACTATCTAGTCGCATTTAAAATTCTTGTGTACACCGCACTTATTTCAAGTCTAAATGTTAAAGTTGCGAAATACAGATAACCGTCTTTTTTATTCATGTTATATTATAATTGTAATGCCTCCGTGTTGCTAACTCCGTTTTGTGTCCAAGTGACAAGTGAGGCCGAAGACGGCGTGTTTGCGCACGCATTAGCCGCGCCCGCCTCCTGTCAACAACGTAATGGCGGCAAACATACCTCCCTCCCTCCACCGCAGGTTACTCTCCTCGCTTCCCCTCTGCGTGCTACCGTTGACAGATGCGCCAACGCATTTATACGGCTCCAGTTATGTAAATATTTGATCAATTTATGATATCGTGCAAGATTTAGTTTTATAATTCTAACAAATTGTTGAAAAGCAACGCTGCGAGTATTACATTTGTGTCAAAATTTAGTTCTTGGAATAAATACCAGGGGCGCTGGTCTTTTTCTTATACGACATAGTCCGCCTAGACTATTCGATTTCGGGCTGGCTTTTGAGGTTTCGCTGCATTTGGCATTACTCTTGTTTTATCTACGAAGTCAAGTTACTAAATGTCTTCGTCTTTTTGTGACACTTATTAAAAGCATCCGAATACAGTAAGCACTGTGTGCAACGATAGCTGTGAGTGAGCCATGCTTTTGCTTATACTTTCAAAGAGTTTTTCTGTTTAATTGAACTAAGAAACTATCAGTATATAAAATATGTTACTTTTGTGTGGGACTGCCTCAATGGCACAGAGAGTTCGTCGACTGCCGCGAGTTTGTAATTGCATTCCACGCAAGGCAATACACTTTTACGTAATACTTAAACCTTTAAGTAGATACATTATTTTTGCCGAATCTGATTACTTACTTTTATATGATTTGTGTCCATTACTTGTATGTTTGTAAACAACCTCGAGTGTTGTAAGTACTCTAAAAACTTAACTTTTTCTCCTTAGTTTACGAGGTCATTCTTGAAAAATAGATATAATATGTAATTCATTTTAAGAACACGCTAAAGAAAATAAGTTCATTTCTATTACATTATTTATTTATACACATAAGTAAATATGATACAATAAACATAACATTTTCTTACCAAAACGTCCGTTGTATGAAATGTCGTTTTTCGTTCTTTACTCCTACTTCTTCCTTCCTTCTTATCTGTATTTTCATTTCATCAGATATTTATACGTAGATTTATTCATTATAGTTTTCAATAGAAACATATTTTTGTTAAGATTGCCCATTTAACTGAACTGATAAGAATAAACTATTATGGTTTATTTTATGTGGAACGTTATAACTCTGTAGTATTAACTTTTTAACAGTATTTAAGGTACATAAAATAAAATTGAAGAGTTTGTTTCTTTAAACGCACTGATCTCTGGAACTAACAGTTGGATTTGTTTATTTCTTTTTGCGTTTATTAGCCTATTTCTTGAGGAATGTTGGCTATGTAGGTAAAATCATGCTAAGAGTGAAGGGAGCTGAGCAGTTACCAGAGATGTAACTTAACGTGGGTGAAACCGCGCTGCTGAAGACTAGTATGGCATAAAGGCTTAACCTACCTAATATCTACAACCTATTAATCTCTGAGTAAATTCACTGAGAAAAAGAAATTATAAAAGTAATACATATCTATTCGGGATTACAATACATGGCAATCTGAAGAAGTTTATTACACCTATCTAACTGCCAGAAGGTAGGCAGGCAATATGGCGGCTACATTGTCCAAGTGGTCAGCGCCGCTGGCACTGGCAAATTAGCCTGCAGTTACACAATAACGTTGACGTTGCCAAACACTAACTGGCAACTTAGTTATTGAGAATTTTCACAGAATCGACAACAGTACCGTTTGACTTTGGAATTGTAATGTGTGTGTTGGTTTTGTTCTGTATGAGACTCAAATTTTCTTATACAACCGTCTTACGCCCTTCCACTGCGTCAAACCGTTATTTAATTATGTAAACGATTCTATGTTAATGATAGTTTTGTTGGCTGCTCTTTTCGCGGAACATTAAAGATGACTATCAAAGTTCACGTTCAAACATCAAGATTTCCCATAAACACGCCACTCATTATGGGGTCCAGCTGTCCTATCCTGTGCGGCACGCGCATGCGCGGATATCCCTAAATAGACACCTGACAAATGAGTATCGCTTCACAAACAGTCACAGACTAACTAATAGTTATACCCAACATTGACATACTGCTGCTGCGGTCCAATGACCCTTCGGCATTCAGTTATCCTTTGGCATGTGTCAATAATTAGTACTAGTGAGTTATGGCTCGACTTTGACAATGTTTATAGGGGTTAATAAGGGGCAGATGATGTTCGCAATGGTATTTAACTAAACCACAAGAATGTCAATGATGTTATATTTAGACGTTGAACACCTTTCTCTTAATGGCGCTTTTATAAACAATTTGCGTGTTTATTTAATACGTGTGGCGCCATCTACGTTAGCTTAAGACGCACATTTACATCACCGCGAACGGTTTATTTTTCAATTATTTTAAAGTAAATAAGCTTAGCTATTATACTGATGATTTAGTCTTAAACGAGCATGTTAAATATTTAAGACAATAATCGAGACATGATATTGATTTTAGCTAACTAAATTGTATAATTGACATATTATGATTAATGGTACCTACCTATAAATTTAAATTTAATTAAAAATTTACTGTAAGTACCTGCCTATCAAATAGGGCGTAAGGTGAATATGCTCTCAAGTTGAATGAAATACAATACGTCTCTTAAAAAGTTTTGGATGGTTTAAAATAAATGTAATAACAGCGGAAGAGAGCTACCCGTTTCTTTGCTTACCAGCAATGCCTTTTACCGTATTAAGAAATATCTGATTCAAAACAAAATGTGTCTCTTAATCAAACAAACTGTGTGGCTACTGCCATTAACTGTGCTGTCGAAGCTAAGGCCTCTTCAGACGGGTGGTACGTGAGCGGCGGTCGTCGGTAGCTGGTGTTTGCGTAGCGGGCCCGTTTGTCGGCGGCCTATCGCCGTGTGTGGCCCTTGAGGACTCTCCACGGCTACTACGACACGGTAGAAAGTTAAACTAGGGAAAACATGGTGCACAAATATGAGCTGTGAGAGAGATCATCTGATTTATTTAAATATGAGTTAGATTTGCTGCCATTTAAGCCAATGCATACGTTTTCAAGTGATTTCTGCGGAGGCTAGTCTCATCAGGCTATGCGTCTTTTACCAACTTTATTTTAGGCTTTCAGTTAACGTGTTGCTCCTGATAGCTATTTGATTTTTGCAACCCAGTTACAACAATGGACAACAATGACATTCAATAGTTACACTAGAATGTCTTTTATGTATTTTCAGTAGTTTCGATTGCTTTTCAACTTTCATTTATGACCTTTGTTCATTTTGACTTTTGTATGTAATGATTGTTTGAGAGCGATATAACACATTTTTACGCCTCAAACTGAATAATAGATGCTTAGGTACGATTTTTAGTGGTTGGATTGCACTTACTATATAATTTTGTTTCCTTGAAATCCATAGGCACAGTAATTATTTTCTGTATTATGGATACAAACAGAACACAATTTACAAAAGTAAACACTTTTATACAACAATATACTTGCAGAACATAACTAGCAAGGCTTTGAAAGCATTTAGTTACGAAGAAAACCTCTAAACATTGTACAACTTTTCTCACGAAACTAATGTTGTAAGTAATGCCAAAGCCTATCTCTGGGCGTGTACAAGCAACGGCGCGTTTTCATTGGTCAGTTCGCTTGTGTGCGTAAGAATAAACACGCTTGTCAGACTTTCACAACTTTCGGCTGTTTGTCTTTGATCAACACGCGCTTGGACCACGTACAAGAATCTTTCAATGCTAAATGATTGCAAGCTAAATAGTTACATGTTTAACCTGTCATTTGTTGCTTGCCATCTATTTCTAATCTAGTGATATTGTGTATCGAGATACCGAGTGTGATTCTCGCAAACATAGGAGTAGACGAGTGGTGACTACCTGGTGGTAAATGACACCCAGCCTCGTGCATTGCAGAACTCCAGCTTTTGTAATGCTAGAAGCTCAACCAAGTCGTTGACCACTGTAAATGTATGCTTTTAAACTTGTGGAGTTTGTTTTACGTCGAGAACGTCATAAAGTTAAAACGATGAACCAGATATTTCATGAAATGAATTTCATTTAATGTTCTGTATTGGTTAATACGCTGTAAGCTATTCTATTGAATAAACTAGGTTAGACGCGATACCTGTAGATTAATTACAAGTGGCATACACAATAGGGCGTAAGAACCTGTAATTGTTTGTACTTAACAATACTAGAGCTAGTGAAACACGGAAAATCAGTTTATACTTCTTTATCGTGTCGCGTAAATCAAATGCGTATGTAATTATGTAAAATACTCGATATTGACGATACGAACCAGCGTTACTGTGCATCTGTAATAGAAAGTTGATTAGTGTGCGCCAAAGCAGCTCACTGATTGGTCCGTTGCTCGGGCGCAGTCGTAAAAGCGATTGTAAACGCTCGGATTTTCATCTACCATGCTCGCGATAGCGTTAACAAGGACGAGTTTGTACTGTTTAGTTTTAATTATATTATTCTTAAATATTGTAGAAAAAAAAAGCTCAGCTTTTGATAGTAAAAGCCTTATATTTCTTGCTAATAAATTACAAAAGGAAATTAATTTAGGGTTAATAGTTTACGATTTAAAAATAGAATTGTGTTAGTACTTAGTATTAATGTTTTTTTATTGCATTTGCAAGAACCCCTTTACAGGTAAAGGCCTCTTTCAAGGTGGTGCCAGCTTCTGATATAATCTCATGTAAAAACTGATTTTGGAATAGCAAAAAGTTTAGTAGTTTTACTGTGCCGATAGTAAAATATTTCTGGTTTCAGCGTAGATTCGATCGGGAACGTATACTATCCTCACACAGTGTTCCTCACGTTCCGTTCGGTGTTGGTAGATGTCCAGTTATAGGCTCAATATAATTAATTCTCAGTTATCTTCCTTTAACTTAAAAAATAAAAAAAAAAATAAAAAAAAATAATAATAATAATAAAAGTCCCGCGTTCACATATACCTATACATACACATACATAATAACTAAAATATAAATGTACAAAATAACGTGACATTGAATTAATAATAGCACTTCTAGTTGAGCATGCTATTCTTCTATATCTTTGTATTTGTGCGAAGTCCATCTACGCTCGAGTTTGTGACGGGGAGGGTAGTGAAATATTTTATTGTAATGTGTGACAACTTTTCATTTTATTACCGCATAAGTATGCTTACTAAATTTATGTTCTCATGTAAGTGAATTATTTGTAATTCTTTATGAGAATAAATGTCTAAAACCCAAAAAACTTCTTCTTCCTCATTCCCTATAACTTCACGGTGACCATCAATGTTGGCTGTGCTTTCTTACTCGTAGCATTAGTTCCACATTACTTAAAGATTATAATCACTTGCTATTAGGTGAACCGTAGGCTTGTTTGTCACCTCAGGTATATAAAAAAGAAATCGAATCATAATACACCACAATTATCCTGTACTGTAGGATGCTGAATTATCAACTCATGATGCAGGTGACTAAGGGGATGAAAGTACTTTTATTATTATTCTATTTGAGGGTAAATAATTATCTCATAAACCAGCTAGGATCACGCTATCATCATTAGCCTATAGCACTGCTGCTTTTTCCGATTTTTAGCTGAATGCAACCAGTTTTTGCCAGCCACCTGTTGTAGCTTGTCGGTCTTTTTAGCAATGGGACAGCAAGGATCTACATATACTACTGGAAAAAAATGAAATGACTATTCTAATAAATATTTCTTTAGGTAGTTGATAGAGGTAGAGTCATGCGAGCTTTCAAGAGGGACTTAACCTTGTCATCGGATAGTGAAATAAACAGAAAATGTTTAAGCATTTCCTTTTTTTTGTAAAAGTTTTTCTAAATTCAATAATCTACTAACCTACATTAAGTAATAGCTACAACTGAATATGAAATATATCTCTTTCCCACATCATCACAGACATTAACGTCTAATATTATACAAATACTTTTTTTAATATCAAAGCTCACTCAAACAGTAACATAAAAAACTTTCAGCGGCTTCAAAGTTAAAAGAAGCGACAATTAATTAATCGTTCCTACCGCAGAACATTTCAAATAACTTGCATTATATGTAGGGAAGCACAAAAGGAGTCTTGTGCACATCGCAATTTTAACGAACCATTACCGCTTTTGTTCCTTAATACTATACGTGATTTCAAACGAACAGTGCAATATATTTTATGCGGTATAAACTTGTGTAGTCTCGCTAAATTAATGAATGTTTTATATTCGTCGAATACACTACTAACTGTCAGCGAAGTAGCGTCAAAGGCGCGTCGTAAATTACCCGGGAAAGAAAGATGTTTCCCGCCTTATGATATTGTATCCCTCTCGCACGTTACTCGTCTCGTATGGCCGTGTCTCTTTTTAGAACCAATTAGTAAAGTTTCAAAGAAACGTTCGATTTCATACGTGTAGTGTTGTGATTGTAGTTGTCGATACTCATATTACTCATATCACAATGTCATAAAGATTTCAAAAAAATAGTTCAGTTCAAAATAAGAATTCTTAGAGTTCATGATCTATTGATTATAACTTATGAAGTAGACTGTTGAATCAAAACAGGGTAAACAAACATCAAGGTAGTGGTAATAATCTATGAAGTGCCACAGGCCAGAACTATCGATTCGAGTCCTTTTTGTTGTCTATTGGTAAAAGTCGCTACTTATATTGAAGTTAGTGCTTCTGTTTAAAGTAGGATGAGGCATGAATATAGCTGGTTGTAAATGACATAGTTTTAGTGAATCTTATTTAGGTATTTATATGAATTCCTCTACAGCGTGCGGTGATAATAATAATAATAATAATATTCTACCACATTCACACAGCGCCATCTAGCCCCAAATTAAGCTATTATATTTGCTTGTGTTATTATGGGTACTAAACAACTGATATACTACTTAAATTTTTTTTTTTTTGTAAATACATACATATTATATTATAGATAAATTACACCCAGACACAGAACAAACAATCATGCTCATCACAAAAAGATTTGTCCTGGGTGGGAATCGAACCCACGACCTCCGGCTTAGCAGTCAGGACACTAACCACTAGACCAACAGGCCAGTCAAATGCGTTGATGCGTTGATGGAAAGGTGATGGAAATTGGGATAACTCAACAAATGTAGGAAAGTATTATTACGTGTCGAGCACGCTTCGTCCAAATTATTTAAACTAGACTAAAAATAATCTAGATGCTTTATGCTAAATAATCACTTGTATTGCAGTTAAGGAAAGTCTGACTTTATTATCCCCTTGCCAAGTAAGGTAGCAAATAGTTCTAGATAACCTATCCCATTCTCGATCTCATTGACATCGATAAGTATTTCACTCATCTCTACTTATAATGATTTATGTACTTAAATATTCTTTGTAACACAGAATACTGTACATTTAATAGCGTCAAGTGCTCCTAGGTACTTCAATAGTGTAATTTTACTATGTACTATTTATTGTTGTTATGGGTTTTAGATGGATGGTAGCACGTAGCACAATGGTTTGTTGAGAACTTAAACCAGCTTTCCGCGGTGCGGTTTCACCCGCGTCTCTGCTTTCTGCTCTGCTCTCGTCACCAGTAGCGTGGTCTTACAATTACATAACCTATAACCTTCCTCCAGAACTTTTTTAGTATAGTACCCATTGGTAGTTCCAGAGATAAGCGCTTCAAACAAAGAAATAAACTTTTCCGCTTTATATTATAGTAAAGATAAAACATTGTCGCAAATATCAAAGCATGTTTCTTAATTTATGCGAGTTGTTGTTGCCAACTGCCGATTTTTTTATATGTTGCGCCTAAAACACAAAATAAATTATATGACAGCTGCTCATAAACAAAATGAGCTTCTCATAACTACACATATTTATTTGCATAATTCAATAATTGTAAGCCTAAACGATGTCAATCGAGCAGCTATTGAAACGTAATTATCACTTTTCTATGTTTTTTGTACGCTAGATATTCAGTAGCTCTACACTAAATACGCATTCGGTGGGTAGCTTACCTGATATGTTAGTAGGTAAACAAGCAAGCGAGTGTAGATACTCGGTCGATCCTATTGCAACAAGGATACTACTGTAAATTGCATAGAATATCAGTCTTAGAAATACAGAAGAAAACAACACACTCCCTCGTTAATTTTAATGCTTCTGCTCTGGTCTTTTGGCTTACCTTGAGTTTTGTTAGTTTTATTTATTTACTTTATGCACAACAGTGCATAGTAAGTGGGTCTGCCTTTGGGTGATGCAAAGAAACACGTAGAAGGTGCAAACAAAAGTAAAAAGGAACAGACTTGATTACTATGCCATATTAATGAAATAAATAGGTTGTATAAGTTATGTATTGGTTGTATATAAATATAAATACTTATTTGTCTCAGTCGTATTCTAATCAAGCGCTAATATACAGAGTGTATACTGTATACGATGGTTTGATATTAAATGAAAAGGCAGCTGTTACTAGAGCGTATAATGATTTCAAATTAATCACAAAAATGATTTGATTTCCTAACATAATAAATAATATTTTAGTAGTAACAAAGTAATACACCATTTATTATGACAAGTTCACTGACCTGCAATGAGCGGCAATGTTTATCCTTCGACGTGGATTATGATTTAAATCAGTGACCGTTTGACGTACTTACAGAGTGTTTAGAATTAAAGAAATTAAAAAAGTAGTCAGTGTCCAAACTATTGAAGATATTTAGTTGATTTTTTTTGTCTCGCTTTATAATGTCAAATAATATACGTAATTGCATTTAATATCATACCGTCGTATACACTCTGTATAATGGTCATTGACTTTTCTATTCATAACAATCGTAAGATAAATATCCAACGTCCTGACATTGTATTATTCTCAAGCTCTTTGACAGTCCGTAAGTAGTGTCCTTAGAACAAACGTCAAACAGTTACCGGCTTTGATGTGCGGCGGGGAGCGTGACGGACGTTCGCGGAACGCAAAAACTGCACACACGTGCGTCACTGAGCGCCACACATTATTGTCCGGGTATTTTGGGTGCAAACGATAAACGAGGATAATACTGTTGTCTTATAATGCTACTGGAATATTTTTGGTTATCCTGAATTTTATTAAACAAATAAATTATAAGCGTTTCGTTCGGTGAATGAGTGCGCCGGAGACTCAATTTCCCCATTTCCTTTTTCCTCACCTCTCTCATACCCTTCCCTAACCCCATTTCCAGCCGCCATAGTAGAGGCCACCATACCAGCAGATTAAGACAATGGCTTTTGGTTTAGTGACCACCACTTCTGGATTCTACTGACTGCTTACCATCAGGCGGGGTGGAGTCACTTTGTTAGACTAATATAAAAAAATATATTATTAAAAATGAAGTTGGTACGTAAAAAGAAAATTTTTCACAGAATACAGTGTGTTTGTACATTTATTCCAATTTGTTCCAATTTGAATTATGTTTTTAAAGTGATTTGATTGTATTCAGTACAGGTTTGTGGTCTAAGATAATTATGACTTATGGAACCAATCCGTTTCTGCTTGCGAGTATCGTCAGAGACGATTAAGAATAAGTACTAGGTATTATGGCAGCAGCTTTAGGTAACTACGAACTAAATACCACCTTACGATGGTCTCCAACGTTACGAACGATAATGGCAAACACCCGGTGTGGCAGAGGCCTATATTCTGCAAAGGCCTTCAAATTGATGATAATGATAAAAGGTTTTCCCTGATAATCCTTGATACAATAATAAATGCGAAAAATGTATCGTGCAGGGAAAGTAAACCCACTTATATGTTTTCGAAACATTATTTATTTATTAATTTATTTAAATCTGTTTTGTAAATGTTTTCTCAAGATAAAATAAATGATTTTATCTATAGACAGAACAGTATAATAAACTTATTCAAATTTGTTGTGCAAGAGTGCACACAACATCATGTATTAAGGCGTGACCACGTTACCGCCTCTGAACCACATCTCATTCATGTGCCGACAACCCTCCACTACTAAATGACCTTGCTCATATGTTTTGTGAAAAAAAAAAGCTTGCCGAAAAGACCCCTGGGAAGTGTTAATAGTGTAAAGCCATTAGGAAGACAAAAAAAGCTATTGTCTTAAGTTTCAAGAGATGATGAATTCTCTCATTCTTCTTTGGATTATAATATTAATAAATTTAAAATTATTTTTCTGAATAAGTAGGTAGGAAGAAGAACTACCATCTCATAGAAGATCAATGTAAGAATATTAGTTTTCATGCTAATGTGTTTCACTCGGTGAGTGAGAGCACCGGCAGTCCAAATACCCCCTCGGTCCTCTTCCCTTTTCCCTGTCATTCCTCTAGCAACGGCTTGGTTGTTCTGTAGTCAAAATGGCCCTGTGGATAAGGCACCCGATTCGTAAACACGAGGTAGTGGGTTCGAATCAAGTACAGGCAAGAACCAATGTGATTTTTTAAATCATATGTACTTTCTAAGTTTATCTTGGACATTTCTGACTTAAAGGTGAAGAACATCGTGAGGAAACCTGGACTTAAAAGTCTGAAATTGCCAATCCGCCTTGAGCAAACGTGGTGATTAATGCTCATTCCTTCTCTATATGAGAAAAGGTCTTTACTCTGCAGTGGGACAGTAAAACAGGCTGGTATTATATTGCTTGGAAAACACATTCATCTGTATAGGTTTAATAGATTGCCCCTAACCATCAGGTGGACAGTATTTTTGTTTGCCAAAAGGTATGTAGAATGTTAAAACCAAACATTAACGTAATTATCTATTATTTTAGCAATCAGTCGCCTCGTGGGAAACCAGTTTCAGACTTCAGTCAAGCTGGTCTTAGTTGGCTATCAGTCAGATGAATAACCAAAGGGTAGTCAAATCGATGTCCTAAAATACTTTCCTATGTCCTATCTATTATATTATTGCGTGATTTGTTTGCGTTTATTTCTATTTTTACCAAAAAAATATGACTATACCAATCTGTACCTGTCTATCTGGCGATATAAAACAGTAGTCTAAGGTTCTTGCCAGATCTGTTATAAATATATCCTAAAAACCTCGCTGAGATTTGTCTAAGACGCTCTATCTCTCAACTTACAGCAGTACTTTTCTCTATCTATAGCAGTAAACTGCAACAGCGTTACCGAATCTTCTGCTGATCTGATGTTCAGTGTTGGGGTGAGATTAATAATAAACTCGAATAAAAGATGATAAAACCGGTTAACATTTAAGCTGAAAGTACGGGCTCTATTGTTCGAGAAACTGTTGGAATTATCACGTTAATTGTCATGTTTTTGTACATATTTAGTGTATGTAGTAGTATTTATATATTATATGTTATGTATGTATAATAATTGTTAATCAGTGTATATATTTATGTATTTTATTATGTTTTTTATTTCTTTTTTTATATATTTCCATATCATGATTTATTTACTGCACCTACTTCGTTTATCTCTGCACCACCTAAGGTTGACTGGTAGAGAATGCTTATAGCATTAAGTCCGCCTATGTACCTGTGTGCATTAAGTTTAAATAAATAAATAAATAAAATCACTATATTACGAGTAAATACAATGATTAAGCTTTGAATTCTATGATGAGATGGATGGGATATGAGCCGCACACACGGTAGAACGTGTTGTAGCGTACTGAATATTTCTACATCCTAATAATATTATAAATGCGAAAATTTGTATGTATGATGTGTGTATGTGTTTGTTACCACTCAGCGCCTAAACGGCTGAACCGATTTCGACGAAAATTAGTATGTAAATAGATTCGGTGCTGGAGACGGACATAGGCTACTTTTTATCCCGAAAATCAGTCTGGTTCCCAAGGGATACAACAAACCATATTACGCGTGGATGAAATCGTGCCGCGGAAAGCTAGCATTTTTATACAAATATTGCTCTAAGTTAATTGTGTTGTACAGTAATTGACCTGTACACCCGATTTTTATAATTGTCGTTTGCACGATGTAAATGTTTTAGTTTTTGTTTTAGTTTGACTGTAACAAATCGAACTAAGTGAATGTACGATTATAAGTAAGAAACAAATGTTGCAATTAACGTAAGTTTACAATCTCAGAACGTACAAAAATATGTATATTAGCCACTAAGAATAAAACCTGTTAGCAAATTGACCCCTGACTCGTGTAAATCAAATCAACATGGCTTAAATATTACTACAGCAGACTTAAACACGTCGATAAGGCTTATGTGTCGATGCATGCACTAAAAAAAAAACACCTGTAGGTGTAATTATAAATGATAATTTTGTGTGTCCCAAAGTGTGTCTGTGAAACTTAGGACGATAGGAATACCAAAAACTTACGTAAACGTAGTCACTGATGTAGATAAATATTCTTCTTCTAGAGATGTTGGTTAACATTTTTCATACAACTTGGGTGAAAAAAGCATACATTTGAGGGTAACTGGTAACCGTGACCGGTCATGGCGGTGTTCTCCTAAATCCATACTAATATTATAAATGCGAAAGTAACTGTCTGTCTGTCTGTCTGACTGTTGTTACGCTTTCACGCCTAAACCACCGATTATGATGAAATTTGATATAGAGATAGATTAGACCTCAGAGGACAACGTAGGCTATCTTTTATAACGAAAAGTGGCCTAAAGAGGTTGAAATAGGAGATGAAAGTTTGTATGAAAAAATCAAATCAATGTAAAGAGATATATTATAACCGACATTCATGCGGGTGGAGCTGCGGGCAACAGCTAGTAATACATAAAACAATGCAGAAATGAGCCGTTGTCTCTTTGCTACCTATTTTATATACTGTTAGCAATAAATTATAGATATTTGTAAGTTTAGTGAAAAGTTTTATCAGAAAACAAACTTTGAATGATCATCCAGTTGTTCCGTAAAGACGTTTAGTATTGCTCAACTCGAATGACATCTTTACAACTTGTCGGTGTACACATCACCCTTACAACCCTTAAATCAGTACAGTCATATAAATAAATCCCCGACGTGCATGTAAAACACGATACGTTGTTTTTCGATGCCAACGTTTGCAACAGCAAAACGACAAGAGAACATTAGTCAAGCATTTTGTACAGAGCTCCGGCAATTTGTACGCGGACGAGTGAGGAGTGGCACTCTGTTTATTTGTCTGACTGTACTTTGTCTAACCCTGCAGCGCCCGAGTGAGTTATGTGGTGTCAACCGAGTTGTTTTTTGTCAGAATTAAGTCTAGATGTGGAGTAATAGCGGCGGATTATTTATTATTACTGTCAACGAAATGTTTATGGTGAGATTATTTACAGCACGTTATGACAACGCATTTAATACACGTGCGTTCTACACGAAGTTATTAATAAAGAACTTAGTTTATTAAATTATAAAGAGTTTGCAATCATCGAGCGTTTGTCTGACAAATTGAGTCGATTTTTATCGAACACATGGATACAAAATGTCAGTATCAGGTACTTAAATTTTTGCAGACTGACCGCAGCATTATACATTTTTTTATATGAGTTTACCATAGTGACTCTCATTTGCCTGATCAGTGGGACTCAGGAGTGGTGGTCAACATTACAAAAGCCATTGATGTCGTATGAGTCATAACCTCTAACTCATGCACAGCAATCAGACAGTTCTTGTGTCCGACTGTACTTTATGTCAGTTAATTATATGTTTGTAAAATCACACGACACAAGGCTACTTAAATAGCGCGAGAATCGTCTTTAAAAATGTACTATTTTCAGTACAGGACATGACATGTAGTCTGTTCTGTCCATCTTGCAACCGCTCGGACGGCTGTAATATCCATTAGCTTCAAGTTGTTATAAAACATCTACTGGGTTGATGAATATCAAACGTCTTTTAACTCAATGTAATGCACATTACAAATTGATCAAGACATGTAATTAGTGTACGAATCTTATTAATTGCTAACCTTTCACCGCATACATGACTGTTATCATCGGCAGATCGCCGCGTTAATTAATTATAAATAACAACCTCGGCTGATAAATGGTTCTTAACGATTACACGTGAAAACAAACTGAAAATTATCTTTAGTCATCTCAGCTTACACTCAGCTGTCGCCACTACATGACAGATCACTACACGTTAGAATGACGTTACGTCAAGGTGACAGCACGTCAAAATGACGCGAGTGACGTCTATTGGGCGGATGCAACGCGCTAAGTCGTTTAAGACAACTGGAGTAGTTTTCATGTCTATTAGAATACTTCAGAGAAATCTTACGACAATATTAAGTGTGGTGGTTTATTTTGAGTGAGAATAGTTTTTGTTTTAGTTGAAAACGAATGTACTATTCTTATATTTTGGTACGATAATATGAAGAGTTGTACTTAAATTGGTTCCCAACGTTCTATACCTACTTACTTACACAGTAATTTTTTAGTTGGGTATGGGGCTGAGTCTAAGGCATCATTTTATCACACAAACTACACAAAGTACCCATTAAAATCACCACATAATTTGGTAAATTTAACACAACATGGTAACATGAGAACACTGACTTTCATATAGGTATTATAAAAGGTTGACGTATTGCATGCTCATTGTACCTACCCACTCTTCATATTCATCACTTTTGATATTGCGTAGCGTAAATGAATAAATGATTAGATTTAAGTTTGATTGAATTGTAGCACGTCGGCGGTTTATATTTGAAACTAGCCACGCCCGCGCGGATAATGGATATGTGTTGAATGTAACTTGATCTCCGGCACCAAATCTAGACACACACGCGCATATATTATACTGGATACAGAATATTTGCACAGCACATCTTCTCTTGCGGTAAATATAGTGCTTTCAGGAGAATTTTCCCACGAACAGAAACAATGTTGTCTAGATAATTTTGCCTTGTTCTTATGATCCAATTTAAATTAAAATTGTTTTAAGAGATCTCACTGGGTGATTAACGAGTACGTCTCTAACGATTGAAATAATACAATGCTTCATTTGGTTACGAGTATGTTTAAAGAACGGATCTTATTATAAATAATCTTTGTTTCAAAGTTTCATAGTAGATGGATAAAATAAAGCAAAAATATTAACAAGGTAAGTTTACGAGCGGGCATCGTCTGTCCGCGACGGGTTTCGGTTTGGCGGTCGGTGTCTTGGTTTCAAAGTGGGTGTCGGGTGACATTAGGCCCGATACGCCGAAACTAGGGTGACGTCACGCCGCCGCATACGCAGGGTTAGCTTTAATTAGCGAATGTAACATGCAACGGATCTTTTATATTTTAAAGTTGAATGTAATTAAATATTGGTTTTACTAGATGATGAATTTACGAATCTTCATTGTTATTAGGTATAATTAAGGCGTTAATAGCAGTGATATAGGTAAGCCGCGTTACACTGTAAATTTGTGCTCGAGACAAATATTTGTATCGGTCAAATTGTTTCCAGTATTCGGCTATACCTCGTGGAAATGAGTTAAAAAAAAAACAAAATAAATAACACATTAATAATCACATTTTTTTTTCCTTCTCACATTTTTATTGCAACACACTAAGCAACGATTTCGTCGTCCATCAACAACAGTACCCACTTGTAACTTCTAAATTAAATTAATCAAAAATTGACGTATGTTTTCTTTTTGCCATCAGATCCAAGCGCGGCTGCCATGGGCAACCCCGGCGTGGGCGGCGCGGGCACGCAGCAGTACGGGGAGGTCAACCAGCTCGGAGGGGTGTTCGTTAACGGCAGACCCTTGCCCAACGCTGTCAGGTTACGAATAGTAGAGCTGGCACAGTTAGGGATCAGGTATGACACTTTTTAATAAACGAAAATTTTTTGGTAGCCCTTTCGAAAACAGTGACCGGGTATTTTTTAAAAATTGTACAAGTTGATACTTTGAAAGTGAAAATAAATATCAGACAGATTATCACTAATTATCTGTGTATTATTTAATGTATATTTACTGATGTAGTCTATGCGCATACACATTGAAGCTTTTGCACTTACATTCAAGAGAACAACCTCGGTGTCTTGTTTGTGATGAAGTGGGTCAAAATCAAAGTTTCAAATTCCAATTTCAAAGTCATAATGGAAAGTTTATCTGATATGGTGAAGTAGAATATCGTAAGAAAACCTAAATTAGACTCAAAGGGTGGAAGTCAGTTTATTAAAAATAATCTCAAACAAAAACAAGGGATACAGATAGGGGCTAGTGACGAAAATTGAGCAGCCATTGGCAATTAAGACAAGCCAATCTATCCTATCAATATTATACTTGTATATATCACTCAGCGCCTAAACTGCTGAACTAATTAATAAAAATTGATATGTAGATAGAATCAGTGCCGGCGACGAGCATAGGCTACTTTTTATCTCGAAAATTAGTCTGGGTCCCGAGCTATAAAAAATCTATTTATGCGCGGACGAAGCCGTAGGGCGCAGCTAGTCTTCACATAAAATTTCTAAGAGCACATGGGTTAAATGCCCGAGCAAAAACTGTTATTGAAGAATTTATCTGCGTCCAAATTGGCTGATGATAGGAGAACCATGAAACGAATTGGCATGAAATCGGGTGACGCTATAAATTTATAATAGCTAGATTATATCTAATGTTTTTATTAAGCTAGATGACTGATTACTCGCTATATTATTCTTTGAAAGTTTGTTTTCTGATTTTAGTAGTGGCAGAAGAATTCGCTTTTCATATTTGATGGCCGGCAATCAATGGATGAGAGCAAATCCTTGTAAATAAAAAAGAAACTCATCACTAGTCATCACTGACGACGTGATGATCACTGACTTTCAACTAAAATGATGATTTTCGATCGCTTCTTCATCGTTTTTATTCGATTTTCTTTACGATTACGAATGGTTTTGTTATATTTTCTTACATTCTTAACATTTACGGTAACCACGTATCATCAGTTAGGGTATGCTTTTTTGCCTAAAGGTATATCTAGTGATATCGTCTAAAACTCTTAAAAATATAAGTCATATTTGCTGTCGTCGCTTTGGCCAGCAAACACTATAGATGTTGCCAACATGATATTGCTGTGATTGATAGCCTCTGTAGTATTATCATGCAAAGTAATACAACATATGTCTAGATATAAACTATGAGTCTATAGACAAAGAAAATAAAACAGTACAAAAATAAATATAAATGTAAATACACGCCTCCTAGACCACATCTCAGTCTGCTTCAAGTGTCTTCCGCCATCCAAAAGGTGGTAGGATTTTTGTGTGCTTTAACATAGTAGCATGATACCTGAAACTAATATTTGTGTTCAATAATATTTTAAAAGCGTTCTTAATCCTGAAGATCTATCACTCCTGTTAGGTACTAAGCTATTAGGTTATTTTTACACTTTTCCTAACCGGACTGTTTGTTGCAGGCCTTGCGACATAAGTCGTCAACTTCGCGTATCACACGGCTGCGTGTCGAAGATTCTCGCAAGGTACCACGAGACCGGTTCCATCCTGCCCGGAGCCATCGGAGGATCCAAGCCTAGGGTTACTACACCCAAGGTAAGAGACCTGTATGACCTGAACTTGATTGAAGAGATTGACTTTAGTGACAAATTTTGCTTTGACGGTGTATTATTTTACGCTCATTTATATATTCGCAATTTGCAACTCTAAAAGAATAATCGCATCATCAGCTTGATAACGTCTTGACTGCTGTTATAGGCGTATGGTGTACCCTAGTCTTTGCCATAGTCGCCAAACTAGATAGGCGGTTAAGTAACTGCAGTTACATAATTATATATGTACGCAAATAATGTTGCAGCCCGTTACATAGTTTTCATTAATTGTTTCTTACATCACTGGAATAGATAGGGTGGTTCCGTTTTCTAGACCAGGGACTGTGCACGATTGGAAGATTGGTGACATTTACTTTGCTGGAGGTAAAAAATATATACTTGTAGCTCGAGTTCGATATAATATTATGTCGCCAGTTTAGCGTGCACATTAGAGGAAAACTAGGAGTTGATATCCTCTATATAGGACGCCTGGACTTGTTTTAATTTGTGAGAGAACTATCTGGAATGTTTCATCATATACAAACATTGTGTAATATTAGATAACAATCACTGATGAAGGAGACATATTAGTGTCAAAACTCATGCGTTTATCTCGCAATATCACTTTTTACACTAAAATGGCATCATGCTGCTATATCTGAGCTGGTACCAAGTAAGTGTTCGGTTATCACTTTAGTGCCAAATGACTTTTGACCCGGTACTTTACTGCGCAATACCTATTGTAAATTGTAAAAACATGATTATCACATATTATGCGGTTCTTGAATATCAACAAACACATTGTGTGTTTAAATCGATTGGTATTATTGTTAGAGGCCAGATTTGAGCTAGCAAAAAAAAAAAGATTGTCTATTGCGTTTTACCTAGGTTGCTTAAGTTTAATATAACATTTCATTGAATTTATCAAAAGTTTGTCCAATGCTTAAGCAATTCCGTAGAATACTACTGGTAGAAACATATTAAATGATGCGAAATGAACACTATACATATGTCTTTATTAGTATTTCTAAAAGATTTCAGTTACGTAAAACAAAACCGTTAAGACTTTTCAGAAGGCAATTTTTTGAACTGAGGTATCAACAAGTACCTTCATAATAAGGTTCAATGCAATTTCAAGAACCTTTCTTCTTTCGCAGGTGGTGTCATATATAAAGCAACTAAAAGCTAAGGACCCGGGCATCTTCGCGTGGGAGATCCGCGACAGGTTACTGGCGGACGGCGTGTGCGACAAGTACAACGTGCCGTCGGTGTCCAGCATTAGCCGCATCCTGCGCAACAAGCTCGGCGGGGGCGCCCTGTACCCGGTCCCTCCGTTGTACCCCGTGCCGCCGCAGCGGTGCTGGCCGCTGCATCAACCTTATGACTACTATGTGTATTTACAGGTAAGGAGAACATGTGCTTTATATAAAGAATATTTCTTTAATAATTATGTTCTTGACTGTAATACTATTGGGGTTTGCAGTCAGACGTAAAATTTTTCCATATTTTGCTAACAGTACCATTTCCCTGCAGGGTCGTCAGCACACGGCGAGCAACCCTCACGCGTTACCACACCCGCACCAGCAGCCTCCGCCGCCTCACCATGCGCACGCGCACGCACTCTGACACACGTTCACCAACCACGACCGGTGATCACCAGTATCACCAGTAAGTGAAGTGACAGTGACACGGTTAACTGTGGTGATAGTGATATGGACATTCATAATAAAAACGACGCGACTGAGATTAGTAGAGTAAGTTATGGGTGCAAGCTCCCATCTAGGTGCTTAAAGTCACCCATGAACCAACCTGTAGCTATACATGAGCTAACGTACATTTTTTTCACCGATGACATCGTAAAATATTTGTATGAATAATGAACAGCGCCCCTAGTATATACTTTGAAAACTATTTTGACACGACAGTTTTTAAAATGAATAGCGTCCCTAGTGTTTACTCTAAGAACTATTTGACATATGATTTTGACGCTGTCATCGGAGAGACAAACGTACGTCAAATCATGACAGTGAATCAGTAAGTGCTATAGTGAAATGGACCGATATTTAGTGATAATGATAAATTGTTGATAAAAGAAGTATTATATTGATGTATATACGATATTATCGAGTGTAAGATATACATAGATTAAAAAATTTGTATAGCTTAACATTTCCTATCGATCTAATACCAACTAATAGAGGGTTTGACAAGATCTGTAGTACAAGTAGACTATTTGTACGAGCTACGAGTACAAATTTAGTAACACAGTTAAAACATAGTTATATATTCTATTACATAAAACGGAAAAGTTTGTTTGTTTGTTTGAACACGCTAACTTTGAAACTACTCGGTCGGATTTAAATAATTATTTTAGATGTTAGCCCAGTTCTTGAGGAAGGTTATCGGCTTTGTAACATCACGTTACTGGCGACGGGAGCAAAGCAGTAACCAAAAACGTGGGTAAAACCACGCTGCTAATAGTAAATAATATTGCGATAGTTAGTTTATCAAAATTATTCATATAAAATATACAAATAACAATGAAAGAAGTATAAAAACATCTAATTTAATTATTAGAACTTTTTTTTATTAATTTATGGTTTTCACTGATAGGTGAAAGATAGTAGCCAGTTTAAATACGAGATTACCTAAAGCCAAAAGAAAACTTCGATTCTCTTCGTCTTCAATGTTATAATTCGCTAACTTTGTACACTTAAATTAAGTAGTTAACTTATTCTTTGTTAGTGCGTATACTAGGTAAATGTAGGTACTTGAAAAATATGTATAAATGCCTCTTCCTACCTCTTTCTACTTCTCATTTACTTGGAGATAGCAAATATATTTCATGATTCAATTATGCTAAAGTATTTTATATGTAGGTCAAAAAGGTTTCGCAAGATGTTATTATTGTGCCTGAGATTACCTCAGTGACATAGACTTGAAAGTGAACCTTATAATATAAGTAAATGCTAGGATCACTGAGATAAAAGTTACACGAGGAATCGGTGAGAAGTCCTTACTACAATCAATAATTCAGTCTATCTAGAAAAACAAATCATTTTTGACTATGAGTTTAAATTAGTGGAAGATTGATTACGAAAAGAGAATTATCGATATACACCAACAGATTGAAGTAGTTATAGGGAATGTAACTTATAAACGAGAAAAAGGCGGCTGATAAGGTCAAAGTTCTAGGAGGACAATCAAGGATTGGATGTCGCAGGGTAGTTTACTAACAGATGGACGGTGATGAGGATCTGATAGAGAAGGTCGAAAAAACGTTGCATGCAGTTATCCAACCGGTATCAAAATTTGAAATGACCACGGTTTTATTGTTACAAGATATCGTAGGAAATGTTAAGCTTCTCAATAATGTAGATATAGTATTAGAGTCGGTTTAAACAACCAATGCAGAGTATTTATACATGGGTGCAATGATGTAAATAATGTTAATTATAACTTAAATGTACTTATTCTCATTAGGTTTTATGTACGGCATTTTATAACTATACTTTGTATTGAACAGATGAAAACTAAAACTTCGAGATCTATGTGATCTGAGTTTCTTTCACTATTAGCTTTAGAAATATGATCTACAGAACTGAAGAAAATGAGAAGAAATTAACAATATATAAATAACAGCTTATAATAAATTAAAATTCACACATTATATTATTTCACGCTATAAAAAAATACCTATTACTGATATGTTGATACCTTGCAGTTCTTACTTGCACTTGTACAAATTATAATTGTATTTAAAAATATGTGATAAAACTACGATCTGCGTAATTATTTTTGGGAGAATTATTCTTCTTCTCGTAATTCAGCTTTAAGTAAGTCTTAGTCTATCCGCACACTGCCGAGCATCACGCAGCGTAGCGTGGGCGAGCGTGTTCTTGCGTTGTTTGTAAGTACGAGGATCTCTCTTTGTATAGAAATTACTCGTTGTGCAACACACTGAAAACGCATTCACGAGCAGTGTAGGTGTTCCTTGCAGTGTGTGGATCTCTTTGTCACATGCTCTTTCTGTTTCTTTGATATATGAATATAGGCGACAGTAAACTTTCTAAATGTAATTTAAAGCTAGCTGATGTTTGGACATCTGGGCAAATTTGTATCCCCGTTTCACTTCTGCATATTATTTCACTTAAAGTGGATTTTTGCGTTGTAGCCACAAATATAAGCAATTAAATTAAGCCATAAATAGCTATTTACGGCCTACTTTAATTGATTCTAATTTTAAGTTCCCACATAAGGTTATTTAAGGATACTTAATATTACATAAGTGTTAAGATATCGGCCATCAGTAGCTTTGGTTTTGTTACATTTCATTCATAGATGACTTTATGACTTAAGCTACAACTTATAATGTTCTCTTGCGCAGATTATATTTTTGTCACACATTTTCATCGTCCGCAATGTACTATTGTTAGATTAAAAACTTGTACAAACTAATTATAATTACGTGATAATTATTTAAACACTAGATATATTTGTCGAAATATATAAATAAATTGGTTTGTTCATACAATACATCCTGTGTTATTTTTATTGGAACCGTTACTTACATCATATGAAATCTGCTTAAAAGTGTCTAGACATATTCTATTTTTAGAAATTTTTAATACAATTTGAGTAACTATAAATAGGTATGAAATATCAAAAACCCAATGCCTTGAAAAGCGGCAATTGCGCACCGATTTCAAAAACCCACCTACTGCAATTATTACCTATTGTGTTCTTTTATGTTACCGTGTCGACAATACTCTACACATATAAATCTTCTATTTTCAAGACTCCGTGATTTAATTACCGAACCCGACACACTGTGATATTTCATTAAAAATTCACTGGCTAATTGAATGGCGGGCGCTGCGAGCTCGGCCGTCCCAAATCAAGTTTACAACCGAAAACAATAACCGAACGGATATGGCGTACAAATATCGTCCCCGGACACGAATTACCAATTAAATCCCTGCTTTGTTTCGAATTTAATACTACCTAATCCGAAATTTTACTGTATTAATAACAAAATTTTATTATCGCGCGGGAAAATGCGCGGGGTCAAAAAATAAAATGGCGTCGGGCGTGCTGTTAAATGACATTTGACGCCGCGCGCCGCTCGCAGGCAGCCGACACGTCAGGGTTGACAGCCCTCACTTGTACTAATTATGTCATTCATGACAGTACTAAGTCTCTATTTAACCATTTTTGTAGGAATTGAAATCAATTAAGTAATATGCAGGGAATACATATTTAAATAAAAATAATAATATCGCAACAACTGCACATAAAATCTAGTTAAATTAGGTTCCCAGATATCGTTGCTGTCTTATTTTAGTATTTCTTTAGTCACCTTCTATAACTGTTTTCGCAGATTATTATAGATTTATATTAGTTTCTTCTTTCTGTCTGTCATTTTATCTTCTTCTAATCTTTTAGCTACTTCATTTATCAGATTATCATCCGCTTTGTGAGATAGATAAGAAATAACAATTACAATATTCTTATTCTTTATTAAACTAGTCGGTACAGGATCTGCCACAATTCTTTGTTTTGACTTCTTAATACGCCTTGAGTTTAATCAAAGAAAACCTTGAGCGAAGCAATTGCAATAATGTCACAAAATTTGGCACTGCCGGTCAGCCCTGACCGAGACGGTTGCGCGGAAAGCGAAATATAATTAAAAGCTTGCACCGCGGCAACTTTGTGCGCCCGCGCATATTCGAACCGACCTATAATATGAGTATATCTGTACCTACTCTGAGGGTGTATGTGTGTGTAAACTCCTTATTATATTCGTCTTAATGCGTACGCTACATGCAGAACTCACTAGGTATGTGCAATTCATTATTATCGCCATTTTATCCTTCGTTTCTACGACATTCACGACAAGTGATGGGATGGTACTATACTATAAACTGGATACAATACCAGAGGCAGAGTGTAACAAGCATGTCTCCCATTTATTGGATCTAATTTCAGCTGCTGGCCGAACTGCGATGGAATATATGAAGCGCCCGGTATGGTCTTATCTATCTATACTATTAAATAAAGCGGAAGAGTTTGTTTGTTTGTACGTGCTAATCTCTGGAACTATTAGGCAGATTTGAAAAAGTCTTTTTGCGTATGAAAGCCCAGTTCTCAAGGAAGGTTATAGGGTATGTAACATCACGCTACTGGCGTCTAGAGCAGAGCAGTACCCCATGATTAACTTATCGCGAGTGTAGACTCAACATATTTAAATACTTTTTTTTGTACACATAGGTACATATAATATATAGACATCCAGACCAATTTAAATAGTCGTGTACATGCACACAAGATTTGCATGAATCGAATCAGCCAAAATCGTACCCGCGACTTTTGACTTAGCAGTCGTTTGCTCTAACGCTACGTCACAGACTTCGTCTGGAGCACGTCTGGAGGGACACTCAACTACTCACCAGCAGAGAAAATAAAAAATACATTCCTAAGTATATGAATAATACATAACTAGATAATTTTAGTAGGCCTTGATACCTAAGCGAGCGCAGTGATAACAGAAGAAATTATCGCTAAGCAGTTTAGACCGGTTCGTTATAAATAATTGTTATTAACAACTGTTAATAATACGATTGTACTTAAACTATCTGCCGATAGGACAAATATAAATCGTACATACAAACATATAAAAAAAAATAAAACTCGTACATACAAACAAATATTCCAGTTGCCAGAGATTGAGTTGCAAGTTGCAAACAGTAGACAATCACGGTGCAACATGCGACAATATTCTTATATTATTCATATGTTTATTTTGTTCAGAATCGTGCAAAAACTGACTAGTTTTTGTGTGTCAGAGGACCGTGACGAATGGTTAGATGTCTTGCCGCGCAGCACGTGGTCGCGGTCACTTTGTAACGCGACGCGACGCGGCATGTCCTTGGCGCGGTACGACCCTATACGACCCTGGCGCCAAGGGTCTAGAGGTCATTTAGATGCTCTATTGAATGTTATATTTCGGTTCACAAACATATGCATCGGTCCGTATATTGTCAAAACGGAAAGCGACTTTTAAATCTTCACGTCTTGAGGCAACGATGTACTCTTCGCCGGCAATGCCTTAAAATACGTACCACCCTGTGATAGGGGGGAATGCCAGGTGCTATACCGGGCACAATTACAGACCTAATACTGAAAATGATTCGATAGAAATACCTTCTTTATGTTCAAGTCTTCTGCTTAAAGGGAGCATTAATATCAAGGTGGGCAGGTTCTTCGTAGAGCTACTGGCAAGAAGTACATTAGCGTCAGTTGCCACTTACCATAAGATGGGCTGTTGGATCGTCTTCCACTGTAAGCAATATATAAAAAAACCTAACATTCTATCCGGAGTAAGGATAGACCTCGATACCTCTGCTTGCAGTTCGTACACTGAACCAACGAATTTTGCTTTAATTATGTTTGTTCGAATACCCTATTACAGAGTTTCTTTAATGTTGAAGGTATTGAAGCTGCCAGAGCTCGACAATCGATATTATTTATACATGCGATCCATCTCTATTTTAGATAACATTTTTAGAGCATACTTACCTCAATTAGACAAAATAGATTTACAATCTTGGATCTTTTTTTAGTTATAAATTATGTCTACGCTTTTTTAATGCTTACGTTTGTTAACTTATTCTTACATTCAAGAAACCTTTAAAATGTAGATATGAATGTATTGATTAGCAAAGAGCTTCGATCAATATGTAAAGAGGTACAGCAGTGCTGCTTGACACGGTATGTATTGTAAGGTTATTTTCTCTGAAACCCTATTTGCGCCGACTCTAGTCTCGATGCCATTTTCTAATATTTTCACTAATATCTGCTTATTAGCAGCTGTGCTATTGCAGGCGGAAAAAATAATGACATATTTGAAAGTGTATAATTTAATCAAACAAGGGGAAAGCAATATTGAAAGAACCATTATCTAAAACAAAGCACATAAAACAGTTTTATGTTTATACACGTATGTTTTCATTTCACCGTGTCAATTTTTCACGATAACAATATTTTAAATGAATAACATGTTTAAATAGGATTATATATAGAGACTAGCTGTTGCCCGCAGCTCCGCCCGCATAAATTTCGGTTATATCGCACATGAACATATCTCGGTTTATACGTTAACGATTTTTCATACAATCTTTCATCCCCTATTTCAACCCCTTCAAGCCATTTTTTTGCAATGTAAGATAGTATATGTTGTTTAATCTATCTCTATAACAAACTTCATCGAAATCAGTTTAGTGGTTTAGGCGTGAAAGTGTAACAGACAGACAGACAGATAGACAGAGTTACTTTCGCATTTATAATATTATAATATGGAAAGTCTGGATAAAAGTTGTACTAAACGAAGACTACGAATATAAATAAATAATAAATAAATAAAAAGCCTTTTATTTCTCGCTTTACATAATCAGTTGCATGAGTACAATGACAATTTTTAATCTTAAACATTTATATTATGTACCTATCCAATTTCATTTAATTTAGAAACAAATGATACTAATACAAATTCTTAGTTTTTATACATAATGCAAGTTGATTCTAATTCATTTTAATAAATCAATATAAATATTAAAAAAAAATTAACAATTTAATAAATAATAAAATTAAGAACATGGTTAAACAAATCCTTAATCATAATTTCAATTGAATTGTGATAGTTGTTGATTCTTAATTAGATATAGATTTATTCAAAGGTTTTGTTAGCAAGAACCCTCTCCATGAAAGGTAAAGGCCTCCTCCAGAGATGACCAGTGCTCTCTCTAATAGTCGTGAATATGTTGACAAAGTTTTGACATTGTATGTTGTAATGTATAAAATATTCTGGTAAGTGTTTTTTGTGCAAATTGTTGATATTTTCTCTGGAGAGTTTTGGTCGTGATCTTCCTTGGTGACCAGCCAGCTTGGAAGATGTTTTTTTAATCTTTGTTTCTGTATTTTTTGTGTTTTCCATGTGAGAGGGGGGCGCTAGTTGCTATTGTTTCATGTTTTTATCTAATTGCTCGTTCGGTGAACTTCCAGGGTTTTTGTTGGTTATAAAACAAAGTATTCCTGGTTTGAGAACACCCTCTGATAGACTTGACGTTCTGTGCAGCCTTGTTTGGGTTTTGTTCTTTTTGTTTACTTGTATTCCTTGTTTTGTTCCTGTAGGATCGTTATCATTCGGTGACGTTGGTAGAATTCTTTTCTTATTGCCTACTGTGTGTGTGCATTGTTGGGGCGTATTATTAATTTATCATATCTAATAATAATAATAATAATAATATTCTACCACATGCACACAGCGCCATCTAGCCCCAAATTAAGCAATTATATTTGCTTGTGTTATGGGTACTAAACAACTGATATACTACTTATATACATTAATGGTGGCATAGTTACCTTTCTCTCTTTCTATTTTTATTTGTTTTTGTAACTCCTTTCTTTTTTCCAAAATGTGTTGTGGGAAATCTTCATTAATATAATAATCGGTATTTTGTAGCAATTTTTTAACGAATATAAGTGAATAAAATTATCATTCGTTTGGAACTGAAGATCTCACTGCTAGCGAAGTACCTATACACAACCCAGCTAATATGTAACTACTTCGTTAAAGCGATCAGTCAATTGAATGAAGTCAAATCTTGACACATCAAGGTGGTAGGAAAACCTTCCAATACAAAGCAGCAGCGTAGGTACTACCGTGATAAGACTATCGTCACAGCTATCGGAAATTCATTTTAATTTAAGCGTGAGTTGAGGTGCTCATAGCTTATCGCGCTCACTGATCGGTAAACGATTAACGGGTCAAGCAATATAGAGTGCGGCTGGCCCATGGATGGGTGACCGCATAGTGGTATTTGATCTGAGCAACTCCGTGCTTCGCAGGGCATGTTAGAAGTCGGCCCGGCTGTTACCAAGTTGATAACAATCATTAGGTCAAGTCGGATGCCTCTATAAGCGACCTGAACAAAACCTGACACTAGGTTGACCACTAACCACTCGACACTTAATTTGAGCGTGAGTCACAAATTACGAGCCCAAAGAAAATCATGAAATTAGAGTGAAAGTTACTATTTGAACTATGTCTGTATTAAACTGTCTACGGTTTCATAGAGAGAAAAGAGAAAAAGACTATTCATAATACATGGCTATGATTGAAATATTGATACTCTTTAAACCTACACCTGGAACACAACAATAAGTAAGTAGTGTAATTAAATAATGTTTACCTTCCCATAATAATAGACTTCAAGATTCATCATTTGTATGGTAGTTAATACAAGCAAATTTACAACTACCCGCCAAAACTGTTTCAAAAATGTTATTTTCTTTCCATTGCATGCAGTAAATTTTTGCTCTACTACAAAATGTATAAAATATTGCATTAAATGTGTAAATGAGATAGAATGTCTGGATTTCAGTGTCGAATAGTGTTTTAAATTTTGTGATTGAACGAAAATATTACGAATACGATGTAAGTATCTATAATATTATATTATTAACCTTTAATCTTTTTGTTTTTATTTCTGGTATACCTAAATTTTCTTTTATTGTATGTTTTTAACAAATTATCAGTTTATCTTTACAGTTAATTAATTTGTTATTTATGTGTAGCAAGCCTTGCTATAGCTGGACGTCAATTGTTATTCTGAATATTGTATGTAATTCCGATTCTCTACTGTTTGTAATAAGTAATTATGTAGGTACTAAGTAACACATTCTTCACTCACTCATTAGATTTTTGCCGGTCTACTACCATACTATATAATACATGACTAATCATGTATCCTCTAATCATAATATAATTGTCAACTGCTAATATGGCTAGGGGCTCGTAGGTAGGTTGCACGTAATGCCAATATATCTTACCTATGTTCTGGAGCTACCTGCCGTAGCTCGAAGTCCTTATGGACATTGATAAAGAGTGAGACTGTACGAGCAAGTAAAATAAATAAATTAAATTAAATTAAATTTGGTTTCTTCTTTACTTTTCTCTGCTATTTTTCTTTCTTAATTGTACACTTCATATACTCTCACTAATGTTACTTCCTCTTCCACTCTCAAGGTATGCTGTTAGAGAACTCAGTTCTGTGTTAAGCTCGCCTTTGTACATAATTTTTATTTATATATTTTCCTTGTTATGTATCTTTTTGTGTGCAATAAATAAATAAATAAAATAAATAGGGTTAATTGAATCACGAACAGATCAACAGCTATTAAACTTAAAAAGATTTTATTAACAAACCTTTAATTTTGAATAATATTTTGCTAAGGTAAACGGTAACAAAACATGGGTAAGCAAAAGGTGGGCTTTAGGATTTTATACGCTTATATTATAAGATAGGTATTACAAGTTACGCAGGCATAATCAGATGTTACTTAGGTGTCTACTTATTGTATGTCATTCAAATTTTCTATTTGTACTTGTAACTCTTAATAGAAAAGTGATAAATATCTAAAAAAAAGGTCTCACACAGTATGTAAAAAGTAATTAACGCTGGCAAAAATAGTTAACTCATTTATCAACGGGTCCAGTTGCCTCCTTACCCATTTATCAACTCAGTACTTAATTAAAGAAGATTAAAATTAATTAATTCCTATTGTTTCACAAAATAAAAACAGTAATATAATTTAATGTTAGGTACTTACAAAGATACTTTCTGTGAGTACTGGTACTCAATAAGAAGTATAGATACATACACCACAGTATTCAAAGTAGACAAAGAATTAACATAGCAGATACCTGCCTTCCCTTCCAGCACAAACCACCAACTTATATACCTAGATGCCTGAAGAAATTAAAGCCTGATGTGAAAAAATCTATTTAATCAGTAGTTATCTACCCACGTAACAATTATTAAATATTCTATTATTATAATACCATTTCTTAAAATCTTACATAATCTTGATAATTTAATATTATTATAATAGCAAATTAATCTACTCAATATACATTATAGTGCTGCAAGGAATTGTATAAACTTTTAACGCCATCTATCGTCAAGCGGTCATAACTGATTAACTTCTCACTCTTAGTGACTACTAAAAAACAGTGATTCATCCATTCGACACTAGATGCCACTAACAGTATTCTTAAATTCCGATGAGAATAACTATTATAATAATTATAATATAGTTTACAGATTCTAAGTAAATATTCTAGTAAATAAATACCTAAATAATAGTTTAATTAAGCATGACTGACATATAATCAGTTAGGTATTGACTTTGCCTGTTACCTTGCATTGCAGTATCGGTCAAATGAGACCGATCGACATTTATTATCAATGATTACAATTTATTTGTAAAAGCCTTAGTGCGCACGACACTAAAATATTTTAGTGCCGCGTGAACAATACTTAAGGAGAAGTTATTCTTTATCTTAATTACAATACCTAGATATTACCAATAATATTTATTTTATCGACATGCATACGATCGGTGTAGGTAATCGTGAATGGTTAGGTAAGTAAGTAGATGCTCACCTACTTACTTACCTAACCATAATCCGAATAGAAGATTTTGAAAATCTACAGGATCGTTTGTATTAAACGGTAGTAGATCCACGCTGGTTTCAGCATGAATGCGCCGGATCGACTGTGGAAGTATTACCCTTTCATAGAAGACATAAGAGCAGACCTCTTTCCTCAACTCCCTCATTTCCTTCATGTACCCCATTCCCAGCCGCCATAGTGAAGCCAATCATACCATAAGACGATGGGTTTATGGTATGGTCGCCACTACTTCTGGATTCCACTTGACAGCTTACCATCAGGCGGGGTGGAGTCACTTTGGTAGGTTAGTATAAAAAAACTGCTTGCATGCTGACCAGCACTTTGTCGACCTTGGGTAATGCTTCTTCATGCAAAATCGAAAACATATACGCTGGTGGAGAGTTTTACTTTCAGTTTCAATTTCCCGGTAGTAGATCCACGCTGGTTTTAGCATGAATGGGCCAGATTAACCGGGGAAGTACTACCCTCTCACAGAAGATCGACGTAAGAGTAGTAGTATCCGTAGGTACTATTGCGTTTCGTTCGGTGAGTGAGAGTGCCGAAGGCCCAAATACCGCCCTTACCATTTTCCACACCTCCCTCAATCCTATCACCAACCCCACTCCTTCACGGCAGGCAGCGGCTTCGCAGAGTCTGAGAGTCCCTAGCATTGCAGAAACAATGCAAGGGATTCTCTACTACTCGGAGTCGTCCATGAGCGGCATGGGATGTTTGCTCGTCTGCCACTGTAGGCAATAAAAAAAATACCTAAATCATCTAAAACAATAGATTGTCTCCTTAAGTACATTGCACACGGCACCACTCCAATTCTTTATCAGTAGCTTTAATATCAATTATCATTGATAGAGCAGTGAGCGACAAGTGGCACTTCGGCAATCGTCGGCCGCGCTCGTCACCACGGCAACACTGCCAACAAGCGCCTGCGCACGTTCACACAACAACCACAATCTTATGAAATAGAGTTAATCTTATAATGCTTTGTTCAGGTTATATTACCAAGTTCTCTTTATCTTACATTAGGAAAATATACATAACAATAGGTAATCGTCTTGTTTCTAAATCTAAAGAAGTAGGTATCTAATGGTATAGAGATTAAGACATCTGTCTTATTAACACTAACATATATGGGAAATTTGATACCTACGAATCGAGTTTTAAACTGTGTTTTCTTAACATTTTAGACCTCCGACATGGACCTACTATGATATTTTACTTGAATGTGTGTGTTGTTTTAAGTTAACCTGTTGAAATAAATACCTATAGCAAAATTTCAAACTGAAAGCGGGATTCGAATCCGCACGCCTACTCGAAAACCGTCTCAGTTTCTACCTCGAGCGCCGAAATAGTCCATTGCTTTGTAAGTCTCGATATACATATGATCGTAAACCGTACAATGCAACTGTAGAAACAGTGACAATGAGAGAATAGTCTTAAGCTCATGGGTGTTGTAGTCCTAGGCGTATCTGCTGAAAATGTAGTCGTAGGTAAGAAAAGTCAACAAATAACTCATCTTTTCATATAAAATCAAATGAAGAATTATGAAAAACGTCAATCAATTTGTTTACTCAATTTCGTTGACAATAATTTGTAAAACTACTTAGATCAAGATTGGAAAGAATCTTCAAACTTATTTCCAGATGTTACATTTTGGTATGGATTACAATGTGATAGATAGAAAGACCGACAGAAAAAGTTATTATAAAAGTTTAACAGGTTCTTACTCCAGCACACTGTTCAGCATAAAATATATGAATATAATGTCATAGATCTGCGCTAATGTAAAAATTATATCAGACAAAATACCTACCTACCGTGGCTCTAACAGAATATCAGCGCTGCTTTGTGTTCGCAAAGTGGCACGAAGCTGAGTTACGGCCTTTTTGTTGTCTTTTTTGTTTGTGTTCTTAATTGTTGTTTCTAATGTTTAAATAACTTTTAACCTGTGTTTGTGTGAATTATTCCTCGTTCGAATCGTTAGTTTTTCTCCCACATAAAAATGTAGAATAAAATATTTTTTTTATCAGTAGCTTATAAATATTATTAATTATAAATATTATAATTTTATAAATTATTATAAATGTAGGAGATATCATAGCTAAAATAAGAAGGTTTAAAAACTTGCGACGTAAAGTAAATATATAACAGATAATTTTATAAAATATTTAACAGATATATTAATAAAGCCACAAGAATTCAGTTGAATTAAGTAATGGAATGATGGCAACAACTTTTTTTCCCCGTAAAAGTTATTTACATTGTAAGTAGATAGGAAATAACAAGAAGTATATATTTATCTTTAATTGTGACCATGACTTAGAACTTCAAGCTAATCTCTTGTTACCTAGCCTACAGCTGATAATAATTGATTGCCAATTCTTATGCAAGAGATACATCTTATTTTGTATTAGCCTTTTGATTATGGTGTCCGCCTCTTATCCGCGAGTTTATAGCGTCCAAGTCAGGCAAGTACACTTGTAGCTTATTAGAGTTATTAGTCTTATGAATTTTTGAGCAGTCTCATAAAAGTTGAACCAACGACTGATACTTAGAAGAGGAGGACTTACGACTGGTTAAATTGGAGATGCTTGTGAGAAGCATCCAGTTAGAGAAACCACAAATTACTCTACCATCAGTTACAATATGTACAAGTTTATTACCGGTGACAATGACAACAGAACATTTACATTATTTGTTTTCATACAAATATTTCACGATCTTATATTTTATTTCTTCATTTTTTTAGCAATAGTAATCTCTAGTTTCAGGCATATTTAATTTCTTTTTTTCAAACATCCCACGTGATGGTAAGCGGTAGCTGTCGCTCATGGACGACTCAGAGTCGCTGCCTACCGTGAAGGCAGCCCAAATACCTCCTCGATCCTCTGCCATTCCTCTTTTCCTTCCTCACCCCCTTCTCAGCAATAGCTTGTTTGTGTTTCCTAAGCATTATTACTTGTGCAATGCTTGGAAAACACAGCCATGTCTATAGGTTACGGATTCCACTTAACATCAGGTAGTCTGTATGCTTGTTTGTTACCAAAGTTGTAAAAAAAAAAGGCATTGGGGTAGTTGAAGGGATTGAAGGAGGTGAGGAAAAAGAAAAGGGGGAAATGTCACCTTTGTCTTAGCCTTTTCATGAACTCCTTCGTCATCACACTAGCCCGTTATTATCATACAGCAAGGCAAGGCCTTTTCTCATAATATTATGAACTTCTTAATTTACATTAATATGTTCTCTACGAGCAGCGTGCAAATTCCAACCCGAACTGGTAGTTGCACACGGGACTCATTAATGCTATCTGTGTCTATTTGCAGATTGTTGATAATTTAGTTCGTGAGCGAGTTTATTCAACGCAGCATTTTAATAAATAATTATAAGTTAATTGCGAAATGTGTAAATAAGTTTTTGATGACAAATTACAATTGAATTTATCTATTGACGCGTTGCATTCTTGAAAGTGTTTATAAAAACCTTTTATTTTTGAACTCGTAAATTGTTTTTATATGATACTAGTTTATAAATTAAAAAATAAAATATTTGAGTACAGTCATCAGAAAACTCTGTTGTTAAAATTAAAAATGTATAAATACCTATCTACGTTACGATTGTGTTGTACTAAATTTGAATTTGCTGTGACAAAAAGAAATAGAAAAGACATAAGTTTTGTGAAACAGTGGAAGGAGCAAGATTTCTCAAAGATGTATGTAGTTTGCAGTGAAGTGAAGAATGGAATGGAATAAAACGACATGGTCGGTTTAAAAAGTTGCCGGATGCGGCAACACTTTGGTTTGTACCATATTTAACTTATTGTATAATTATTAATTTATGTAACATGGTAAACATAATCAATAACAAGAATTTTTTATTTTGTGTACAAAAGTACCTAGTAGCGTTAAGAGTATGGCTAATTACCCCCAGTTTCTGAAAGGCTGATCAACGAAAAATTAACTAATCAACTGTTAAATCTCATGTGAAGTACCTAAAAGCATGCTAAAAGCATGGATAATTAGTTTAATTTGATCGAATTAGTTATTAACTAGATGAAATTTAACTAATTATTCATGTTTTTAGCAACCCAAATAGTACTTCACATGAGATTTAATAGTTGATTAGTTAATTTTTCGTTGATCAGCCTTTCAGAAACTGGGGGTAAGTCAGTCGATATAGATACGATACCAGCAGCTCTACTGTGAGTCTCTGAGAGTCACAGCCTTAAAATATATTTGTATGTACAGCGTAACTGTAAAAGTACTAAAGTATAGTATTTTTATCTGTGGTAAAAGTTAACAGCGCCCCTAGTTTATTCCATGAACTAAGTTTACAAAATATTTTTACGTTGTCAGTTGAGAAAAACGAACGTTACCTCGTATCTTCTAGTTTTTTCTATGTAGGTATAACAAACACACTTCTTTTTCGTAAGTTGGATTAATAGTACAATTTTCTTACTAGATATATATTTTGTCATTGCCCGATACGATATCGTAAATATCAACTTGATTGTTTGATATAATTAATCCGATACAAATTAATTTGTTTTTAAGAAATGACGAATCTGTCTCTTCTTTATCAAAACAAAGGTCGTTTATTATTCTTTAAATGTCATTTATAGTAGGTATGTAGGTTTGGCTCTACCTCCCCGGGAAGTTTGGCTACGTAAAGAAGTGTATCATGGGGTAGAAGATATGCGTGGTTTCTCTGCCCTGAGATGAGTCTCGCAGCAGGCAAGATGTAAAGTAAGGGGAGTATTGGTACGATATAGTGGCAACGGAGCTCTTCGAAGAAGGCTTTCGAGGTGGTTTTAGTCGGTATACCGGAATGGGAGTCTGACGTAACCAATCGGCTTTTCCCGGGCGAGAGGTATGCATAAAGCATTCCTTCCACGTTAACAAAAAGGTATATAAATTAAGTAGGTACCTATCTAAATAGCTTTCTAACCTCATTGTAGTCGTACCCTTCTAATATTTACGCCAATGATAATTGTGGTTTAGGGATACTCGACCTTGCTGATAACACGCTGTGGTGCTGTTGGCCGAGTTTCGAGAATCGATGCAAGTCCTTTCCACAATTCCACCGTTTACATACTGCCTCGTAATTTTATAACGCTCGCAGTATTAGGCGGCAGACGTCTAACTCTAAGGGACTACTCACACTTATTTAGCTCTATTCAGCTTAAGCTCTTACAAAACAACGATTTTGTTCGCATGCGGAAAACTGAACGGATGCGTACGCTTCTCCATACAAAATCGTTGTTATCTATGGCCATAAGCTGAATAGAGCTGAATAAGTGTGAGTAGTCTCTAAAACATACAGTTTTCATTGCGGCAGTGACAATTTACTCGTATGTAGGTATCGTTGCATTTCAGTGTTGCAATTAGGCAATATTATGTTATACACTAAATAATATTTACCACAACTAACTAGTACCTATGTTATGCTATTTTGTGGTAAAAAATGTTTTATCTACATTCGTGAAGAGGAAAAATTTTAATAGGTACTTACTTACCTATAGATAGGTATATACGAGAATTAAATAGACATCATTCAAATCACAGATTATAAAATTAATGAATTGTGATTATAATTGCCTTATGTAGAGGGATATACCCCGAAATTACTGCACTTATTTGAAAAATGGTGACTAATATAGGTATCTAGTATAAGTGGTGATTTCATAGTGTTGATTTTTTTATTATAAAAATTGTACATCAATATAAATTGTAGCTCTGGCTATAAAAAAGAATGTCCTAAAATTGTGGCCATTTTTGTCATGACTCTATCTTGTTAGCTACTTTTCATATTGCTCTAAATTTACAGTAAACAACTTAGTTAACATTTTCTTTTGCTAATTTTGACGTTTATTATATCCATGATCTAAATAACAAATAAATTTAACTTCGAAATGGGACTCAAGTGTGTAGGCACACACCACAATCCTCCTACAGCCAAAAGCAATTTGTATCTAAATGACGAACTAAGTCCTACGTTCCAGACAAGTAGTATTGTAGAAACATCAGAACTCTAATATGCAATATACATGTACTAGTTTAGTTTTACGATGTCCAGACAACATTCATCTTTGTTCCAACATATTTACGCGAAATAAAATAATAATATACTTATTATACGTGTATATTCAATGAAAAGTGCTGTGTTTGTATTAAAGCACTCTGTGACTTGTTATTCCTTTAGTTCAATAATAATTAAATTTTATGATTATAACTTGTTTGGTTTTGAAGTTATTGGCAGAATTAATGGTATTGCAGTAATTAGAAATATTTCAAACAGTTTCTTTATGTGCACATAGACTGCCAGCACTGTCTGAGTTACTGTTTAATAAATTTAAAACTACGGTAGTAGATCCACGCTGGTTTCAGCATGAAAGGGTTGGATCAACCGGCAAAGTACTACCCTCTCTTAGAAGATCGACGTAAGAGTATAGAATCCGTACTATTGCGTTTCGTTCAGTGAGTGAGAGCACCAGCATTCCCAGTAGTCCCATTTACTCCCCTTTTATTTTTCCTCACCTCCCTCATTTCGTTTAACAACCCCACTTCTTTTATGGTATGCAGCGGCTTCGCAGAGTCCTTAGCATTGCAGAAGTCTATTTATTTATTTATTTTATTAATTAATTAATTTATTTATTTATTTATTTATTTATAATCAGAACGAGACGAAAATTACAGTCAATTACACTGATTACACAGTAAAAACTTAAAATATATAAAATAATAATTAACTCTATGAAGGACAGTTGGCACCTTCAGCTGGGCTGTCGGCTCGTCTGCCACAGTCGGCAATAAAAACATGCGCGCGCATTTGATTGATATTTCTATATGGCGTAAAAACCATTCAACAAAGTCATAGTGGTGACCGCCATGTTGTCATTTTGTCAAGATATCAATTGAGATGTTGTCCGCTACAATAGTTGTTTTTGGGAAAGATAAGAAACCTAAGGGAACTGCGATCATGCATTATTTACCTACTAGGTTACTTTACCTGGCTGTAGGTTAATTTGCTGACATTTTGTAAACTTTGACGTTCATAAGTGTTAATTTAATTAACCTATGTGAATAAACATATTTCATTTCATTTCATTTCATTTCATTTCATTACCTTATTTTGCTTGACGTTTCGACCAGATTACACCGGCCGTGCAGACTGGTGAGGCGATGTCACGGCTCCGTATGCGAAGTAGATTCTAGATCTACTCTCACATTTTTGTCTTTCCCGTAACATCAAAGGTTTAAAAGTAAAGATAAGAAACAGTATAGCTACGAATACGAATTATAAGTGTAAAAGTTTTATTCGTACTTTAAATTTTTTTTAATAGTTACGGTAGCATACGAGCTAATGCATGCGGTAGCATATGAGCCCACCTGATGTTAATAACTAGTAATAGTTAAATTAACATGAATGAGCTAATTTGTTCGGTAATCATAGGCACTCGCAACCCTAATCGCTAAGCATGGCAAGCGGATAGGCGAGCACAATGATCAGAAGCCTTCGCCTTCTTAAGGCCTTTAAAAACAGTTCCAATTATAGTAAGTTATACACTAACATAATTATTGTCCATGTATCTTACTTATATCGCTATTCGCATACTTATTTCATAAAACAATCGAAAAATCGAGGTCAAATATAATATGCATAACCTTATTTTGTATTGTATACTTCACATGCAAAATAACTGCGCCGTAATTGATATTTTTAGATTTAGTTACAACTGTTGATATTCTGTGCACGTAGGTAGGTACCTGTCGAACTATACGCGGAATATTTTAGTCTAGACATTTTACATTATTTGACAAAATTGCAATGTTATTTCGTGCGTCTTATTGGGGTTTTTAAAATTACAAGTATGTTTTCTTCATTTAAAGGCCTTCTTGACCTTCGGGTTAACTTATATCTTTACTTTTTAGATGTATTTACATCTAATAAGTAACTATACCTACGTTAAACAGTGTAAAGGAGGGGAGATTACGAACCTAAAGATTGCTACAAATGATTACTAGTTATGTAATAACTAGTAATCATTTAATGTGATCTATCAATCGCATTGTTAATCCTGAAATATATTCCTTAAGCTTCCCCTACAGCTGTGTAGAAACATCGCTTCGATTGTAGCATTATATTGTCATAATAATCACGGGGAGAGTCTTGAAAATCTCGTTAAATTGATTTCACCCTTCCTTCCATATTAAAAACCTTCCTTAATTATCACTACCACAACTGAGTTACTTGAAAATGTGAACTATATGCGATTAACGTTTCTATTTTTTTGAACATGAAGGATTTAAGTACGGTAGTAGATCCACGCTGATTTCAGCATGAATGGGCCGGATCGTCCGGGGAAGTACTACCCTCTCATAGAAGATCGACTTAAGAGTAGTAGTATCCGTACTACTGCGTTTCGTTCGGTGAGTGAGAGCGCCGGAGGCCCAATTTCCCCCCTATCCTCTTTCTTCACCTCCCTTATTCCCTTCCCCTAACCCCATTCCCAGCCGCCATAGTGGAGGCCACTATACCAGCAGTTTAAGACGATGGCTTTTGGTATAGTGGCCGCCACTTCTGGATTCCACTGACTGCTTACCATCAGGCGGGGTGGAGTCACTTTGGTAGGCTATAATATAAAACAAAAAAAAAAAAAAAAAAAAGGATTTTGTAACCTATAAATGTGAGTATCTCTTTTTTAACTTGAAGGAGAACTTCCTTGAATTTCGACATGCAATGGAAATTAGTCTTCTTTTAACTCATTAATTGTCTGTTAACCTGATTATGATGCTACTCTTTGCACTATGTTATCAGATAACATGTAGGAATATATCCAATAGTATGTGTTTGATAGTGATTAAACTAATGCAGTAAATATAACTTTTGTAACAATGATATGGCAGTAGATCCTTACTAGTTTTACTAAGGTAGGACTGGTCAATCTTTGCATGGCATAGGTACTACCTAATACCAAATCTAAATTGTCGTTCAATATGACCGAAAGGTGTATTTACCATCTTAATTAATATACAAAGTGAAATTACCATACTACTTAGATGAAACTAAATAATTGAAATCCTCTCTTCTTTTCATTTTTAATCTTGTTAATTATATTAATAATAATAATAATAATAATAATATTCTACCACATTCACATTCATTCATTTATTCATTAGTTAGTTGATTTTTAATAATTACCATGTATGGTTCTTTGGTTGCATTGAGTGTTAAGATAGTAACTCTGTAATTATCTGTAAAGTGGCGTGAGTTTCTTGCCAGTTCTTCTTACTGCTCTACCTCGTCAGCGAACTGGCTGTAACTTAACTGTCTGTCTACATGTAATTTTGACGTTTATAAGCATCATATTTTATTAACCAAATGAAATAAAAGCTTTGAGTTTGAGTTAATGAATAAGAAGGAACGATCGGGGACGTACTACCCTCTCGTAGAATATCGGCGTTAAGTATTTAATTCGGCAAATAGTCAGAATCATCCGAGGTCCAATAACTCCCTCCGTCATCTTTCGGTTCCTCCACCTTCCCTTTGCACAGTTTGCAACGGCTTGATTGTTTTATTACCATTATTTCTGCAGTGTTAAAAAACATAACCATATCCATTGGTTGCGGTTACCACTTATACCATTATGAGGCATTCTTGATTGGCAATAAAAATGGTTAGGAGCATCTCTTGAACTTGGCTTACCTGCAAAAAAAACAATAACCAGTAAATACGTAACCAAAAATAATATAATATATGTAGTTTATACATTCTTATTAACTACTATTGCATCAATTCTCAGAAAACATGAGAATCTTCTTAAGCCCTAAGCACTATTATTTCGCTGCGATTTTCGTTCTATTGACAGGGTCATAGAGCTGTACATATAAGTATACAGCGCTTATCATTATTAAAAGTAATCTTAACACTGAATGCTTCAGTGAACAGATACCGTGTTCGTAGATTATATATAGCGACGAACTGCTAGTGAAGGGTAGACCAGAACAGTGCTGTGTGGGAGACTTCGACGATTGGACGAGAAGAAAAAATAAGGAAGGAACATTTACATAAAAGATCAAATTTTAAAATTTTCGTCCGAAATTTCCACGAACACTATAACGCATAACTTTGACTTTACTTCAAATAGAGAAAAGATTTTACTTCTATACATTTTAGTGTCACATTTACATTATTTAATTTTCATTTGCACGATTAACATATTAACCCGGATTCTACTCTGTTTGCCAATCGTACCCGGTACCATAAAGCGATCTGTCCATAGTTTATTCTAAATAACGCGTGACGAGAGGATTTAACAGACGATTATAATAAATAAGCCGTATTAACCACAGTTTACGAGCTAACAGTTTATCGTGGTCGGCTATCAGATGAACGTTGAAGAGATGTAATAAACTTGTTAATGTTATACTAGCACGCGCCTTCTACCGCCATGTTAGCAAGTTGTAAGTTGGTATTTTTTTATCTGATTGTGAAAAGAAGGAGAGTATTGTTTCTCCGGTGTTTCTTTAGTCCAAATTTTGCCTTCGTCCCGTGTATGACATAGAATACATAACAATCGATTTTCTAATATGTCTCTCGTGATAGCGAATGGGTTAATTGTGATATTAATGGATTATAGTGTTCACAAACTGTTAGTTTTGTTATTCATGTGTGTAAATGAAAATTAAACATAGTTTGTAAATGAATTTTTGTGTGAACAATGAGCAGCGCTTTTAGTGCTTACGCTCAGAACTAAACTTTCATAAAGTATTTTACGCTGTCGTTCGGTGAGACCAATGAAATCCATACTATTTTTAACCGACTTCAAAAAAAGGAGGAGGTTTCCCAATTCGACCGTATATATTTTTTTTTTATGTGTGTTCGTCGATAACGTCGTCGTTTATGAACCGATTTCGATGATTCTTCTTTTTTTGTTGGAAAGCAGTGGCGTGCACAGAGATTTTAGACAGGGTAGGCATTATTTAATTATGTTCCTAAAATTGCGATTTTAAGCAATTATTAAGGTAGGCAGTGCCTTTCTGCCTATAAGGAGTGCACGCCACTGTTGGAAAGTAGATATCCCAAGTGTGGTACCATGATAAGGAAACCAGGATCTAATGATGGCATCCTAGGGATATCGAAGGAAACTTTCAAAAATCGTACTGAAGACTAGTGCATTTGTTACTTTTTTTATTAGGTATTTTAAGGCACTACTATTTAGGAAAGGTTTGGAGTCGATCTGATGATGGAGCCGAAAGACAGTCGAGGGAACTCGACAACGATTTACAGCAATTACTTTGTGTTTGGACTTAAATAATTTGTAATGATGAGAACTTTGCACCCATATGGGTTTTAAGTGCCATTACAGGTGACCATAGACAGTCGAGGGAATTCCTTAACAGCAGTCATGTCGGGCTTACTTCATACGGTTCAATATTCCCAAATGTTTAGTTCGTAGAAAAATAAAACCTGCAAGATTTAGGTCTACCCATCACCGAAAATCGTAAAATAAAATAATTTTTAACAAAAAAAACCGACTTCAAACGGGAAGGAAACTAAAAAGTTAAAAATAAGTTTACTTAGCAGAAAGTAATTCGTATTTTGATTTAGTTAATCAGAATTTTGAAGTTGGTGCCAAGTAAAATAATTACTAGGTACCTATAGGTAGAACCTATCCTAATTTGCTATTGTAGTATTGTAGTAAGGTTCTTATAGTATTTACTTGGCACCAACTTCAAAATTCTGATTAAATAAATCAAAATACGAATTACTTTTTATACGGTAGTAGATCCACGCTGATTTCAGCATAAATGGGCCGGATCGTCCGGGGAAGTACTACCCTCTCATAGAAGATCGACTTAAGAGTAGTAGTATCCGTACTACTGCGTTTCGTTCGGTGAGTGAGAGCGCCGGAGGCCCAATTTCCCACCTTTCCTCTTTCCTCATGTCCCTCATTTCCTTTCCCTAACCCCATTCCCAGCCGCCATAGTGGAGGCCACCATACCAGCAGTTTAAAACGTGGCTTTTGGTATAGTGGCCGCCACTTCTGGATTCCACTGACTGCTTACCATCAGGCGGGGTGGAGTCACTTTGGTAGGCTATACTATAAAAAAAAAAAAAAAAACTTTCTGCTAAGTAAACTTATTTTTAACTTTTTAGTTTCCTTCCTGTTTGAAGTCGGTTTTTTTTTTGTTTAAAATTATTTTATAGGTATATAGCGGAAGAGTTTGTTTGTTTGTTTGAACGTGCTAATCTCGGATTTGATCTTTTTACATATGATAGCTCAGATCTCGAAGAAGATTATAGGCTATGTAACATTACGCTACTGGTGACAGGAGCAGAGCAGTAGGTATGCAAAGACGCGGCTGAAACCGCGCCGCGGTAGCTAGTACTGATTCCTTCTATAAGTATGCCTATAAAAATGTCAAAATATTTAATAGATGCTTTTCTAAATTTACTCAAATTGCTTATCTTCACATTCACTACATATTTATGTAGGTAGTCATTATAATCAGTATGCAGTTTACGTAGAATAAGTCCATTTATTGCAATCCTACACAAACTATTGCCATCAATCGGTGCAAGACTTTGATCATAAGTACTAACAGTTTGATTGATCATCACATTGATGGACGCTTGTCAATCTAGAATGCAGATTGATGTTTATTTGTGTGAAGATTTGCCGCCGTTGCTTTGCATAATGTTATTATGTAAAACAAGTAACATACTTACCCCCAGTTTCTGAAAGGCTGATCAACGAAAAATTAACTAATCACCTGTTAAATCTCATGTAAAGTACCTAAAAGCATGCTAAAAGCTTGGATATTTTGTTTAATTAGATCTAGTTAGTTACTAATTAGATCAAATTAAACCAATTATTTATTCTTGTAGCAACCCAATTGGTACTTCACACGAGATTTAACAGGTGATTAATAAATTTTTCGTTGATCAGCCTTTCAGAAACTGGGGGTAAATGTCTCTGAGAGTTGTGAGAGTATCTACTTGCTAAAATGCATCAGATTTAGGATTATGAGCTCAGCTTATTAGCTGAGGGGATAGAAATTACTAATTCCTTACTGACGTTTACTTTTAACAAGACAAATGTGTGTTTCATTTGATACAATTGTCACAGATCACATGTTTTACATTTTCTTCAGAAAAATTAACTTCTATAACCTCCTGACCTTGACCTCTTGCAGCTGTGTTCACAAGACATCACGTAACACTAATCAAATCAAACATTTCACCACTCAAGTGACTTAACATAACCTGATATGATACCTTTCGTCTTATTACGTCACTTCCTTCGCTTAACTTTGCAGGCTGCGCACGAACAATATAACCGCATTGCGAATAAAAGCATTTACCAAGAGAGGCTAGAAAATTATTTAATATTTATACATACAAGTATAAGCTTTACTCGAATGGAGATACGTTTAATTTTTGATTGACAAAATATGTTTAAAACGTGACAAGTCGATACTAATTGCAATCGTATTATGTGCTTTATTTAAAGTGATGAAGGTTCATAATTTTTCAAGTAGGCTTTATTCTATGTTCTGATGATGTAGAGTTTAGTTTGGACATAAATGGCGCTTTTTGTTATCTGTGTAACGGTGAAAAGTGTGATTCGGATTAGATGGGACACCGTGGAATTCACGAGTACTTTCTGCATGTTAATACTAACACACATTTTCAAAATGGATTCTTATGTTTTTTATTTTTTTCTCATGATTGAATAGATTTTTTGTTTTAGTCCAGATTTTTTTAAATTTGTTTCACCGTATAAATCAATAAAAAAAAGGTTTTAAATCGCCAATCCGTCTTGATTCATTATGGTTATCATTCCTTTTAATTATCTTCTCTGTGTGAGATGAGGCTTTCATCCTGAACTGGGCTAATAGGCTGGAACGAATAAATTTAAAATATTTTGATGTCACAAAAATATATATTTTAAGATTATATGTATCGATTTCAGCTACAATAAATTCATTGATTTGCTCTCATTTCAATATTTAGCACCTACTCAAACTGCAAGGTTTTCTCTTAACTGTACCACATATTTACACATTCGGTATAAACAACTCGAGCAGAACGAAGAGGCTCCCTTTTTAATAAGAGTCTACAAGAACCTTTTAGATATTTTGGTAGAAACACTAATGGTTTTCAACCATAAAGATTGGTTTGTTTTCTTGAAGTACCGCATATTTTTGACACTGATACTGTACTTTTGAGTAGAGCTACCATAAGATTAGGAACAAATTTAACTAATCTAATCTTAAAATCTAGATAATATTGTAGTGTTCTATTTGAACTCGTGAGAAAGAATCGCCGCCGCGCCGGCCGTTGGTGGTGAGCTCCGCTGCACTGCGCCGCAAGCCGGTTTCCTTCCTTCCTCCTTTTTTCCACTTACCTACGTAGTATACCTCCTGTGCATCATTGAATGAAACATAAAGAAAATACATATAACTGGTGATATAAATATATTATGTATCTAATTTATTACAATACATTGACTACTTATATGTTTCGTGGTACTGTGTACGGACTGCCACGAAGAGGTCGCGGATTCGATTTTCGCACAGTGCAAATATTTGTGTACATCAACATGACTATTTGCATCTGGGTGTTTCTATGCAAGTGTATATTTACAAATAATTGTATCAAAGTATGTTTATCTGCATTTAAAAACCCATATCATAAGGTATAACAAAATCTTTAAGCAGCGGCATTGCGAAGCCTCTGGCATTGCAGAATTCCATGAGCGACAGTTACCACTTACCTTCAGGTGGGCTGTTGGCTTGTCTGCTACAGTAGACAATAAAAAAAATCTAGCTTTGGGTCTAGATAGCTCTAAGTTGTTGAGTTATTATGAACTAATTTATTGCGTTAACCATGGTTTGTTTTCTTCCAGTCACAAATTTAGATAAATTAGCACTATCAAATATTACTGTTTATAATTGAGGCGTAGTATAAAATTCATGTCGTAAGTCGTGACAGTCCAATAATGACAGTGCTTGCCGCTAAGCACGATTTTTTTTATCGCCGACAGTGGTAAACAAGCAAACAGCCCACGTGATGATAAGAGGTAACTGTCGCTTAATCTTCTTCTTATCGAGTGGTTAGTGGTCAACCTAGTGTCGGGATTTGTTCAGATCGCCCGTAATTTATTATACAGGCATCCGACTTGACCTAACGACTGTTATCAACTTGGTAACAACCGGGACCGACTTTTAACGTGCCCTCCGAAGCACGGAGACGCTCAGATCAAATTCCACTATGCGGTCACTCATCTATGGGCCAGCCGCACTCTTAGTTGCTTAACCCGCAGATCGATTACCGATCAGTTAGTGCAACGAGCTTAATGACGACTCAAGAATCCCTACTAGCATTTGAGGGTACAATACAGTATCAATGTGACTTTTGTACCAAAGTATAAAATATTTTAAACCAAAGCTTTTTTACACATTAGCCATACCCTCTGCTAGTCAAACAGTGACCACAAGCCGCAGGAAACGTACAGTCGCATACGCAATGAGGTGGAACAGATAACGAGTTGTTGTCGTAATCGTACAACAACACAGAGTAACACCGTGCTAGAGTCGCGTTCGGTGCGCCCGCGCAGCCCATACCGCTGCCACTACCCGCCGCTCGTGGACGTTTCGCGCCACATTTTGACAGCTGACATAACCCTGTATGCCCGAAAACGCGAGTGTGTTTGCTACTATTGATATTTAAGAAATTTTGTGATTTAGGATATTTTTTTCGGTAAGTGTTTATGTAATTTTATTTTGTAAAATTAGTATATTTGAATGTCCTGTAGTTTTGTAGAATATGATTGTTATCAAATATATATATTTATATATATTTATAGTTTCAAAAAAATAATAATTACATGGGTTGTAGCCCTAGATTCTACACTAGGATTCCCTGAGATCTAGAAGTGTGTTATTTGAATGAATATTAAATAATAACACTATGAAAAACATGTTCCACTAACCGAAATTAGCCATGTTATAAAAATATGTAAATAGGTAGGTAACTTAAACATTATTTTAACTATCATTAAATATTTTGGTAAACAATAAAAAACAAAAGCAAAACAGCTGACTATTAAAACTAGTCATATTGACTAGTTTTAATAGTCAGCTGTTTTGCTTTTGTTTTGCAAAATGATATAAGTCATATTACTCAATTTTGAATGCCAGTTATACACATAACAAAGTAAGCGGCATTACGCTATGACCTTTAGGAGCAAGTTGGCTAACCAAATAATGTAGCATGAAGCCTTCAGGTAAGGTAATACATGATATATCGTGCGTATTACGTAGATACAATTGTTTACATCGCGTGTGTAAACGCGATCATTCTGCACAATAACTATTTTCAGTAAATTTGATTAACTTAGGTCAATGATAATAATTTGCACAGTTAACAACGTTTTATATGTTTGCAATTTAATTCAAAATTGGTAAATTTTATAGTAAATTTAAAAATCAAAAGGAGTGTTTTGGGAACGGGTCTTTTAGTAAACGGACGGGATGTTACGAAAGGTTACAAACACATTAACGGACGCAAAGTACATCACGATTTAGCATAAATATTGTTGATGTTAGCCGGTAAAAATCTGATCTCCATTTTCCAACAAATATTTATGGAATGATATGAAACTAACTCATGACCCCTTGCATAGCTCAGCAGTTACACACATTTTTATTGCTCATTCGAGACAATATCGAATTACTTAAAGAAATCAGATAAATTATTTCATTTTATTATTATCTGTTACGTAGGTATATATGGAATACAATACGTACAACCTATGTTATTGTTTAAGTTCAAAATTCCTCACTATTTTTCTTTTACGATAGATATGTCAGTAATGTCTCAGATAGTCTTGGCATGTACGCATTTCTAATAGTCTTACATAAGGATATTAGATAAATTACATGGTTTAAGTAAAAAGTTTATTATACAAACAAGCAATATATTTTATTGAAAAACAAAAGGCCCGCCTGCCTAAATCAAAGTGAAAAGAAAGAAATCCATTTTTCTCGTGCTGACGCTACATTCAAACTTTATAATTATATACCCTAAGTCACTCCCACAGTTAATACGAATCTAATGCCACCTCACACGTCAAAATCTATCAAGCCATTTAGGCTTAAGAGCGTGCCCAAGAAATAGACATACATACTCACATACATACATATATACATACATACATACATACATACATACATACATACATACATACATACATACATACATACATACATACATACATACATACATACATACATACATACATTCATTCATACATACGAGCATACACATACATACATACGCTCGAAAAACATTACCCTCCTTGCTGTGGCAGTCGAGCTAAAAATGTTGATCCTTTCTTTTGAAATTCAATGATCCCTAAAACGAAATAATGTGTTATAATTCGAGTTTGATGGCTTTTGGACAGCTAGCTTTAGTTACAAATTGACCAGCACATATTTTATAAGTATAATTTATTATCGTTTGAGAAATTTTAAAATTGAAATTTAAAGTATATTAATTTTGTTGTTATGTTACCGATTATGAAAGCGGCATCATGACAAATTTTGTTGAGTTTGTTATTTTTTTTATTACTTAGCAATTTTTTGACTGGCCTGTTGGTCTAGTGGTTAGTGACCCTGACTGCTAAACCGGAGGTCGTGGGTTCGATTCCCACCCAGGACAAATCTTTGTGTAATGAGCATATTTGTTTGTTCTGAGTCTGGGTGTAATTTATCTATAATATGTATGTATTTACAAAAAAAAATTATATAAGTAGGTAGTTTATCAGTTGGTTAGTACCCATAACACAAGCAAATATAATTGCTTAATTTGGTGCTAGATGGCGCTGTGTGAATGTGGTAGAATATTATTGTATTATTATTAATTTGGTTAATATTCCTACACACTGTACTTATATTTGCATCACTGCACCGAATATGTTTCATACGATAACTTTACTGTTTCAGTTTAGGTGTTCAGGTGTTTGTACTAATGAATATTAATTTATGCAATGTGCTGTTCAAACAATTACGTTACGTTTGATTATTGTGTCTGTGTTTATCGATAATAACTACAACGCATATAATTCTATATTAAAACTAAATTGTTGTTGATAAACTTACCTACTTGACTTAAGAATATATCGTGTCTGTGCCTCTGGGCAGAAGGGTACAAAGGATATGTTAGGTAAATAAGGTATATCAATCCTTTGGTTTGGTGTTACTGGAAAATTCTATTAGAGTAGATATTACCCGTGGTCTACTTGACAAGTTCACTTAGGTGGACTACGGAAACTGTCATTGACCCATGATACACCTGGGTGACCACTTCTATGGGATCTAATATAACTAGTAAAACGAATGTTTTTTTCGTTCTATCGACATATATACTACTATTACCTACACGTGTGTGATCTGATCACTACCATAGTTCATGTCATCCTTCACGCAATCTACGTCATCCGCCATCCGCCATCCATCCCTTCTTTTTATTTTTTTTTACGACTAAGGTGACAAACAAGCATACGGCCCGCCTGATGGTAAGCAGTTACCGTAGCATATGGAAGGTTGCAACACCAGTAGCATCACTAGCGCGTTGCCGAACTTGATACAAACCTTTTTACTCACAGTTTTCAATACGTTCTACCTACTTACCAATAAGTTGTACAAAAAACTCGTAAATATATCGCCTATACCTATTTTATTTAGTAGGTACCTATATACATATAAATTGCTTATATAGCCGGCTGTGGTGAGTGATAAACATGCCATAAAACACTAGCATACAACATATAGCACGTTCAACTAATTGACAATTTCGTTTTCCATTTAAAACATTTTACTACTAACAATTTGCTATTAATTTTATGCATAGAAAGAACAATTTTCCGAAAGTTGAATGATTGTGCTCAACCGGGTTTCTTACTTGATTATTTATTAAAAAAGTAAAAACAAAAACCCTTGAACTGTACATAAAGGTGTTTCAAACTTACAAGGTTATTAACAAACCTGTTGCAAAAAGTATGGCTTTTTAAATATCAATCTCTATTCTTTATAACAACAATGAATAAAACAACGTCATTTTCTACATCACATCTTTGGTACATTTAACTTCTGTTTCTAGATAAGCTGTAAGCGACCTTCTCGTCATCTCTTCTAATCCTTTATGCGGTTTTAACTATTGTTTTAGGTATACTTACTGATATTATTGATCAGTATTTCATAAAGAAATAATGATCTTCACGGTTCAATTTCTGATATATCGTTGATATTCGATACTTTGACCGGTATTTATTCATTTATTTAAAGTAATTACAACAAGTAATAATTAAAGCATAATTAATGTAATATTGCAATAATATCTGTACAGATTAAAACCTTTTTTAAAATTTGTAAATGTATTAAATGAGTTTGCATAAAAATCGGTACTGAGAGCAAAGAAAATGGTTTCAAATTCACAAATTGATCGATAGAATGGCTCACAACTTCTCAGCTCTATTGGTTGAGCTGTTATTTAACTAGCCCCGTCCAGTTCGTCATCACAGAACAAAAACAACATGGCAATTTCAAGTTGTTTTTAACTAGTTTAGAAAATCAGGAAATCAGTCGGAACTCCCGGTAACTCCACTCCAGTCACTAATAATTTTCTTTCTTTTGCGGCGTAAAAACGCATTCTCATGAGCTAAGAGTATATCCGTACAATGACATGATTACATCACAAATCTGATGCTGACATGAAGATTGGCGCAAGTTGAGGCCGGTGCGGACTCTTTATTGTTTTAAATTAAACAAAATGGGGCACTGCAATCATGATATCCAGATCTGTTGCCCCACCGACGAAACAATAGCAAATATTATCTATATTTTATACCTATTTATTTTAAAGGCCTAACATATCTGTTTTTGTTTATCAGATTACTACAATATCATTTCAATTCTGGAGAACAAACTTCACAAATATCTACGATCTGTAGATATTTGATAAATTTATGCAATCTTTATGAGATTTTCAAATATTGAAAATGAAGATTTATAAATATTTTTGCTGTAAGAGTTTTAATGTAGTTTCTGAAACTTGGGTTATATAATTATAACTAGTTTGCCGCGGCTCGGTTTCACATAACTTATAACCTTCAACAAGAACTTGGATATCATACACAAAAAAAAAAAAACTGACTGGTAGTGCCAGAGATTAGCGCGTTCAAACAAACAAACAAACTCTTTCGCTTTTTATAACAGAGCATAGATTGTTAATTTCTTTAATAAGGGACTCTTTGGTAGTATATATCTGAATATGTACTTATTCAGATGGTGTTAGCTTGCATCATCCCACTGGTGGGCAAAACCCTCCCTGTATGACCTCCATAATCTTAGATTTATAGCCAAATTAGGCAATTTCTCTTGGCTTATCCAATATATCCCGTCATCTTGGTCGGTCACGACGTCGATTTGCTCAGATAGATGTAGTCAAACAGGTACTTATAGACTTGATACCTATATAATAGTTGTTGTAACCATTATGCTATATCGGCTTGATGTAAGAACACGATCAGAGATTTACGGAACTAGTTTCTTATTTCCTTATTTTTCTTAGTGAAGACGAAAGATAATATTGTATTATCTTTAATAATACCTGCATCGTGTGAAGGCCTTGTTTTTGAACATATTAACAAAAAACGCATTTTTTCCTATTATGGATTATCGTGGTTGTGTGTTGTAAAGTTATTCTATTTTACATAGATCTTGGGAAATTAAAAAATAGACATGTTATTAAAACAGTAAAGTTTGGTATCGTTTTGTATTATCGAAACATCAATGTTTATATCTTTTTGTTAAAATAACGCCCCAGTTTTGTTTGGCTTTTAAATATTTTGGTTGTAATAATAGCGGCTTATTTTCGTATTCTCAAATATATATTTCCTAAAATTTAGTAAAGGCTGTTTGAAACAAAAAAGTTTAATGAGTTCTTGTCGTTTCACTTCGGTTCTTCAACGCTAAGGGTCAGGATCACATGATGAGATTCTAAAGCAAGTATTTTAATTAACAAGGCCTACCTAGTACTTAGAGAAAGTATTTTCAAAAGTAAAATACTATTTCAAGTTATCTGCATTGTCTAGGCGCAGACGCCAATGCAAGGAGGATACTTCTAAGTACCACCATAGAAACAATATTCCGGTTCGGAAACCAGTTCGGTGCATTCGCGGAGCTAGTTTGTGCATTCGTACTTACTATTATTGTGTGTCTGTGCTACTTTTGTTTTATCTTTTAACAATGCCGGTTGGTATTGGTATTTCGTAGCCCTTACCATTTTATTCATAACTAGCAGTTGCCCGCTACTTAGCCCGCGGGAATGTCGGTTATATCGCATTTCCCATACAAACTTTCATCACCTATTTCAACCCCTACAAGCCATTTTATTGCGATAAAATACTTTATCAATATCAGTTTAGTGGTTTAGACGTGAAAGCGTAACAGACAGACAGACAAACAGAGTTTCTTTCGCATTTATAATATTAGTATGGATCGTACCTATATTTATTTACTAGTTGTAGGATTACAAATTGGTATAAGTAAAAATACATTAAATAAACACAAGGTATACATAAGCGGACTTCAAACTTACTGTCGTGTTTGTTTGGACACTAAGGCCAGACAGTTTTCGTACCCTGTAATGTGCGATCTTTCATTAATCGCAATCTCATGTAATAATAAGAAAAACTGCCCGCAGACAAAACGATGTGCACCCACTCTTAAACTCCCGGCATAGTTTGGAGGAGTGTTAATCGATCAGGGGGGATTTGTGGAATAAGCCGATCTCTTGGCATAGCAATGATAGTGGCAAGAAGACCGTTTAAACAGTTTCATCATACTTTTATAAGAAACGGATTGCTGTACTCAATGTCATAAAAAAGTATTGATATAAAACATAACACCTCTATGCTCTTTTAATGATGACCGTACGTCGCGTCGTATCGAATTGCCTTTAGCCGCGGCGCGCGCATTAAATTTTATAAGTATATACTAAAGTAGGTGTTATTATCACTGTTACTAATCGGATATAAAATACTTAAAGGTTTATAAACACAAGTAACAGTAGTTCAATAACTCAAGTGTCAACAAGTGACAGTTCAATTACTCCCTCAGTAATTATATTTTTTTGAATTAGTTTCAATTTTAACACTCAATGCAACCAAACCAATCAACTAAGTAATATAATTAATTACATAACAAGAATAAAAAAGAAAAAGAAGAGTGACTTTCAATTATTTAGTTTTACCAGGTAATTTGGATATTTTTTTTTTATATATATTAGCCTACCAAAGTGACACCACCCCGCCTGATGGTAAGCAGTCAGTGGAATCCAGAAGTGGTGGCCACCATACTAAAAGCTATCGTCTTAAAGTGCTGGTATGGTGGTCACCACTATGGCGGCTGGGAATGGGGTTAGAGGAAGAGAATGAGGGAGGTGAGGAAAGAGGAAAGGGTGGAAATTGGGCCTCCGGCACTCTCACTTACCGAACGAAACGCAGTGGTAAGGATACTACTACTCTTAAGTCAATCTTCTATGAGAGGGTAGTACTTCCCCGGACGATCCGGCCCATTCATGCTGAAACCAGCGTGGATCTACTACCGTCAATACCGGATATGTATTTTAATCAAAATGGTAGATACAGCTTTTGGTCATATTGAACGACAAATAGAGGAAGTGCGTATGACTGCAGTGCAAGAAGTTATAGGGTCGATTCTAACTTGAGACAAAATCGAGGTCCATAAATATTGGTGAAAAACCTGGTTGTACTTAGTATTCGTTAGTTGCAAGTTTATTTAGCAACACAGTACCTTGTTTGTGAAATTTGGTTACGCTGTTGTGTTTACTTACAAAACACATAACGAAGTTCAACCACATCATTGGAAATTACACTGTAACACATATGATATAACAAATAACCTGTACACTTTCTCTAATACAACATAGAGATCAATACACTCTATGAATTATTGTAATACTAGGTACACTTCGAATGAGTCATCACAAATCGATGCAGAGATTAAATAAACAAGGTGTTACTTAGCACGTGTTACACAACTTAAGACACAATCTAGGTCGCAATTCATTAATGCCGACATCAATTAAAATTACGACGAAAATATATTTTATAAGTACAAAAACCTGCTATAACACTAGTGAATTTATTTGATACGAGTCGGTGTTTCTGAATATGCATAGACTTTACAAAATTGAAAAATGTACTCATTTAATTGCCAATCTGCCTCAAGCGTGGTGTAGCCGTTAGCCTATTAGAATTAGTACTTACATATCTAAGAAGACTGATATAAATCACTATATCATTCAATAGAAAATAGGAAGCCCAATGTGTACCACAAATTATAATTTTTAATTTACCCGTATTATCATGCTTCCGCCGACCTCACACTATCTTTTGGAAATAGGCCCCCTTTTATTCAACCATAATAATATGCTTCTAGTAAATCTAAATATATCTGTGTCAACTAGAGGTATATAAGTCATTAACCGGTAAAGGTCGTCGCTAACCGTAACAGTTGCGCAATGGCCTTCGGACTCAAGTGGTAGCTACCACTTTCTACCACCAATACCTGGCAATACTGCCTTCGTAAATATACTGATAATGTAATAAATCACGCTGGTTGCCGCAATGGTGTAAAAAGTTGTCCGCTCAAGGAGAGGTAGCCGAATTAAAAATGTTTGCATTTCATTTCACAGGCTTGCATATATATAAAGTTTGTTGTTCAGGGAACAGAAGGTCTATCTATGAGTTAACGATGCATCATGCATGTTTCATTGGGGACATTTTTTTATGGGGATATTGTAAAATTTTAAATCTGTCAAAATTTAGTTCTATACGTGATTGTCGCCTCGTACTCTTGATGCCAAAGCACTTTAATTTTCACAGAATTTCTCAGGATATCCTTTATCGTATTAAAATTATTCAAGATGTACAACCTGCACTCATATTTTTGGAAGTTTATAATTATAATGACTGGCCTGTTGGTCTAGTGGTTAGTGACCCTGACTGCTAAGCCGGAGGTCGTGGGTTCGATTCCCACCCAGGACAAACCTTTGTGTGATGAGCATGATTGTTTGTTCTGTGTCTGGGTGTAATTTATCTATAACTAGCTGTTGCCCGCGACTTCGTTCGCGTGAAAATTCAGATGGGTGCCTCTATGAGAATATTGCGTGCCTGATTTTATGGCAATCGTACATTGTATCAGTATTATCCGTCTCTATGGCGAATCCAGTTTAAACCCGCTACCGCTAGAACTGACAAACCACTTTCACACAAACTTGCGACTCTTATTTGCCCATTTAATAAGGGTGGTTTCTGAATATTAAAAAAAGAGTATTTTCTAGTAATTTGGTAATCCTACTATAAAAACTATAGAAGTTTCATACAAACTTTGCCACCCCTTTCGCAAAATTCCATCTAAGTGAGCACCTATATTCTAATAGGAATGACAATGCAAAGTTTGAGATTCCTAGCACTTGTTGTTTCTGAGATTTCGTGATAAGTGAGTGAGTGACCTTTTGGGCTTCGCTCGCGTAAATGTCGTTTTTTCCAATAGACATTTTTGTATTGTTTAAATACTGTTTTTCATACTATTTTTTATCTCCCCCTCACTTCCCCCTCACTTCCCCCTCACTTCCCCTCACTTCCCCGTTACTTCTCCGTCACTTTCCTCTCACTTTCCCTCACTTTCCCCTCACTTCTCCCTCACTTCTCCCTGGCTTTCCCCTTACTTCCCTCTGACTTCTCCCTGACTTTCCCTTCACTTCTCCCGCATTTCCCCCACACTTTCTCTTCACTTCCCCCTCACTTCCCCATCACTTTCCTCTCACTTCCCCATCACTTTCCTCTCACTTTCCCCTCCCTTCCTCCTTCTCCTCAGTTCCTCCTTCTCCTCCCTCCTTTCCCTTCCTCCCCCTCCTTGTAAATTTCGAGTCGCTAGCTTCAGAAGCTAAAGATCTTTGTATAAAATATTTCATCCCTAATTTCATCCCTCTAAATCCACCCCTGTTAAAATAAAATTATAAGAATATTTTTTATTTAAATGGAAGTATTCCAAAATAAAATTTCAAAACTGTAAGTTAAAAAATGAAGAAGATTCATATAATCGATTTCATCCCTTTTCACACACTTGGGAATTAAATTTTAAAAAACCCTTTTTTAGTACAACCTCTAGACATTTAGACAAACACACCCTCCAAATTTCAAGTCGCTACGAACAGCAGTTTAGGCTGTGCGTTGTTTGTTAGTCAGTCAGTCAGTCAGGACAAAGCCTTATATAATATGTATGGGTGTATGGATGTATGGATTAGACGTATAGCCATCGGGGATCAAAGCATACAGGCTGCTAGGAATGCTAACACGTGATGAGCCACATAAAGCTGACCGTGCGAAAAACAGCTAATACTTAGATCCACGCCCACAACTTTTAGTTGTGTCTGACCTTGGGCTTTATTAATTGTCATCGCGAAACATAGGCTCACTGGAAACTGGACTCATTTAAAACTAAACGGAAGATTGTTTAGAATGAGCGGAATCCGAAAAAATAAAAACGCTATCAGCTATTCCGTAACCTGTTAAAGTCTCTGTTTCTATCAGATTTCGTAGTAAATTAACAAATAAATGTTCGACGTGATTCTTTAAATTGGCATAACTTTTTTATTTATGAACCGATTGACATGAAACAAACACTAAATGTTAAGTGAAGCTTACCACAATGTATTAGTGAAAACCATATCTAAATCGGATAAGCCGTTTCTGAGATTAGCGTGAACAAACGCACAGACAAACAGACAAACAGACAAACAGACAAACAGACAAAAATTGTAACAATCATTGTTTTGGGTTCTATTTGCGTTGATAAAGGCCCCAATAATTTTTTTTCTCATATATCTTCCATAGTACAGACAGCGATCGGTTACATTTTTATTATATGTATAGATATGTATGTATTTACAAAAAAAAATGTATATAAGTAGTATATCAGTTGTTTAGTACCCATAACACAAGCAAATATAATTGCTTAATTTGGGACTAGATGGCGCTGTGTGAATGTGGTAGAATATTATTATTATTATTATTATTATTATAATGAATCAACCTCCCAATTGCAAACAATGGTACAAAAGTACGGTTTGTAATGGTAACATTAATATTTTCACCTGTTCGTATTGTATGTTAACAATAAGGCTGTATTGTCACATAACACAATGTCCTACTAAACGCTGCAACGTGAGCGACCGCCGCCAAAAAAGTAGCTCGTGTGTCGGCAAATAGTCCGCAGTAAACAATTATGTGTATTGTGTGTCGGGTAATAAATAGTCCGCAGTAAAAATTATGTGATTAATTATTGGAAAAGTGAAGTATTAAGTAGTCTAATGGTTGAAGATTCATACTTCAAAACTTGTAAATACTGTGTAAATTTCACCCTTTCACAGTAGAATCTAAAAGGTCTCATACAAACGTTTTATCACTTTATATTTACCTATGTCGTTCAATTAGGACCTGGAACTCTTTAGTGATTTTGATCCTAGGTTTTTTGAGGGAGCCAGCAGACCAGCAGTTTGACACCGCATACCTACCTTCAGCTAGAGTACAGTAATTTTAGTGGATTAATAAAAAGTATATCACCATCAATGTTGAATAATAATAATAATATTCTACCACATTCACACAGCGCCTTTTAGCCCCAAATTAAGCTGTCTCGAATTGGACATAAATGAAAGCCTCGACTGCTATTTGCTTATATTTTATATCATAAACGTTTTTTACAGTAAATTTTTTATGAGTGGACCGAACGTAATGCCAAAGTCTAAATGTAATAAAAAAAAATGATGTAGGGTACTTCACAAAACTAAGAAAATAATCGGTCAGAGCATCTCGCGATTTTACACTTTGCTATGCACAAAATACTAGGCGCCAACATCCTCCCGCCGTTGAAATCATCTGGTTTCAACCCTTCAGTTCATCCGGGGTAGGCAAAGGGCAGAGACGAACCAAAGGCCGTCTTAGAACTCCACGTTGTGTTCGAACATCTGCGACTCTGGAAACTCCATCTGATCCAGGAAATAATTTTTGTACTCGTCCAAGTCTCCAGCAGAGGGGCGGCGTGGCGTCTTCTTTTAGCAGAACTAAGTCGCCGATATTCAAGGTAGACTTATCGGTTCTCCATTTAGAGCGTTGCTGTAACTCAGCAATATATTCACGCTGCCAGCGGCGCCAAAAATGCTGATGAATTTGCTGTATTCGTTCGTAGCGTTGTAGACTGTTAGAATTGTGATCTTCTAAATCAGGTGACGGTAATGCGGTGAGGGCCCGACCAATAAGAAAATGACCGGGGGTAAGGCAACTAAGGTCATCAGGTGAGGAGGACAAAGGGCAAAGCGGACGGCTATTCAGGATAGATTCTACGTGCGCAAAAAGGGTAGATAATTCCTCAAAAGTTAAATGGGAATTGCCCATTACACGTTTAATATGGTACTTTACCGATTTCACACCGGCCTCCCAAATTCCACCAAAGTGAGGGGCGTAAGACGGCGAAAAAATAAAATTGATCCCTTCCCCGCTTGCAAAATCAGAAAGAGAATCAGCATTAATTTTAAAGAAATGATTTAACTCCTTAACACCAGACACAAAATTGCCACCATTATCGCAAAACACCTCAATTGGTCTTCCACGCCGTGACACAAATCTTCGAAAGGTAAGGATAAACGCATCCTTTGTTAAATCACTTACAGCTTCAAGGTGTAAGCATTTGTACGTTAAACAAATAAAAAGACAAAGATAACCCTTAACTAATTTTGAACCGCGTCCCTTTCTATTTAAAATGAAAAAAGGACCGGCAAAGTCTATGCCTACAGTACTGAACGGAAAATTTGGCGTGACTCTTTGGGCAGGTAAATTACCCATTATAGGTTCCAATGACTTAGCTTGAAACCTCCGACACTTGAAACATTGACGAACGGTTTGTCGAGCGAGACGCCTGCCATTAATAGGCCAAATGTAATCCCTGATTATACCCAGTAACAACTGTGGTCCAGCATGTAGGTTACGAACATGTTCGTATTGAAATATTAATTTTGTAAAATGGTTAGATGCCTCAAGTAGCACCGGGTGTTTTTTATCGTAGGGATACTTTGAGGACTCAATACGACCACCCACTCGAATCAACTTATCGTTAAGACAATAAAAGGGACTTAAAGATAACAATTTCGATTTAGTAGTTAATGAGTGGCCTTTGGAGAGTATATCATATTCGTTTGGAAATGACTGTTGCTGTGCTAACCTGCACAAATAAATAAATGAATTGTGTAACTCATTTGTTTTTAAAGTACCTGAGATTAGAGATCTCTTACCAGATTTTAATTTTAAATTATTAACAAATCGTAAGACGTATGCAAATATTCGTTTTAAGTGAACATAACTTCCATAAATTTGAAAGTTTATAAAATATTCTGTTGATGTCTCTAAATGAACCATAGTTGAATTTTGTTTAGTTTCTGGTAAGTTGTTTACATTTATTTCATTTTTATTTAAAACAGGCCAAGTTTCTTCTGATTCTAATAAGTATGATGGTCCTGACCACCACAGCATATTATCTTTGATCTGGTTTGGGCTGACACCTCGGGATATGAGGTCAGCCGGGTTGACTGCAGTTGGAACGTGACGCCAAGAATGTACGTCTGTCAGTTCACAAATTTCCGAAACTCTGTTTGCAACAAAGATTTTAAGATTCTTAAAACTTGAATGAAGCCACCCTAGCACAATGCTTGAGTCACTCCAATAAACCTCACGTACTTTGATTCGCAAAGAATCTCTGACTGCCCTGCACAATCTGGCGGCCAAGAGCGCAGCACAAAGCTCCAAGCGCGGAATCGTTGTAGGTTTGGTAGGTGCAACCTTAGATTTAGCACACAATAATTTCACAGACACTTCATTTGCCGAGTTTACTGATCTCGCATATATACATGCTCCATAGGCACTTTGTGAAGCATCACAGAAAGAGTGAAGTTCTACAAATATTGGTTCGTTACATAGTACACGTCTTGGAATTTTGAGGGAGCCAAGCGCAGATAGAGAATTAGTAAACTTAGCCCAAGTCATAGAAATATTATCAGGAACCGGATCATCCCAACCTACCTTCTCTAGCCAGAGTTGTTGCAATAAAACCTTTGTCTGCACTATACACGGACTTAGCAGACCCAATGGATCAAAGATTTTAAATAAGTTGGACAATATTAAACGTTTAGTTGGGCTATTACTACATAATGGGACTGGGAGTTGTGTTGGAAAATGTAAAGTGTCTGATAATGGGTCCCAACCCAACCCCAGGGTACTGGTAGATTCACTGAGTGTTAATTTTTCATTAACGTCTAAAGCAGAATCGTCGAAAATACTAGTTAAGTTAGTTTTAAGTTTTCTTAGCTTAAAGCAACCTAATTTAAGTGCAGCGATAACCCCTTGAAGTATATGTCTTAATTGGAGCTCGCTGTCACATGAAAATATCATATCATCTACGAAGAAATCGTGTTGAAGGACATTCTTAATCATCTCATCTGGATGTTCCTCGCCAAGCTGCCACAAGCAGCGCGTGCTCAAATAACTGGAACTTGCCATGCCGTAAGTAACAGTATTTAGTCTTAACGTTTTAATAGGTTGGGACTCATCTTCTCTCCACAGTATGAGCTGAAAATTTCGATCCTCCTCATTAACTTGCACCTGGCGATACATTTTCTCTAGGTCGCCGGTCAGGAGGTACTTGTGCTGTCTAGCCCGTACTAAAATGGAGAAAAGAGAGTCCTGTATATTTGGACCTACCATAAGAATATCATTGATTGACAATCCAGATGAGGTGGGAGCTGATCCATCAAAAACAACCCGAATTTTCGTGGATTCGCTGCTTTCCTTAAACACTGCGTGATGACACAAAAAATATGATAGATCGGGTCTTAATACATTAGATTGTGAGAGATGACCCAACTGTTCATATTCCTTTATAAAGTCAACATATTGTGATTTTAGTAGTGGATGTTTCCGAAACCGTTTTTCTAAATTATAAAGCCGTTTTTTTGCTAATGTATAAGATTCTCCAAGACAATTAGGTGAATCTATGAGTGGTAATCGAACAGAAAACCTACCCGTATTTAATCGAGTTGTATGAGTTAAAAAATGTGTTTCACATAATCTTTCGTTAGGACTAAAAGGGGATTTTAATGGTACTTCCTCGAGTGCCCAAAATTTAGTCATGTTTGCATTAACATCATCATCTAGTTTATCTGATATTAAAGTATGATGACATTGAATGGTGTTTGATATATTATTTAAATCATTAATTTTAAGTGGGCCTGAGACTAGCCAGCCAAATTGGGAATTTCTTAGTATAGGATTGTCAGGGCCAAGAGAACGCTGCTCACAGCCGAGAATATCCCAAAACAAATCTGCTCCGATGAGTAAATCAACAGCGGAGGATATATTGAAGTTAGGGTCAGCAAGGTGTACCTCAGTAGGTATTTTCAGTTGCTGAGTGTTTATATTGTATCTGGGAATGTGACTTGTTAATTCCGGTAATATTAGAAAAGTTGATGTGACTTGGAATGGCTTTATAAGCGAGTTTAATTGCGCCACACAATTCTCTGTTACTTTATTATTGACTTGATTGCCGATGCCGACTATGTTAATATAATTGTTACATAACGATGTACTTGATAACGATAATTTATCTCTAAGTGATTGAGTAATGAATGACGACTGACTGCCGCAATCTAGCAAGGCACGAACCCTTTCTGATTTATTTGTTTTAGGGTTACATACCTCTACTAAGGCAGTAGATAATAGAATATACTTCGTACCCTGTATAGTATAATTAGCTATCGTTCCACATGATGCTGTGGTAGACGTAGTAGGGGTTTCAGGTACTGTAGGAACATGTAAAAGTGCATTGTGTTTCTTCTTACACTCACGACAAGGTCTAAGGTAACAGCTTCGTGTATTGTGCCCCAGCCTTAAACAATTCGCACAAAGATTTAATTTATTGACTTCAATTATACGATCTTCTACGCTCTTAGCCTTAAAAATAGGACAATCGTAGATTCTATGTTCGCCCTGGCAAACAATACAACTTAACGTTGATGAAGAATTACTCTGACAAGCAGACTGACAAGTTGACTGGCACGTAGCAGACTTAGTGTGATGACGTTCGGGTTTACTGTTGGTACCTTTAGACGACGTTGATGTTTTATTCGTATTATTATTATAAATTGATGAAGAATGGTTGAGAGATACAAGGACATCTGCTCGATCAATTAAAAATTTATTAAATTCTTTCAAGCTAGGTAAAGAATCACCCAAAGTGCCACGCCACTCTTCCCATTTGGTAAGAGTACGGTTGTCTAGCTTAAGGCTCAGTATGTGTATTAACAATAAGTCCCAATTATCGATACGTATCTCCAAGCCAGACAACGCTCTTAGGTTCTTGTTAACGTGATCCACCATAAAACGAAGTGACTTGTCCGACTCGCGAGTCATCTGATGTATGCTAAGCAAAGAATTTAAATGATGTGTTATTAATTGTCGCTTATTATCATACCGGTCACAAAGCAATTTCCAAGCGACACTATAATTGGAGCTAGAAACCTCTAAATTACTCACTATTCTAGCTGCATCACCCTCTAAATATGATAAAAGATAATGAAATTTATTGATAGGTGCAATGCGATCGTTTTTGTGTATAACTGATTTAAAAGTGTCACGAAATTCAAGCCAACGAAAGTATGTGCCGCTAAATTTAGCAATTTGTATCTGTGGCAGCTTGAATCCTACTTCATGATTGTCAGCATTTAAAGGAGCGGATGATACACGGGTAGAATTGAGTATATTTCCAGATTCATCGTGGCGTTGATTATCTTGAATAAAACTTTGAGCAGTGGCAATATTTGTTATAAATAATTGTTCAATATCGTCCCTTTCATCAATTTCGTTTGATAAATTTGTTGAATTTAATATCTCAATCTGATTCTGCAAGTCATCGAACCGAACAGACAGCGACTCAAATTTACTAAGTTTAAGAGTTAACTCGGCTAAATCAATGCGTGTAACGGAATCCTTAGATGATAAATTCATTAGATAATTCCTAAACTTAGTAATTTGGCCCTTTATGGAACTACGCTTAACGATAAGATCTTGTAATTCTTGCATGTCCTTTGCAGAGCCTTCATCCTTGCCCATTGTAACAAAAAACAAATGAAATGATTGTGTATTTTATAAGAATTATTTTAAACGTTATTGTAAAATAACTACGGCAATGCCGTGCAAGAACACAATGAAATTATATTAATAAAATATTTAATCTTACGTCCCTCTCCTGGTGTCAACTGTGGCTTGGAGAAACCGGTGCGGAACTCGACAATACTCCGTGAACAAGGTTTGACTGGCCGTCACAATAGACGTCACCGTCCCTGGAATGTTCGGCGAAATAATCTTAATAACTTGCAAAAATCTGATACATGAACTTAGGGGAATATAGTTACGATACTATTTTAATGTTAAATGTGGTACAATGTATCCTTTTAAACCTTTTATTAGGTAAAACAATAATGTAGGTTAAATGTCAAACACTACAATTTGTGATGTGGGTCGAACAAATACTCGTACTTGTATTTTTTAAATGAGTAATATAGACACGAATCACTACTATTTAATTTATTTTAGTATAACTGTATTGAAATAAACACATGTAAAATCGAGGGGTTTATTTATTAAAAAGGATTAGTAAGTGGGAAATAATGAATTAGGAAATATGTAGGAAAGGTCACTTAACTGCATTGGCCGGGCTGATATACGGCGACTTCGCTTGATTATGGTTAAACCTTTGTCTTGACCGTAACGCAGGTATAGGCTGCAATGGCTGAACCTCCAAAATACTCCAAATATCGTTTCCTGTAGTAATAATGTGCAGCGTGGTTGGTCACGCTAACCGGGCTTCGTAATCCTTGATAATTTTCCGTTTTGCTTATAGTCCTGTCACGGTCGCCAATTTTTATGTCTCGAATTGGACATAAATGAAAGCCTCGACTGCTATTTGCTTATATTTTATATCATAAACGTTTTTTACAGTAAATTTTTTATGAGTGGACCGAACGTAATGCCAAAGTCTAAATGTAATAAATAAAAAAATGATGTAGGGTACTTCACAAAGCTAAGAAAATAATCGGTCAGAGCATCTCGCGATTTTACACTTTGCTATGCACAAAATACTAGGCGCCAACAAAGCAATTATATTTGCTTGTGTTATGGGTACTAAACAATTGGTATACTATCTTAATATATTATTTTTTTTGTAACTACATACATATTATAGATAAATTACACCCAGATACAAAACAAACAATCATGTTCATCACACAAAGATTTGTCCTGGGTGGGAATCGAACCCACGACCTCCAGCTTAGCAGTCAGGGTCACTAACCACTAGACCAACAGGCCAGTCAAACACAGTCACAAAACCAGTCAGTATGGTGTAACTACTTCGTGAACTTGCCAGGTGGACCACGGCTAATGCTCCTTCCCGACTCTAGCTGCTCCTATTTGAGCTCCTAAATATTACGATACGACAAAACTGTAAAATCAACTTCCTTGTTAACACTAATTGTCAAAATAACCAGCAGGTTGTCCCGACAGCAAACAAGCGATATTATCAATGTTAGTTGCTAAACTAATCGTGTCCTAGGTCAGGCGTGTTTACTAACATTGTGCCGTATGTAGTGAACACAAGACCAACGATTATTGTGTAGTAATTATTACTATACATGCAGTAGTAAACATCCTCGTTACTACACAACATAACGTTTACTAAACAAAACAAAACAATTTTTGAGGCCCTAGATTATTCTATTCATAGAATAGAAAAATCTATAGGGTTGACATAAGCTAACATCAACGGTTGTGCCAATCCCATACATTTTTTAATCTATGAATAGAATAGAAATCTATGATACTTGTCTAGGGCCTCTGTTCTATTGATTGTTGTTAAGTAAAAATGTCAAAGTTTACGTAACTCTTTCTTGTACGATGAAGGAAGTTGTGCGTTAACTATGACGGTACTAACAATGGTTTTCAGACCACTTTCATGTTATAGAAATAAAAGTCTAAAGAAAGCAAAGAAAGAAAGAAAATATGTATTTGTTAGGTTAGTTTAACCTAACTTATTTGAACATTATAAAAAAAGGTAACAAAAACAATATATAGAAACAAAAAGACCGTAACTCAACTTCGTATCACATTGCGAACACAGAGCAGCGCTGATATTCTGTTACAGCCATGGAAGGTATTCTGCTATGACATTATCACAGACTCGAGACGCTGTTGCCCGCATGTCGGTTATATCGCGTTTTGTATACTGACTTTCATCCACTATTTCAACCTCTTAAAGTTATTTATTCGCAATAAAAGATAAACTACATTGTTCCTCAAGGTCTATTCTATCTCTATACCAAATTTCATCGAAATCGGTTAAGTGGTTTAGGTGTGAAAGGGTAACAGACAGACAGACAGAGTTACTTTCTCATTTATAATATTAGTATAGATTGATCACAGAATACTGATACCTACTGACATTATTAACAGTCTCATTATTAACAGCTGTATCTTATTTATCTATTAAGCTATAATATTATAGTTTACGAACCTAATAGTTAGCATAGCAGTATTCTTTAAGTAAAAAAAAACAATGCTAAGAAAATAGAACCAAGTGAATAGGGAAAGAAAAGGAAGCGGGAGAGTAATTGAGCCTCAATTTTCATTCCCTCAATAAGCTTAATTTCATTGAAAGTAATACTTGTATGGGGTTAGCACTTCTCTCATCAATCAGGCTTATGGTGGTGGAACCAGCAAGGATTTACTACCGCAAGATTAATTAATTACAAAAATTAATTTCCCACAGTGACGTTGCAACGCTACTGTAATACCCGTAGCAATGCGAATTTTATACAAAACTATTACAATCAATCTTCCCTACTTCTAGTTTTTGTAGTTGACTGTGCCGAAATGCACAAAAAATGACAATTTTTGAAGTTAATTTTATTTCAAATACGTGTTGTAAAGGATTTGTCATTTCACAGAATGTGTAAAGTGATATTGGGCTAATCTGTTAATTCGAAGTTCCAATTCCAGCGATCTCGGCGAAAGACATTATTTATTTATTTATTAAGAACATAAATGCTTTACACAGTTTACAGTAAACGTATATGGCCGTGATGACAATAACATATCTATTGTGTCTACAGTAGTGTCCATAGAAGGGTTAAGAATGTCTTTGCGTATAGTAAGAAATTCAGACAATTCTTTTTACGCTGTTTTTTTTATTAAATAGCCAGAATATTAACATTTTTGAAATTTCAAGCTATTTAGCTTCCATTGTCATGTTATTTAATCCCTGTTATATAAGATTATTATTTTATTGTTCATAGATAAATAATAAATGAAATTTATCTTATGTTCCGAAGAAATATTCACTGTACTGTTCTTGACAACGGATTATTTCCTTCTGTCCCTCTGGTTTGTCCCCCTAGGATGACTAACTTTTTATGCCTGTTTCTCACTCATAGAATTTTAAATATTTATTTTTGAATGTAAATTACACATTATTAAATAAAATACTAGTGGTTTGGGTTTATAATCATCTGTGTTGTTTTACAATCATCAGACTCATAAATCACAGTTAGTATTTTTAGGTACAATTACAGTCAAACTTAATTCAACTTAGTTTTATAAGAAAAAAAAAGTTACTAATAATTAATTATTTACTTTTACTTCAAGTGTTAATTTTTTTTATTAATCGATATATAGATTTGGTACTACTGACTTATTTCCATTATTGCCCATAACAAGTATAGCATTATCTTATCCGTACCCAAACAATTGGAATCCTTTGCTGCATAACATTAAGTAAGTTCACATAAGTTCTATTCTAAATAATTGTATATAAAATTGGTTGAGCTGAACTAAAATAGTTTTCACTACTAGCTATATTACAGTTGTCTTAGGTAATTTCGTAAATTGCAGACAGAATCTTAAAAAAAATCATCGTTTTGTAAGATTGCAACAAAATGTTCAACTAATTATTTAGGACATTAGCGTTTTGTAAATAAAATTACCACCAATGCAAATATCCAATCTGTAAGTAATTCCGTAAGCCAAGCGTGACTATTGTCCCAAAACGCTCTAAAAGTAAACATTGAGGTAGGTATTGCAATGATTATAAAGATCATTAAGATTTATTCAGTTAAATTATTTTGAAGAACTCTTTGAAGCTATTACCAAACATCAATATAGCAGTTACCACTGTTATCTATGTGTTATCAGAGCGTGACCGCATCGCCATCGCAGTCGGTGTAACACCACTAACACCTACAGCAACATAGCGTGGTACGAAGCGATGGACTGTGAATCCTCTTTGCTGAGGTTCAGTTACGTGGTCGGGTTTCATGCCAACGTGATCCCGAAAGGGAGGGGTTCTTAGGCGTAACAGAACTTAGTAATTTTACACAGTTAATATACACTGATCACTACAGGTTTGCAAACTATTATTACTATCTACTAGAAATGAAAGAATATTCTTATTTTCGCAACTATTCAGCTGATCCGTACCTTAAAGCGCCAAGAGCGCTCAACTCTAATCAATCTACATTCATACATAATGTTCTATACATTTATTTCAGTTTAATTTGTTACATTTTCATGCCACGACAATCTTCTCAGTTATTTAAACTTCTTCTTTTCAAAATCTTTTGTAGGTACTTTTCTTCTCCATTTGTTTTAACATTCATATCTTAGCTACATACCTATCTTTCGCTCTTCACTTTAGTATTTTAAGAACTAGATTTAAATGTAGCATAAAAGTTTTCCGAGAGAATAACTAAAATAAGATCCAATTACCCTCCGTCCCGTTGCTTTGTTTCCTCCTTTCTAAGTCACAGTCGCTGCTGAATGAATCTTGGCAATCTTGGCATGGCATACATTTAATACTTAATTCAGTATTACCTTGTAGTTCAATATGACTGGGAAATGCATTTACATTTTTTTAATTTTAATTAAAATACGTAGTCAAATTACCATACTAGATGAAACTAAATAATTGAAATCCTCTATTTACGTTTCTTTTCTTTTTTCAAAAATGTTATTAAATAATTAGTTGTTTTGTGATAATTACTTTGTATGGTTCTTTGGTTGCGTTGATCTGTTAAAATTGTTAACTCATACAAAAAATTGTAATTATCTGGCGATTAAAAAGAGTGGCGTGAGTTTCTTGCCAGTTCTTCTCACAGCTGTACCTCGTCAGCGAACTGGCTGTAGGTTAATTAGCTGACTTCATGTAATTTGACTTTTCATAAGTATCATTCTATATGATCAAAATGAAATATATACTTTGACTTTGACTTTGACTTTGACTTTGAATGCCGGCACCTGATTGTATTTTCTTTACATCAATTTTGCTAGAACACTGCCATGTCATACATAATACTACTAAGTAAAATATTTGTCCTAAGTTATATAGGAAAAGATACACCAATTTACGTATAGGTAAGTACCTACTACCTACATGGGAAGGATTAAAGAAAACTAAAAAAGATTATGAATCTTTGAGAAAAATATCTTGAGTTATTTAAAAATTATTAAAGAATTGTAATAATTTGTAATTTAAAATTACAAACTAATGATGTACCTGCTTAACGTAGGTATTTTACATATTTGATGTGTAATTATCGCACACACATTAATCTTTAAACCTTAACCAAGATAAATAAATCATCGTTATAACAGCAATGATTTCCGAACACGAAGTTCATACAAAGAAGTAGGTACTTACACCGCTCCGCGCATCTTGCTCAAGGTAATCTACTACGATCTACCGACAGCCACCGCTATTACATAACTCAAATTACAAAACAATAATACCAAGACTTATAACATGTATACAGAGAGGGAAATGGAACAAAAACTAAATAAATCAGGTAAATTGTTGCATTTGCACCTGGCCTATGTAACGAGAAAGATCTTTTTTAAATTTCATTTCATATTAATAACCAGTTTTACCAAAGGCAGTAGGTACGTCCGCGTTTATTTGAGGGTCACGACTTGATAGCAAAACAAGTTAAAATATGCTGTAAGTGTTTAACTATAAATATTTTTATATATAATTTGATGGAGTCGTAGACCAAGCATGATTTCAAATGGATTACTTTTTTAATGGTGAGTCATCATCATCCTTCGTGTCTTATTTTTTAGTAACAGTTGTAAATTATATAAGCATTGTAAGTTCCTAAGGTTTCCTGAGTTCCTAACTCATTGTAATCTCGTTATTAGATCATTTAACTAGTAGTCTGACGACTCTGGCATTTAATTATGTATGGCAGCATGTACGGAAACGACCTAATCAAAAAAATCAAAATTTTATTGATTTTCTCTCAAAATGGTACATTTGTAATAACAATATAACAGATATACAATCCGTAGGAGTTAGTTCCAAGATTAGAGCTGGAGTTTGTACTGGATTCGAGACTCGTATTATAAAATATCTCATATAAAAAATTCTTTAACCTTTAGAAAGCGACAAATAACATATTTTTGTCATTTTCAAAATTTTAATATTTTAGGCGCATTTGTAAATCAGAATGACGCACTCACTATTGAAATGATATTTTCTGTAGGCTTTGTTGTTTTTTTTTATATTAACCTACTAAAGTGACTCCATCCCGCCTGATGGGAAGCAGTCAGTGGAATCTAGAAGTGGTGGACACCATACCAGCAGTTTATTACGATGGCTTTTGGTATAGTCGCCACTTCTGGATTCCAGTGACTGCTTACCAGCAGGCGGGGTGGAGTCACTTTGGTAGGCTAATATAAATAAATACTGGATTTTTTTTTTTAAAGGTGGCAATATTACTCAACACTAAATCCTGAGATGAGGCTATCCTCACTATAATCATTACTTGTACTCATCTGTCAGACCCCTCAGTACGAGGCTACGTTTAAGTCCAAGCAACTAATACCAAGTCACTCTATGTAGCGAGGGTAGCGAGTGTATATTTAGGGAAAGATAAAGATAATTGCCCAGTTTAGTAAGAAATCACATAGAAGAAATATAAATATTTTTGACAACCTCTGTGGTTCTGTAGTACCGTGTACGGACTGCCATGCAGAGGTAGCGGGTTCGATTCCCGCTCAGTGCAAATATTTGTGTACATTAACATGTCTATTTGCATTTCACTGGGTGTTTCTATGTATAATATGTACGTATTTACAAAAAAAAAAGTATTTAAGTATGTATATCCGCATTCAAGAACCCATAACACAAGCTATAATATGTTTACTTTCTTCGGTCTAGATGTCGCTGTGTGTAGTTGTTGTGATATTATTATTATTATTATTCTCTTTATTCATATTTTTTTCTTATTAATTACATTTTTAAACAGGTATATTTTTATATAAAACAAAAAATACACATTTAAAAATATAAAAAATAGATTACCACCGGCAACGAGACTAGAGTCCAAGCTACCGGCGGTTAGGGTTCCAGAGAGAGGAACCTCCTAACAATACTAATTAATTATTATTATTATTATTATATTAATACAATGTTTTATATATAAATTCTTAACTTGTATGAATCTGAGGCATGGTATGAACGTTTACTAATGTTTTCAAACAAATATTAACTCATTAATCGGAAGTAAGACACTAGACAACTCATATTTCTTAAAGATTTTTTTGTACATTGAATGACATGAACATTTGGTCAAAAAACAGTGCATTTGCCAAAAGTAATAAGCAAAGTCATTGGAAATAAGTAGTCAATAGTGATAGAATTATGTAACAGCATAAAAGATATTACAGATAATCGATCAGATCGCCAATCCTAAGCAAATACTTTTGCATAGACAATATTACTAACGCATATACTAACAGCATAGACTACAGATATTTATAACCTAATACAATAAAGTAACAAAATTAAACTTAACTATTTAAAAAAGCAAAGACACAGTAGGTATTAAAGTGATTTATTTAACTATTTGTAGCTAAATTCAACGTTAGCAAAGTAGACGAGGGATCAAGAACTATTAAACTATCAAAAGATATAATGAGGTATAATATCATAAGTAGGCTCATGAACTTGCTATATGTATTTCTATACTATTATATAAAGCGAATGAGTTAGTTTATTTGTTTGTTTGTTTGAACGTGCTAATCGCTAGAACTACCAGTTGGATTTGAAAAATTCTTTGCGTATGATAGCCCAGTTCTCAAAGAAGGATATAGACTTTATAACATCACGCTACTGGCGACGGGAGCAGAGCAGTAAGCAAAGACGCAGGTGAAACCGCGCCGCGGCAAGCTAGTTCTCAAATAAACGAACGGTGTTATCCTTATCCAGGCTAGTTTCCGTGTGTGTATCAATTGTGTTTGTTGCACGTTGAGCTTGTTAGCGTAGTCGTGCTCAGAAAATCGCGCATTGAGACAATTGCACATATCCGGGGAGGGTCAGTCTCTAGTGCTCGCGAGATACTGTTCTTATTTGTTAAACGGTGCAAAAATTTATAAGGATAGGTATCACAAGATTATGAGTATCTAAAATACTGCGTGTTATCGAAAACTTTCGTATTGGGAACAAGCTCAGTGTCGATGAAACTTTTCAAACATGCAATTACCTTTACCGCAATTAAATTATTAATTTAAAGCATTAATATTGGGTATGCCAATTCTATTAAAAAACGTTTTATAATCTGTCACTCATAAGTATACATTATTAAATTCCAAATATAATAAACACTATATTTGTAATTAGGTAGGTAAGTTTGTGATTGATAAACTAACAAAAATCAAAACAGTAAGATGTGTAAATAAAGACATTTTCACAAAGTATGTTAGGTTAAAATTTATTTCTAGTAAGTACACAATTAAAAATAAGTTCGACATATTTTAAGTTGGCGTGTGACCTTGTCTCTGCGTTCACAGTTGATTGTTCTAACTTCGTGGAGACTATGACATTAAGAGCTGTCGTGTACAGAGAGAACAAAATTTATCTTATGGAGTTTCACGGTCAAATTGATCTTGCTGAGACAGTATGGAGAGCACTCATAGCGATAAAACCTGGGTACCTAGTATTGTTCTTTTGGAAGGCGTCCTGGTAGTCCAGGTCCAAGTTCAAGGACTTCTTTTAGCCAAGTTAATAGTCAGAGCACAGTAGAAGGAACATATATTTTTATACCTACCATTACACTGAATAAAGTAGACAAAAGTCATAGATAAATTTAAAGATACGGTTTTTATTTCCGTTATTGAATAGACTGGATACGAGCCTTTCATAAACGGTGCAGTTCGACTTAGTGACAACATTTGTGGCCGCGTCATTGTCATGTTAGGAATTTCCATTTTGTTACGTGGTATCTAGGTAAACAAAATCAGGGTTTTAAATGAGGTTATAATATACTTTTATTCTGAATTAAAAATTCCCTTCATAATCTTTTATTCTTTGAGTAGGTACCTACCTAATATACTCAGTTGTTGGTTGACAATTAATTTATATTTTGTTTACGTTGTATATTACACCATAAATTGTAACACATGCTCAACTTTTATATTAACTGGCAGTTAAAAAGTGACCTGAATAACTTGTTAGTTATTTTCACTAGTCATCAAATTTACTGGAGACATTTGGCACGTTAGCAATTACATCAGTTTTGTTTAAGTCACATTATATATTTGTGCAGATACTTACAAATACATATGTAGGTATATAATTTAACATGTAAACGCTTATACAACGACTGGTTGCCTTCGAAAATTGCGATAATACCACCCATAAAACGGTTGTCGGGAGGTTGTTATTATAAAACATTGATAAAACTAAAATAGTACAAAACATATGCTGTTTTATCGTTGTAGGTGACTGAAGGTGAAGTATATTTTATGTAACTATACCTACTGCAAGAAAAAACATCTTATAAAGTCGCCATAGCTCAAACTCAACTTAAACTCAAAGCATTTATTTCATTTTGATCATAAAGTATGATGCTTATGCAAAGTCAAAATTACATGAAGTCAGCTAATAGACCTACAGCCAGTTCGCTGACGACGTAGAGTTGTGAGAAGACTCTCTTCAGCTTTTAGCCCGGTAGCCGATTTTTCTTTGGTAGAGGTTTGCGTCCTTCAGTTGACGTTCTTCAGGCTTATAAGCATAAGTTAGGTCGGTCATATTACAAAATTATACCACATGCAATCCAGCATCAAATGGTCACATGTTACTCAAACATTATCAATACGTTACAATTACAACTGTTACCTAAGAAACTGGCAATATTGGTCTATAGATAACAATGTAATGCATACGTATGTAACGGCAGCAACTTGTAACATATACATACATGTTTATCTTTGTATAATAAATAGCATTTTTGTTTACTTTTGGTCTTCTCTCTTTGACGTATTATGGCGGCTCCTCATTAGTGGCGTGAAGCTCCGTAAACAGGCGTGTACGCCTGGGTTTTTGGATTTTCGCGGGATTCTCGCGTGTTCACGCTTGTTCCCCGATCAGAGTCGATATTTTGTCCCGCGACAAAGGGTTCGCGCCCCCTTCGCGCGGCGTTCACGCGTACACATGTCATTCACATTCACGGCCCCGTGCCAGTTTGTTGCTTCGGATAAGAGACATACGGACGGGTGCAGTAGCTGCGAGTGCGCTAATCTTTATCTTCTTTATCTCCAACGCTTTCTAATACCTTTCTCGTTTTGGATGTCTAAATAGCTATATGTTGCCTTAGCAACAGCAGCAGCTTCTACGTCCATTTCGTGGCGAGTATCACGAACGATTGTAAACATCCCGTGAATGTAGAGGGCACGACTTGTGCCGTGAAATCATGGCGTAAATTCACGGCATGACGGCACTAATGTGGAGCCGCCATTAGTTATTAGCTGTTGCCCGCAGCCTCGCCTGCGTGAATGTTGGTTATAGGTATCTCTGTTTATTGACGATTTATCATGCAAAACTTTATCAACTATTTCAATCCCTATAAGCCATTGATTGCGATAAAATATATATATAGCCAATGTTGTTATAGTAGAAGTATATGAAATTTACTAACCCAGTTTCTAATCCACAATCTTGTGCGAAGCATCACTCTATTTGATTAATCTAATACATATTTTTTATTATCTCTATTGTAGCTAAGTAAAGGCGTGGATATTATAGGTCTAGATAAAACATTCTCAAACAGGCTCTACTACTGAAAATCGTGATGCACGCGCTACAACCTACACTAAAAGGTTGTTATAAGTGCCATTAGGTACCTACCTGTCCGACGAGGAAAATATAATAATACACGTGCACTATTAGTTGGCGGTAAAACCCCAATTATAATGCATTTTGTAGATAATCGCGTTTTTATGAAGTAGAAGAGCTATGTTCTATAAAAGTAAAACTGGGATAGTTCTGAGAAATTCTAAAACATTACAAAATGCTACATGAAATATTACATGTATACTTGCGACACAATAAGCCCGCTTCGTATGTAGATATTAATGTTTCTTGGCTTAGCCTATAATAATAATTATAAACCTACCGGCAAAATTTTGAATAACCGTCCTCCGCTATCCTGGATGTCGACAGTTTTTGGGCAACGGTCTACCGATACCGATACCGATAACGAGGTGACAGCCTGAGTCCTTTATGGTTTTGTCTGGCACTGAACCCTCTCAGTACTATACTGGAGAGTTCAGGGCTAGGCTATCGGTTGAGGAGAGAAGGTCAGGTCTTGTCCCATCTGCTTTACATGGATGATTTAAAATTGTTTACTTCTACTGATCGCCAATTAATAGAGTTACTTAGGGTCACTGAAACCTTTAGTAATTCTATTAAGATGGAGTTTGGTATAGATAAATGTGCAGTCATGCATGTAAAGCGGGGAGGGATTGTGGAATCTGACGGGATACAACTGTCTGATTCTACACGACTTAGACCTCTATCTGCAACCGAAACATATAAATATCTGGGTATGTCACAGGCGTTGGGTATATCTGACAAAGACATGAAACAGGTGTTACAGGAACGTTTCTTTGGCCGCCTGAAAAAAGTTCTTAAAAGTCTTTTATCGGGTGGTAACAAGGTGCGGGCCTTTAACAGCTGGGTCATGCCAGTCCTAACCTATTCCTTTGGCATAGTCAGATGGACTCAGACTGAACTGGACGCTCTTGATAGGAGAGTCCGTACACAGTTGACGACATTCCGTATGCATCATCCACGATCATCGGTGATGAGGTTGTACATCCCACGGAAGTGTGGAGGTCGTGGCTTTCTGTCTGTCAAGACTCTCCACAACCGTGAGGTGTGCAACCTCAGAGAATATTTTATAAAATCAAATTCATATATGCATCGGAATGTCGTCGTTGTAGATAACGGCCTTACCCCGCTGGGTCTGGCTAAAGAGAACTGGCGCAAACCTGTTGTGCTTAGTATAACGGAGCGCAAGGATGTATGGAAAAGCAAGGAATTACATGGACGCTTCTATCGGGCCTTAAACGGGCCCGATGTCGACTCATTAACATCTGTATCCTGGCTACGATTTGGTGATCTCTTTGGAGAAACCGAAGGTTTTGTCTGTGCAATTATGGACGAGGTTCTAATGACGAACAACTACCGGAAGTTTATCTTAAAGGATGGGACGGTAGACATTTGTCGGGCATGTCACTACCCCGGAGAATCCATAAGACATATTGTCTCTGGTTGTTCTCGTCTTGCGAACGGCGAGTATTTGCATAGACATAACCAAGTAGCTAGGATCGTCCACCAGCAACTTGCTCTGAAGTACAAGCTTGTAGTCTCTGAGGTACCGTACTATAGATATGTGCCCGACCCAGTTCTCACAAATGGTCGTGCCACAATATACTGGGATCGATCTATCATCACTGATAGGACTATTGTTGCCAATAAACCTGATATAGTGGTGATCGATAGATTAGAGCGCCTTGCAATGATCATCGATATCACCATTCCACATGATGACAATCTCGTGAAAGCAGAAAAAGATAAACAGATAAAGTATTTGGATTTGGCTCGCGAGGTTGTCGACATGTGGGATGTGGACTCGGCGATCATTGTTCCGATAGTCATATCAGTTAATGGACTGATTCCTAAGAGCCTCCATCAACATCTCGCGAGGCTCGCGTTAGGTGGCTGGATCGTGGGCCTGATGCAAAAGGCTGTGCTCCTTGATACGGCCCGCATTGTGAGGCGGTTCCTATCTCTGGAGCCCTAACCACCGGTAGCTTGGTCCCTGTACCCGATATCGGTGGGTCTCCATATTTTTATATTTTTAAATGTATATTTCTATTATTTTTTATATATATTTAAAAATGTAATTTTATGTGTACATAATTAAATAAAGAGAATAATAATAATAATATTCTACCACATTATAAATAATATATTATTAATAATAGTGTGTGTTCTTGAATAATAATATTAATAATAGTTAATAATAGTTTAGAGAAGGTTACGGACACAAACAGAAGAAAACATAATTATTATTTAGACTAGATTTAAATGATTTATAATATACAACTTAGTTTTAGGTTTTTAAATAAATGAGATTAAGTACTTACTCAAAACTTACAAATTATGAGTTTCATTTAACTTTATTGTTTAACGGGTTTACTAGTGTTAAAAATTATTATATTAAAGGTACCATACCTATTTACACAGCTGTCAAGAACCGTCAAACAAATAACTCTGCGATTGCTGAACACCTGTTAGAGTCAGGAACCAACCACAGGATTAAGCGACATAAGCCACAAATGCTTTTCACTGATCGGCATTACTACTCCAGGATAGCTCGAGAAGCCGTTTGTCTCCATCTTGGAATACAGTAATCAGCAGGTGTAAGCGTCGTGAGTGTTGTGTGTCGTAGTACTGACTTTTTACAAAACTATGTAACAAAAGACAAAGTGAGGGTAGGTGCCAAATTCTGAGCTTCACGGCGAAGAGGACGCGTGACCACCACGGTCGGTGCAATTCGACCGAAATTTCGGGTAAATAGGTATACACCTTAAAATAATTTCTTACACGAGTAGACCCGTTAAATAATAAAGTTATGTGTATAAATCGTGTGAGTTTAAAATATGAGTTTCATTGTAAGTATATAAAACAAACCAAAGGTAACTAAGATCTTGGAGATTTGAACTCGGTACATTCTAGTATCGAAGTCAAGGCTTCCGCGCTGCGCTCAGTCAATATACCTATTGCACAACCGTAGCCGCTCGCAGCCTCACAGATAGTGAAAGTTCTACTTGCACAATTGTAAAATAATAATGTATAGGTATTGCAATTAAGGAAAGAAGAATTTTGTTATCTTTGAAGCTGTGTTTAAAAGTGCAGAGCATTTCCTTTATTTACAAGCAATATAAATGATTATAAGCCCGACTGCCTAAAACAAAGTGAAAAGAAAGAAACACGTTTTTTTTCTCTTGCTGACGCTATATTGAAATTTTATTATACCTTATTGACATAGACTTCCACGATCAATACAAATCTCATAGGTTAAAATTTATCAAGCCATTTAGGCTGTAGAGCGTACCACAGAAACAGACATACGTATATATAAACATAACTCCTTGAGTGCGTCAGTAGGGCAAAAAATTACTACACAATAACCTCTATATCGCGAGGGGTTCTAAAAACAATTCTACAATAATTCTTGTAGTACAAAAAAGGCCTAAATTATGATCAACCCTTATAAGAACTTACTTTTTTGTAACCATAAGCGTGTATCTAATGTCTAGGGAATTTAGCGAATGTTCCATAAATATTGTTTTTTGAATCCCGTACCTCAAAAGGAAAAAAAACTAAATCCTTATAGGATCACTTTGTTATCTGTCTGTCTGTCAAGACCCTTTGTCTCGGGAACGAGATCGAGTTTTCGAGGTGAAATTAAAACGATATACTCAGAGTCAGACTGTGGGTCAGTTGATCATAATATCTACTAAGATCTGCAATCTCTTTATGCTGTGAAAATTAAAACTCCTAAGTTAACGTAAAAAAAAATACGACCGTTTATGCCGCAAAAAACGTATATTTCGACACTGTCAAGGGAATCAAAATTTCTAGAGTATTTTCCGTTGACCTAGAACTGAAATTTGGCAAGTAATACCGTCTTATACCTACTATAAGTATAGAAAAAAATCGTAAGCTGTAGGTACTTGTAATTCAATCATTAAAAAACAGGGTCTTTATGCCAGGAACGGGGCCGCTCCAAATTTTGAATTGAGTTGACCGTGTCATGTGGGGTTTCATATAAAAGAGCTTCATTGGCACAAGCCTAAACAATTTTTTTTTTTTTATAATGAATTAGTCGCAGGCAAATTGTATGAATAGGTCGTTTACAATCTGCCTCGGCATATTACATAACGCCGGATACGTGAGGTCAGTAATGTGTATAACTAATTTGGGATGATTAAACTAGTTTAACAACAAATAAAATTCGTTTAAAACACTCGCCGCTGCTGCGGCATGCTCACTTCACTCGCTCGGCTCGAAGAGGGTTACAGTTCTAACCTAACCTAACCCAAACTGCCTACGGCCTGTTACATATCGCCAAAAACAGCGAGCGTTTACAAAATGTCGAGGCAGTATGTAAACGGCGGGTTTATACAATTTGACTGCGACATAAAGGTTTATAGAATGAAAAAAAAAATTTTATATAGGCACCTAATAATTAATTAATTAATTAATTTGTACGGAACCCTCTTTGGGCGACTCTGACTCACATTTGCGCGTTTTTTTTTTTGGTTTATTTTTAGAGTTGGTTATATTTAGTTGTAAGTAGCTACTAGTAGGAAGACTAGGCCTAGTTTTAGCCGCACTTCGTCCGTCTTTAGCCGTAACATATATAATAGGTACTTTTTTATTACAAACATATGTACTAATACTTAATTATGTGTTAGGTACTGAAAATCATATTGTTCTTATAAAGTTTACACCAGCTCTATCTTTTTTTACAAAACAAAAAGACTCTCACATTACCATATTGTGGGAAGCTAAAACTAAGTTCTAACTTATTTATTATTTTATGCCCTTTCCGTAAGTACTACAAATGACCCTATGTTGTTACTATAAAATAAAATAAATTTTCTTGTCAGTTTTCTCATGGCTGTACCATTGTTTAGTTTATTAGAAGACAGACACAACGTTTAAGAGAATTTTCCATCAATGAAGGTCTACAGGCATAATAGATATATATGTCGGCGTGTCTATGGTGCCAGTATATGAATCTGTATTGTAGCTATGTCTGATTCTTACACCCAGTTTCTGAAAGGCTGATCAACGAAAAATTAACTAATCTAATTAGTAACTAATTTGGCTTCTTCGTCGTGACACTCTTGGCAGAGCGGTCGAGGTCATCAGCTTTTTTTTATAGTAGCCTACCAAAGTGACTCCACCCTGCCTGATGGTAAGCAATCAGTGGAATCCACCATTCCATAAACCATCGTCTTAAACTGCTGGTATGGTGGCCTCCACTATGGCGGCTGGGAATGCGGTAGGGGAAGGGAATGAGGGAGGTGTGGAAAGAGGAAACGGAGGAAATTGGGTCTCTGGCGCTCTCACTCACCGAACGAAACGCAGTAGTACGGATACTACTACTCTTACGTCGATCTTCTATGAGAGGGTAGTTTTGCCCCGGTCGATCCGGCCCATTCATGCTGAAACCAGCCTGGATCTACTACCATTTAATTTATGCTTGTGACTTACGTGGAGGCAGATGTTCACGAGTAGACCCGTTTCATAAATATAGTTATGTGAAACCTACAGCCAGTTCGCTGACGAAGTAGAGCCATGAGAAGAACTGGCAAGAAACTCAGGCCACTTTTTAATCGCCAGGTTATAACAATTTTTTTAAGTTACAATTTTAAGTAGCATGCACTGCATGTGACACAGGCAGTACACTATTTAATACACTATAATAATTTTACCATTGCTAAACTCGACTGGCATTTTGTCTTTTTGTCATTGTCATTCTGGTAGGTATATAGTGATCAATCACCTGAGAGCAAATTATAGGTACTGGGCTGTAGGTAAGTGTCTCTAATAGTTACTTAATCGCCCACTAGGTAAGAGGGATAATCCCACCGCATCCTTGACTCATATCTACTTGCCTAAGATATGATTTCATTTGTCACGTTTTTAATGATCATTATTGTCGTCATGTTAATTCCTCCTTCTTGGTATTTGTCATTTCTATTGTAAACCGCGTCTGCGTATCAGTGGTTGTCGTGTGGCGATCCGAGGTTGAAAGACTCTATTGAGTAATGTTTAACAATTCAAATTCATTTATTACGTAGGTACCTACTATTTTTGCGATTCTTGCCATATAACAATACAGTAATTAATACATACTTCCATACTAATATTAAAAATGTAAAAGTACTTAACTCTGTCTGTCTGTTACGGTTTCACGCCTAAACCAGTAAACCGATTTTGATGAGATTTGGTATAGAGATATATTAGACCTTGGGAAACAAAATAGGCTATCGTATATCGCGAAAAAATGGCTTAAAGGGTTTGAAATAGGGGATGAAAGTTAGTAAAAACAGAGATATAATCGACATTTACGCGGGCGGAGCTGCGGGCAACAGCTAAGTAGTTACCTATATTTTTTTTATGATATTTCAAGTTTTTTAGTACTTACTATTAGCGACCCGCTTCAGTGGGTACTACTGGGTGGCGCAAAAGTAAAGACCCTATTTGGTTCAGCTATAACATTTTTTCTAAATTAGAAAACTAGATTTAGATTTTTTTAAATGTATATTTGTGCCATTAAATTTCGTACCATTAGGATTTAAAGATGATGTCTTTTAAATGGTGACCTCCAGAGTTGATACACATTTGAGCCCTATTTATGACATTTTGCATAACTTGCCGTAACACTTCCTGCGTTTCCATTTCCATCTCTCAGGGCATGTCAATAAGCAGAATACTCGGTTCTGGGGCACTGATAATCCGCGCATTATTCAAGAAACACCTCTACACCCACTAAAAGTTACTGTATGGTGTGGCATCTGTGTTGACAGAGTGATCGGACCCTATTTTTTCGAAGACGCTGGAGGCAATGCGATTACTGTCACTGGAGAACGCTACAGAACCATGTTACGTGAGTTTTTGATACCCAGTTTGGACGAATTGGGGCTGGAGCACATCTGGTTTCAACAAGACGGCGCTACGGCACACACAGCGCGCGACACTATGGACTTAGTGAGAGACGCTTTTCCAGGCCGAGTTATCTCTCGTTTTGGCGATTTGCCTTGGCCTGCAAGATCACCCGATCTGACCAGTCCAGACTTCTTTCTTTGGGGTTTTTTGAAATCTCGGGTGTATGTGAACAAGCCACAGACTCTCGCAGCTCTAAAAGAAAACATTCGTCAAGAAATAACGAACATATCGCAGGAAGTGTTACGGCAAGTTATGCAAAATGTCATAAATAGGGCTCAAATGTGTATCAACTCTGGAGGTCACCATTTAAAAGACATCATCTTTAAATCCTAATGGTACGAAATTTAATGGCACAAATATACATTTAAAAAAATCTAAATCTAGTTTTCTAATTTAGAAAAAATGTTATAGCTGAACCAAATAGGGTCTTTACTTTTGCGCCACCCGTTATTATGCAATTTACGAGGTGATAATAAGTTGTTGAAATTTTTGTCATTTCTATACTGCAATATGCATGTTTACTGTATAGACCTCTTAATGATAGTATGTGGTGCGTAGTTTAGAAGTTAGAAGAGGAACAGACAGAAAATGATAGCGACTTTAATTTATTCTTCAATGTTGCTGTTTTTGCCCGACTGACGTAGTCAAGGAGGGTAATGTTTTTAGAGCGTATAGGTATGTATGTGTGTATGTATGTATATATGTATGTATGTATGTGAGTATGTATGTCTATTTCTTTGGTACGCTCTACAGCCTAAATGGCTTGATGGATTTTAACGTATGAGGTGTCATTAGATTTGTATTGATTGTGGGAGTGACGAGTTTTCTTACTATGATTTAGGCAGGCGGGCTTTCTGTTTTTTAATAATATATTGCTTGTATCTTGCCTGTTTAGCTCTAAAAAATTAAATGTCTGTTAAAAATGCATTATTTTAAAATTAAAAGATGTCTGTCGCTATATTGCTTATTTGGTTGACGTCATTAACAAAAGCGAAATCATATTTAAAAACACATTTTAAATTTAGACCGTTTTCCAGGAGCTTACTCTTTTCGCAGTAAGCCTGCTTTGCAAATATTTAAATTAATTATGCAATCATTACGTCATCAGCCTATAGATGTTGTCAGTTGGACAATTGGATATCCTCGTCTAAAGAAGTTTGCTATAGTTACCGAGCCTGATAGACGGAATGGGTTGGGATTAAAATAAAAGAATTTTTCTAAAATAAATGTAGCCTAAGTTACTCCATATTACATCAGCTACCTATCAATAAAAGTCCCTTCAAAATCGGTCCAGCCATTTCAGAGATTAGCCGGAGCAAACAGACAGATAGACAGACAAAAATTGTAAAAAATGTTATTTTAGTGTATGTACCGTATATACATTCATATACATGTAGTAAAAAACGGTTATTTCAATATTACAAACAGACACTTCAATATTATATGTATAAATTATCGGGTAGTTCCTCATTCACACCACAAAATATTCGGCCCGTGGGGTGAATCGCTGAACGATTTTCTCTGGTAAGCTTCGAGGAATAGGTACTTTTAGTGCGCTTCATTTGCTGCGGTTATATACGTAATATATATATATAGGTATTTGAAACGAGTAATACCCCAAAAAAAACTACTAAGATTTACGTAACGTACTACATAGTACAAAATTGCATAGTAAGTACACGTTGTACTTACGCGTACATTACATTTCATCGTTTAATCGTTTCGATAAGTTTGTATAAAACATGGTAGCTTGGCAAATTTTATGCAAAATATTGAATAAAATTACTTTTTTTACGGTATAATAAATTTATATTTATTTATACGGTATAATAATTTACTTTAAGAATATAATTCAAATGAAATAAGAACACTATACTGTGCCTTTCAAGTACTAATCGCCAATTGACAAAAATAGGATAAACCTGTGATTGCAGGTAAAAGTAAAGTTTTTGTTCTTTGATTTGTGTGGTAAATTTAATTTATTCAATTGTAACTGCCGAAGTCAAGGAATGTGTTTTTCGAGCGTATGTATATATGTATGTATGTATGTAGGTATGTATGTATGTATGTATGTATGTATGTATGTATGTATGTATGTATGTATGTATGTATGTATGTATGTATGTATGTATGTATGTATGTATGTATGTATGTATGTATGTATGTATGTATGTATGTATATATGTATGTATGTAATGTATATATGTATGTATGTATGTATGTATGTGAGTATGTATTTATATTTATTTTCGCACGCTCTAAGGTCTTAAAGGATTTTAACATAGCTTAAGCACGAGAAAAAAGAAATTCAGTTTGTTTTAGACAGACGGGCTTTTTGTTTTTTTCGCTTGTTTCTTTTTCTTATCAGATTGCTCGATCGAACTGATTTCAGAGTACATTTTACAGATCTTATCGGAAACTAAATTACAATTTTTCGCCTTAAATTAAAAGGATGTTTCCAATTTTAGAGAATTTGAATTGTGAACCTCAATTAAACTCAATTTAGGCCAAAAATCTGTGATGTTAATAAAAGGTCGTATTCGTCAGACACTGCACTGACAAAAGCATGCTCTTTGAATCATAGATCATATTATGTGACTGTTGTGACCGTCACCAGTTTTATTTCGAGAAGGTTCATTAACCGCCTCATTGTAACATTTCTATAAAATGCCACATTTTACAAGCATTGTTCCATTTCATTGTTACCTTTCGTTGAGCATCTTTACATTATAAACATATTGTCTACTTTCATTCATTTAATTCTTTTATTTGGTCGTGAATCATAGGTTGTAGGTAACTAACAATATGGGTTACCTGGCTGCTATGTTGTATTTAAAGTTTCTTTTAAATATTTTACTATAAGCCAAGAAACGTCCACTTCTGGTCATACCTAACGTCTTCTGAACGGAAGCGACGCAACGATGCCATAGATTGCGTAACTGTAGATATTTCTGACAATATTTTTTTTTTTCTTTCTTCTTTTTTTCTAAATGGTTTATTTGATCCACAGCGTTTTTAAGTACTTACAACACCAGAGGCCAGAGGTTTGACATAAGCGTTGGCGTTAGCTTATGTCAATTCCATACATTTTTTAATCTATTCTATGAATAGAATAGAAATCTTTGACACTTGGCCTCAGTTTAGTCTTATAGAACGTCTCTTTTACCAAATTATATAACTTTTCTATTAACTACTTAGTACCTATACAAGGATAACGAAAGCTAGATTTACTGACAATTAGTTTAATATTTATCGAACATACATCGATCAGGAAAATGCAGGAAAAAAGTAGATAATATATGCACAAATTTGTAAAATTATCAATCTGTATTTTCCTTGTTACATCGCGTGAAGTAGAGAACGTAAATTATGTATATCGAGTGAAGAACAAGGAAAATTGAGATACCTACCTGTGTAAATACCATGAGGTTTAATAGATACTTTGTTTTTGCGACTTGTTGATGACGAAAGAAGCTTGGCTCATATTTATATTTCTCATAATTGATTTCTTCCTAAACTGGGCAATTATCATTATCTCTCCCTCTACATTCGCTACCCTCGCTACATAGAGTGACTTGGTAATAGTCTCTTGAACTTAAACGTAACCTCGTGCTGAGGGGTCAGGCAGATATATATATTTTTTATATATATTTTACCATTATCACACAGCGCCATCTAGTCCCAAATTAAACAATTATATTTGCTTGTGTTATGGGTACTAAACAACTGATATACTACTTACAGTATGCACTTTTTTTTTTGTAAATACAAACATATATAGAAATTACACCCAGACACAGAACAAACAATCATGCTCATCACACAAAGATTTGTCCTGGGTGGGAAACGAATCCACGACCTCCGGCTTAGCAGTCAAGGTTACTAACCATTAGGCTAACAGGCCAGCCAATTGTTGGTAGGTAGATGAGTACAAATATTGATTATAGTGAGGATAGCCTCATCACTATCACAGGAGTTTTGAGGATTAGAGGTTTCTGTGTTGAGTTATATTGCCGCCTTTTCATGTGATGGTTTAACCGTCAGTTTTCGGCTGAACCTAGTTAAGTACTTGTAGGTATAGAGACTTTTATTATATAAAGTACTAGCGGACGTCACGCGGTTTCACCCGCGTGGTTCACGTTTCCGTAGGAGTACGAGGATAAAATATAGCCTATGTTACTCAGTGATAATAATGATAATGTAGCTTTCCAATGGTAAAAGAATTTTTGAAATGGGCCCAATAGTTATTGAGTTATTCGTTGCATACAAAATGCAAATCTTTTCTCTTTATAGTATTAGTGTAGAATCTAAAAAAGCTGACAAAACATATTACGTATAATGACCGCTTCCTATCTTTATCGAACAAAACGTGTTATATTATTTTAATTTAAATCAGGTACCTAAATCCGTTCGTCACGGTCACGTTGCTCCACAAAGTGCACAATTTGTTTAAGTGTTAAGTTTTAGCCATTAGACACTCTAATGGTTCGTGATGTCTGCTGTATTAACAGGTGACGCGAACAATAGCATCACACAAACGTACAAAAGATGTAAATGACAATCACAACGTGGCCAAAACATTTAATAGGTGTAATTTAATGTTACCATGTGCAATACACACTACCTATAGTAACTAGTCAATAGCTAAAGGAAAGAATTCAGATACTCTCCAAAACATCTTGGGAGAGTTCAATCTGTTTAGAGTTAGTTTTAAGTAGTAAACTTTAAGTAATAAGTTAGTTTTAAGTACCCTTTCCGGTATTATTTCAGACGACAACCTCTACCTAAAAAAAGATAATCAGAAAAACCTTATCGATTTCTGTGAACTTGGACAAAATTTTTAAACTACTAGGTACAAAATAGATTTTCTTTAATAAAAAAAACTACAACAAACATCTCTCAGGATTCTTAATGTTTTTTACTATGTGCTAAAGTTATGCACCAGCGTCAAGAAAATCACCACAAAAATGATTTCACATTTTTGTGAATCCAGCCTGAGTTTAAAGAATTGAAATAAAATTTCTAACCTAAAATTCCTATAAGCATTTTATAAACCGCTTTTTATAAAACATCATCAACAGTTAAATTGAAAGACTCCTATGTAAACTAAAGCTCCTGGACTTATCTTTAGCTTTATTTTGTTGCAGTTAGAGAACAAAAGCCATGGATCACACCCACCACCACGCCGCGCTCATGGAGACTCATGACAGCCACGAAGGACACGACATGGACGACCCCTGTGCACATGGGGGACACGGTCATGCCATGGTGGTCAGTATTGAGCACATTTTTTTTAAGTTGGTGGGACTTGTGCTGTTTGATTTATCGTGCCACTTCAATCAGGTGTATTCGTTTGTGCAGGACCTTTGACTAATTTTAATTTATAGAAAGTCTCCAAGTATAGTCGCTCCCATATCTTTGTAGGTACGAGATTACAACATATAAATTTCTTGTACTCTGAAGAACCAAATTAAAATCTTCTGCATTCTCTGGTTTCATGTTTACATACTTGTGTTGGCGCAAAAACTTTTAACAGCTATCTTTTCTTTCAAGTCATTATCCTTTTCTTTAATCTACCTTTTTCTCGATTTATTGAGTTCTCGATAATAAAAATCGATTAAATAATAATCAATTATTATATTATTCGGTAATTAAATTGTCCTTAGAGTTATGTACCTAATTTAAATATATTTATCATATATCCGTTACTTACTGCAGCAATCAGTACTTGAAACTTAATCTTACAATAACCTGAATACTTTGTTAGAATGTCTCCCAAGTTGATATATAGACAAGATAAGAATGATAACATTGATAACGAAATGTTTTGATTACTTACTTACGAAATAAATCGACAGTCCAACTGATAGCGATTAAAATTATTGAATTGTTAATTGGTAGTTAAAGTGACAAAATCAAACTGACGGATAACGAAATGAAAAATCCAGCGTTTTAACAAAAATATAGACCTTTTTTATTCGTCCTTCCACTTACGAAACAAACGTAAGGGTTTATCCTATACTTAGGACTTACCTTTGGGCCGTTGCTCAAATAAAACGACATTTCGCAGGTGATTGAGCTGCTAAAAAGCATACCTGAGCTTCGAAAATAAACCATTATGTTAATTTTTCTTCTAGCACATAATTTGCATTCTTATTGTTTTTATTTTGGGCCTTTGGCCGTATACGAAACCGCAGGTTCGTAACTAGTTACTAAGGAATAGTATTTTTCTTTACACGAAACTGAAACTTTTTCATACACAATAATTTAGTTTAAGCCAGAAAAGTTAACACCAACCTAGTAATATAATGTTGAACGATCAAATACTAAAAACATTAAGTTTTAAAACCTGATCATGAATTGATTCAATCTGTTATATAGTAACTAGTATTACTATTTAACTGTAAGTACCATCGGGCAAATATAGTTCCGATCAAACTTAAAGTACAATCGTGTGCACTGTACCTTTTAAACGTTTGCCTCATAATTCACATTTTTCTAAAAGCAGATGATTTTAGACTTGTTGTCTTTTATAAAGATAAGTATTGTACACATTGTAAAAGTGTAACAAGTTTGTAAAAATCCCTGTTTCAATGTATGTATGGCTTATATTGAAAGAATATTTGCCCAAGCAGAAAATTGCATTATTGACAGTACTTTGTCCTGACTATTTACTAATGAGTAATAAGGATAAATAGGGGTATATGCATATCTAAGCTAAACACAAACACAGAGTAGCGGTGGAGTACTTAACTACTTGTTTTGTCTTTTTTTTAAGTTTAAAATCGATAAGAAGAAAGAGACAATACACGGAGTATTCATTACCTAATAAACTTACTATGTAGAAATAATACAATAATAGTATAGTTAAGTAATAACAATAAATACGAAAATGAAAGGCACTAAATATCACTTTAATCACTTTATACTTGTATAAAATCTACTGATTTATTAACGAACTTTTAGAATTCAAAAGAACAGATATTTTAAACGTCTTACAATTAAATAGTGCATAAATCATATAATATAGAGGATATTGTATAGGAATTGCTACACTACACACACTACACCTATGAAACTCGAGAGTACCGTGGAGTGCTAAAATCTACCGTTCGTAGACATAGGGTTAGACAAGTAATGTTTATGTGTAATAGTGACGTATTTAAAAGGCAAAGTGAGAAACTCGATATCAGTACTGATAGTAATATTGTAGCTATACTTTATCACGTGCGGTCTGCGGTTGTCGCTCTTTCCCATAACATAGATAGTAGTAGTTCCTACCTACATACCTATAGTGATCTATCTACTCGTGTTTACGTGCTGCGGAAGTTATATAAGTTTCCAATAAGGTTAAGGGTCACGAAATATTTGTTTCTGCAACGGCGGTAATATACTTAATACTTGTAGTACCTACTTACTGTATATGTCTATTCGAGGAATAGAGTAGACTTGTACCTACCCATTTAATTATCAACGATAATTATATGTATGTTAATACGTTTATAGATTCACCCAAAATTTATCAAAAGTTGCCGTAGTACCTTGATATTTTTTAGTAGGCATCTTGATCATATACTTATTACAGAAACCTTTTAATATAGTTATAGATCCTCCGATGAAATAGAACCTAGATCAAACAAGGCTCTAATAAGTTGCAACTGTACCATCTTAGTCACTAGGTCACAGTTCGTCCTAGTAAACTTAATTCACCCAACAATGCATCGTAAAAAAAGAAAGCTATTATGAACTGCTGCCAAACTCTTTTGTTAAACATTCAACATTACTTACTCTGTGTTTCTAAACACATTCGAGTATGTTTCGTGTTTCCTTGAACCATCTCATTTCAACTGCAAGATTCTCACGATGCAAATGTACGTCACACCTGTTTGACAAATTTCGCTTCGACATGGCTGGCCAGTGCAGGCCGCGCTGGGTGACCAAACAATGCGCAGGAAACGACGTGGGCTACATTACAATCATGGTGACACACAGACACGAATTTAGTCCGTTTTTTAGAACGTAAAATAATTGCGTTTGTTTTTGCCGAGCAGGAGGCCTACCGCCACCTCATAAAGCAGTATTATTTTAATGATACTTTATGTTTTGTCTTTTCTTTTGTACCATTAAAAACAAGGATAGAGACATAGTAAGGTTAATATTATTAAGGTTGTAGTAGTGCCCCAGGTGGAATGTTTTGTGTAGTTATGAATATGATGTGATTTATTAAATTAGTAACGCAAATTTCTAACTACTATAAATTAGGTACACTAGATAACACTAACTATTTAGATATCATCGAGTAAGAAAATATTAAAGCCATGTTTGATATAGCGTACCTGGGGCCAGTGGCGTAGCGTAGTGGGGGCGGCGGGGGCGGCTCGCCCCGGGCGGCACTTTTTAGGGGGCGGCAAAATTTCACAGTAGATAATAAAATATATTTAGTAAATATTTAAACCATTTCATATTTTTAACGTAACTATAAATTCGGACCGATAGAAAAGTGCACGAAATTTTTATTACTTATTCTGTGACAAATTCGGGGAATCCGCTTTATTTGAATGATATTTTGTAGCGAATGGCAACACCGCCTATACTGACTTGCGGGGATTTCTCTTGATTTTGTGCTTGGATTGTTTATGGCTTAAAATCAGCGAGAATGACTTTATATTTTATTACATCATATTATATAAGTACTAGGTTCAATATTGTTTATTACGTCCCTCTAAGAAAGTACGTGATGCTTTGACAATTCCAAGAAATTTTAATCATGGATCTTCAGTTGTTTAGTTCACACTGTTTCTTAACTGTGATTTTTGTGAAAATAAATACGTGTAGTGAATGAATGTTAAATGAATGAATAATGAAATTATTGGATAACTTTGTGAAAATTTGAATCTTCCTCTACAGTTGAACACCTGTGTGAGTATTAAATATTTTATTTATTTAATTGCATGTTGGACAGTCTGATATGTTGTTCAAGCTTTAAATTATAAAAATCCAGCCATGTCCGAGTTTTACACTCGCATACCCAGGATTCCGAACAAATATTTTTCAGTTTTCGGTTTTCAAATTTTTGCCTATCATAGATAGATGTGCTATAAAATATTTCTAGTCTTTGAATTGTTCAAGAGTTTATTTTGTAACTCTAACTTTTATCATACAATATTTATTTATTTTAGTATCAAGAATGAAAAGAGTAATAAAGAAAGTGGGACAGCTTACCGTAATTAGAGAAAAACTAATTTGGAAAATATTAGAGCAAATGAAGGGGCATTACTTAAATATGTGAAAAGCGTTGTTTCTGAGACGTCAGATTCTACATTTTTTTAACTCTAAAATGTACCTACTTATATTATTTTTCAAAAAAGATATAAATATTACTTAATAGTATCATCCTAATTCTAATTAAAAATTGATTTTCTTCTATTCGCTAATTATTTAATCATGGGTGTAATTTATCTATAATATGTATGTATTTACAAAAAAAAATGTATATATGTAGTATATCAGTTGTTTAGTACCCATAACACAAGCAAATATAATTGCTTAATTTGGGGCTAAATGGCGCTGTGTGAATGTGGTAGAATATAAAATAAAATAAAAAATAAATAAAATGTCATTGGTCGAAGTGAACCCTAATTTTAAGTAGAAGGTACAATTACCTAGGTACTTAAAATTACGACGATCGACATGATAATACTTATTGTACCTGTCATGTCAATGGTTGAAGTAAGAACTTTGTATTAATAAACGTGATCGTAAAACAAATAAACTTTTTTATTTAAAATCTAACCTGTATAATGCAAAATAATGATGACTGTTCTCGCCGAAAAGTTCTCTAGAATTAATGTATATAAAATGTATAGTATAGGTACATTAAAGTGAAATACCTAATTAAGAGGGCGGCAAAATTGTCTTCCGCCCCGGGCAGCCGATACCCACGCTACGCCACTGCCTGGGGCTTTGTTTGCTATCACAATAGTGTCAGAATGGTCGATCATTGATCTCTTATTAGTTGAAGCTTGTTAAAATCAACCAATAAGAGATCAATGATCGTTCATTCTGACACTATTGTGATAGCAGACGTAGGCCCCTGTTCTAGAATATACATAATTATACTTACCTACTTTGGCGTTTTATATAAGTAAATATTTTTTGTTTGTATGGTCTAAGTATAACATTTGTATAAATTTATTTTTACCTCAAATTCGACACATTAATTACCTACTTTTAATCAACAAAGCGTATATCAACAGCTGTTGCCTGAATAAATTGTCACATCTAAGTACATAGATGAATAATTATTGTTTTAATATAAAAATTACAATAACATAATATAACATAATAAAATCTTTATACTTAAATTCTTGACTTTTCTACCTTAAAAATAATTTCAAAAATTCTTTCATGGAGACTACTGTAGACACAATAACTAAATGTTTTATTGTCATCACGGCTATACAGAGTGTATACGACGGTTTGATATTAAATGAAAAGACAACTGTTACTAGTCCGTTTAATGATTTCAAATTAATCACAAAAATGTAATGACAAAAAACAAAAATTTTAAATTTTCTAACAAAATAAATAATATTTTAGTAGTAACAAAGTAATACACCATTTATTATGACAAGTTCACTGACCTGGTAAGAGCGTTTCTTCGACGTGGAATATGACGTATGTCAGTGAACGTTTGACGTACTTACAGAGTGTTTAGAATTAAAGAAAAAACTAAAAAAGTAGTCCTGTGTCTAAACTATTGAAGATATTTCGATGTTTTTTTTTGTCTCGCTTTATAATGTCACATACTATACGTAATTGCATTTAATATCATACCGTTGTATACACTTTGTATACGTTTACTGTTCCGGAAAGTGTTTAATCCCAAATATTTAAACATGAAACTCATGGATACTTTCTCAATTCCAGTTTCACTCATCAGTATGTCAGGAGATCCTGTTCAGCGGGTGGATGACAACCAACGCTTTGGAACTGTTTGGCTCAGCGCTAGCCATCTTCTTCGCGGGACTATTGTACGAAGGGCTCAAGTACTTCAGAGAAGCCCTCCACGCCAGGGCCTCCGCGGCCACTGGAGACTCTAGGGTTAATATCACCAAGAGCGAGTGCGGGAACAATGGACAATGTGGAGGAACTGCGGTTGTTAAGTAAGTTTATTTTGTTAATGCATATAAATAAAAACTTTGTTGAAATAATATAGCATCGCGCTTTTTCCCTTCGGCTGCGTATGTAACCGCACGGCATAGCACAGGTAACAGTATATGAGTCCGTTACTGCTACCGAGCGCGTTACCGTCTCAAGCCTGTATAGTCGGGCGACGATTGCCCAATCGCCGCTAACAGGCCGGCACCCAGCGGCTACAGCACGCTGGGCGCCCTCTACGTGTAATTATTTATAGAAATTTTCTTCCTCGCGGCTTTTCCGCCGAAAGGTGGCGGCGGCCCTCGTTCCCGAAATAAGTCGGGTTTACGAGTCTCACGCCACGGCAAAGCGGGAACCCTCGTGGGGGATAATTACCATTATTCAACAACCACAGATAACATAGTAACACAAGACCTTGCGTTCGCGGCCGAGGTTCGTAGTTATACATTTATTGATACTTATCTTGCTTAATTAATTCGTTTTGATGTTAACTTGACTACGCTATAAATAACAGCTTTTGTAATCCATAACTAGTTTAATTGATGTTGATTAGATATTAACTTTTGACATTTTGTTAGTTAAGGAATGCAGGGCGACTGTCTTAGCATTTAATTAAAATTCAAAAATCAAGAAGCATGTGCATAATTATTTTTTACATCAATTAATAATGTTAGCAAAAAAATGGAGCATACCCAAATAATAACTATTTTCGAGTTAAGTTAACGTAGAATTATCGAAGACGTTAGAGACAAAATAAAACTCAAAAATAGTAACTTGACCGAACTAAAGTCCGGCTGTACACGACTGTAGGTACTGCAGAAATGGGCTGAATAAGTGGCACATTGGCAGCTACAATGTTATCAATTTGCCATAATACCAATTGTTGTTGTGTGTACTACTCCTGCACTCCAATCATTATTTAGTGGCACATCGGAGAATTTTAGGTACCTAAAAATAGAAAAGCTCAAAGATTCAATTGAAATCAACCAGCTCGTTTTCTCTTTCCAGATACACAATACTATCATCGGGACACGTGCTACAAACGCTACTGCACTTCGTACAATCAACAGCTTCCTATACCCTCATGCTGGTGTTCATGACATACAACGTGTGGCTCTGCCTGGCACTGGTCCTCGGCTTGGCTGTGGGCTACTTCTTCTTCGGCTGGAGAAAGAACAACGTCGTGGATGCCAATGAACACTGTCAGTGATAACAAGGAAGGACTTCAGACAACTCGCCATTGTACTAGACGTGTATTAAAGTTTTTCTCGTAAATGAAATGAGAAGTTTCCGTAGTACAATCACGGTAACTGTTCGAAGCTTTTTTAAAGATACGATATGCCCAAACTTTGCTGCCCTTACCGTTAAATGATGTAACGTTAAACATTGTTGTCCATTTGTGTGTAGATTTGCAATATTTTGCTTACTTATTTTATCATACAAACTGAAAACTATCTTGAAGAAATATCAGCCCAGATAGGTCGATTAATCAGTCTTGCTAAGAGATAGGTATATCGTAGTCTATTCAGAAATCACTCTTCTTAGAGTGATTTTTGAATACAAGTAATTGATAAAGAACTGTAGGTACCGAATTGAGACTATTATTTTATTGTTTGTTGACAACACCGCCATCTATAATTGTACTTTGTAATTATTTAAGGCCGCTTGTAGGTACACTTACTATTAGTTTAAAAAAAATATTTACAGTAATAGTTTACGGGCAGGTACACTAAGTATCTGGACGTAGGTAATATTACACTATACTAGGTACCTACCTAGTAACTGATAAAAGATTGTATGCTGCTATTTAAACTGCTACACCCTAAAATTACAAAATAATAGTTTAAGTATTAGGTACCTATACTTATACTATTATTTTGTAGATAGTTGTGGTACTACCATTGATTTGGTATTATGAAATATATTATGCTTTACTCATCTATTGAAAATAAAGTACCTATACATGGTTTTGGTTACACGAATGTATTTTAAGTCTCATTATACACGCTGAAATATTACCACAGATCACAATACTTATATTACTTGATTTCCAAATTCATAAAGTTTTACATACTTACTTACTTATCATAGATAACGTCATTAATTTCTATGCGAAAGATCATAGGAACAAAATGGATCAACTTAATTACAGTTACTTAATACCAATTTATTTCAGCGTTTATTTTCAGACTAACATTAATTTAAAAAGAAATGGAAATTTGTTTGCAAATCCAAGATAAAAATGGTTTGATAAATTCTTCATTGATAGTACAATGTTTATTAACTCAGTAGAACTGAGTTGCGTCAATTCAAAATTCGCTAATGTGATATTGATTTAGTTATGAGTTGTAGAATATTTTGTATTGGTTAGTAAATTAAGTAAAGCTAAGTTTTATTGATGTATGCTCAACATCTTTTTGTAGAAAGCGCCTGACAGAAAATTTGTAGCACCAATATACCAATATGATATTGCTACTATTAGACTGCTTGTTACGATAAAAAAAAAATACTTTTAGCATTGTTACGTTGTATCAGTGCATTTTATCCTTTATTTTATTTAATTAATAATTTATAAATAAATTAAACAATTAACAATTGTGTAGCTTACACAACTGTTAACTGTTTTGTAAACTTTGATGATCACTTCTTGCCATGTTGCAATATAGATTTATTCTGAAACAATTTCATTTACTTTTTTTTATTCAAGTAAGTATGATCTTAGCCGTAATTACTTACAATTTTTGACTTAGGTAATTAGGTACCTAGGAACCTACAAAAAATATATAAGAACAACTAAGTAGGTATTTTTACAATAAATCATTTGATAATAAATCAAGATTGGGTCATTACAATGTATAGTAGTAACTATTATTGTTAATAGAGGTTTATTAACTCTAAAAAATAGATAGGTATTGTACGTATTAAAATAAGTAATATGTAAATAAATTTAAATAAACATTCCAATAAGCACATTTACAATTATTATTTACCTTATTACTGGCAAAACGCGCCACATAATCTCCTCGGCCTGTTTTCTACATTTCTACGAAAACCACTTTTAATTTCTACAAAACTAGCACGGTAGAAATAGAACTTTCGTTTTTCAAGGCGTTTTCGCCATTATATGAGTGGTGTAAGGGTGTAAGTCAACTAAGTATAACCATTAATTGAAGAATAAAGGTAAAAGGAAAGGACAGGCGACAGACAGAGGGTATACTTAAAAATGTACCTAGGCTGCAGATGCTGTTTCTCACAAAATAATGCTGCAATAAGATAGTCGAACATAAAATAGCTTTACCACCCTTAGAATAAATTTCGTTTGCATCACAAATCATCATCATGTCATACTTAGTCAAAGAATTTAAATAGGTAGGATTTTTTTGTTAAAAGTGCTAAAGCAAATAGTTACATAATAAGTATGTGGTCGACTATACATCAATAGTCAAAAGCTCACGTCACATAGTACCTACATTATACAGACGTAAAGCTCACGCAATACTATAATGAATAATGATAGTAGTAGGTAAGTACCTAAATTGGTAGACCGGTCAGGTGGTATAGCCAGATAATCGGTAGAATGGTACTTAGTGGCAGTCCTTAGAGATCGGTAGGTACTACCTACCTACTTACTACTAATGAATTTAATCTACAACTTTGGAATATTGACAGACATCCTAATCACGGAGATTAAGTACCTACATATGTATGAATAAAAATAAAACGAACATTAGTGGCATACTTCAAAGAATTTAGTAGAAACTTGAATGCTAAAATATAAAGTAAACAGTCGTATCGAGGTCGACAAAAACATCTGGCGTTCGGCTCTGACATCAAAATGATGGCTGGTAATGAACATCAGCTTTGAGTACTTTGATGCTGCTTGTTAATTTAGTTTTAAAATATGACCATGTTTACTGTTGATTTCGTTTTAGTATTTTATCAACATTGAAAAATCACACCTTGAAGATTATTCAGAAAATATTGCTCGTTGCTCGTTGTGCGTTCGGAAATATGATACAACAAATCGATTTGCAGCATTCATGCTTCATTCATGTATTGCGTTGTCTGCAGACTAAAGTTTAACTTCATAGTTATTTTATTAAATATGCTTAACTTAGCCAATTAAACTTATAATTAAATTTGTTTTAGTTTTAAAAAGTAGGTACGCTACTTTATCAATCTATAAAACATAAACATGATATCTCTACTTTGTCTGTGCATATTATTTTCAGATTGAGTTTCCGAACAGAACAAATGTCATGTCAAGTAAAATGTGACGGGTGCCCCATGTCTTGTCTTTTGTAATTTACTTGTTGATTATATTGTAAGAAATAAGTGAGAATTTAAGTGTGTGATAGCTATATCGCCGCGTGGACAGTGATGTTATAGTTTTGTAAGTGCACAGAGTGTTGGCGACCCAGCGAAACGCTCCTGCAGCCACCGATTGCACAGGTAACGGTATTTATTTATGACAACGTCGATATTTCTTGAGAACATAAAATAGTAGAATTTTATTGATTATAATCTCTTTATTTGACCTTTGACACTGTAATTAGCACATGATCTTATTTGTGTATGTTTTGGATATGTCGTAATAGTTCGATAGTTGTGGAATTTCGCGAAACGGAACTAGCGTGCGGCGAGTTCAAGTTAAAGCCGTATAATTTTATCGTAAGACTAAACATACGATAAAACTTCACACTGAAAGAGAATCTAATAAAAATGATCAATAAAACATCGATATTTACAAATTAATCATTTAAGGAACTTTAGTGAATTTGCATAAATTAACATATTACCTATACCTTTATATTAAAAATATAATCTGTCATTCATGAAATTAGTTTTTTTTTATATTATAGGCACTAATAATTATCTCTTTCCCTAATGCTGCAAAGGGTCATGAATGTGTGTAGGTGTATTGCACAATACTGTAGTATCTTTACCACTATTATAAACCATTTGATGATCAAAAAAGTTTCATTATAATGAATCATTCTTATCGTCATTATTATCAGATTTCTCATGTTTAATAACATAGATCTTGTAAAAGATGCTGTAGATGTTGTCCCAAAAGATGAGTCGTTGGTTAGTTGGTGGCGGAAGCATTCTCAGTGTAGTTCCAAAGTAAAACGTTTGTACTGCGGCTATGGCTGACCGGTCACCTCTGTCGGTGACTACTGGCTGCCATATCACTGGTATCAGGCTAGTTGTGAGCGGTGTTGGATCTCTGGAAAATATTGTTACATTGTCTATTAAGTTATTACCTTTCACTGAATAAATTAATAGTACTAGATACTACTACAATAACACAATAACTACACAGAACTATCTAGAGCAGGGCTGTCTAAAGCAAGGCCTTGCTTTCTTTCTTTTCATCTTTGTGCAGCCTGCAATTTTTTTTAATATTATTAAAAAAAAATCAATTCTTTACTTTTTTCAAATTTTATTGTTAGGTTAAAAAAAGTTTATTTGTGCGGCCCCTCCAATCTGTTAAGGAATTTGATATTGCCCCAGGATCATATCTGGTCTGGATAGCCCTGATCTAGAGCCAAAGTAAGCTTATGTTTTAGCTTGCGGTTTTTTTCTGCTAAGTATACCATACATATAATTTTCTGAGTATAATATTCCTAGTGTAAGCTAGATTTAAAGATCAATTACTGCAGATTTGTATTTATCAAAATATTGTTATGGCTACTATTACATTAACTTATGTGACAAACTAATTTATATTATACTGAGGGCTTACTATAAACTTTAAGTTTTTACACAAACTTGGGTAACTTGTATTTGAGTGATTGTCTCTATAGACAATTTTAAGTATTAAAATTTAATATAAACTTGCTAGATACATGTATTTTGTAAGAAGTATGTTATTAAACATGATAATGAGTTAAATACTTGTTAAATGCAGATATTTAAAATAAATTACTATTTTAACCTGGTTAAGTTATAATTCATGCCAAAATATTCTAATGTCCACTAACTAAATAAAAGATAAAAGTATTTCTGTCTCTAAAATTTATATTAAAGTAACAGAGATAGCATGACACCTATGGGGTATAATTAAATAATGTTTTAGTATTTTGGATAGTAATTATATTAAATTTTCAACACTAATAAGAAATCATAGATGCAAGTGATGATGTAAACTTACCCTATCTTTATAAAGTTGTCCCATAATGTTAACAATTTCTCCAATACAATATCATTATCACCCTTGTCCCTATATAAATTATCTAAAATAGTACCAAAGTTGATCACAGTTGAATCATCTTCTGTTGTTTGACTGTCCGTAACAAATTTCATTAAATATACCATATACGGACTCTTTGCTGCATACAACATGGCTAGCTTTGTAATAGGATACTCTACATACACATCATAGTTATAATCAAAATGTTGTTCTATATTAAAGTTTTCAATAACATCAGTGCCAAAATAAAACTCTTTTACTATTTGACCTACTTTCTGTTTGGCCATGTTGTTGTCAAATTCCAAATTGTTTGGTAGAAAATTTTCAGATTTATCAGAATATTCAGTTTCATTACCAATATTATCATTAATTGTATTTGTGTATGTGATCATTATAGGTACTTTGTAAAAATTACCTTCTTTCAATCTCTGAATAGGGTCAAAGTCTATTAAGCTATGGGAATGCTCTTCATCCTCTACACATGGTAGAAATATATCAGGTATACTGATCAGCTTTTTCCATGTAGCTGCGTCATAAAATTTATATAGTTCTTCTGCATCATTTTCCCCTTCATATCCAATGGCTGTAGCTGCTTGGTAAGCTAAATTCAAAGGATCATACGTCATTACGAGCGGCGATAATGCTGTTCCAGACTCTAATATAACTTTATGAACTAGTCCGTCAACTAGTCCTGATAAGAGAAGCAGTTGTATAGACACAGCAGCAGAACCAATGCCATGTACAATAACTTCGTCACGGTTGCCTCCAAAGTTCTCGATGTTTCTGTGTATCCAATACAGAGCAGCTATCTGGTCCTTAAGTCCTGCGTTTCCTAGAGCATCTGGTGTGCCGAGACAGAGGAAGCCTAGTGCGCCTAGACGGTAGTTGAAGGTTACTACCACAAAGCCTTCTCGTAACAACCTCGTGGGAGGTTCGTATGTACCCCATCTGGAAGTATACAATTAGATTAAAGATTTGCAAGTGCAACATAGTCAATACAACAAGACTTGAATATTTCATCTTCATTCTCCATTGAAGTAAAAAAGTCACTATTCCCAAATCTATGTATTATTGATCTTGTGCCAAGACACAATTTAAGTAAGTATTCGAAAGTATTTATGTTCGTTGAATAAGCATTCTCTATGGCAAATACCACGCGCTGGATATTAGATGTAGTGTACCGTCACGGACCCATTACGCAGGCCGTATGCTTGTTCGTTTATAAGTGTAAGTTATTGTGTTAATGAACTCCAATGGACCTCTTACCAACCAACAAACTTTTAATCTCTTTATATACTACTAGAGATCCGCCTTTGCTTCGCTTCGGTATCGAAAGTTTAATTTGATCTTACAACAAACTCCATAGTATAATAGCAATAGTGACGTATTGCATCATTTATATTTATGAAGGCGCTTAAAATATTTAAATTTTGAAAGTAATATATTAAACATTAATACAATAAAGCCTAACCGTTGAATTTATTGATTTTTAAAGGAGTAAGACTTTTTCAAATCGGTAACGTAGATTTTTAATTAAATCGTTGCAAACAAACTAACATACAAAAAACTAAATCATTTCTCTTTATAATTAGTTTAGATAAAACAAATTCGTTCTTTTTCTGACCGTTATTCCGGTAACTTTTCTTAACCACGCGACGGATTTTGATACAATTATCACTCGTTCAGAAGACGGACGATTTATATGTATAGAGAACACACACATTTTGGACATACTACGCATTTTGGTACTTACATTTAAAGGCG